>LR991098.1:2887500-3487500 GCA_905163515.2 Lymantria monacha | reverse complement strand
ACAATATTAGAATTTAAATACATAATTATAACTAAAAAATTTCAAACACAATTTTAAAATACATCGAAGTTGGTAAAAATTTATAGAAAGTTATACAAGTACGTAGAGCTATGTGGGGTTCATGAAGACGAAGATGATTTTATTATATTGATTAAGGCATACGTTCAGCAAAATACTAATGTTTACTTAATAAATTACTTAATATTTAAAGTATTAGTATTTAAATAAGTTGACTTAGTGTTTAACGAGTTTATTTTTTGTAAATTAATATCTTCAAAATGTTTATATTTTTTAAGTTAATCTTCCTAATGAATAACGAAAGCTTTTTAATTTTAACTTTAATTTTATTTATTTCGTATTGTTACGAATAACCAAATCAACTTTTTAATTATTTATTCAAGTTTTTCGTGTAGTGACGGAGTAAGAATATAATTCACCACCCCCTATCTTACTTGTGAGAGTTGTGAGTGATCGTAAGAGATGACTAAGGGATATAAAATGCATATAGCATCTATGGAAGAGAAGGAAAACTCGAAACAAAACTCTATAACAACACATCTGATAGTAGGTCAACTTTCCTCTCATTATGGAGGAGACGACGACGTAAGAGAGCGAGTAGGTATGACAGAGAGTATTGGTGTAAAGATGCGAAGAGGTTCGGACATGTGGAAAGAATGCCGAACTAACGTCTGGTTAAGAAGATATACAATGCGAAAGTGGAAGGATGTAGGTACCGAGGGAGACCGAGACTAACCTACCTAGACCAGATCGGTCATGTACTGAAGGAAGATGGAGTCAAGAGTCTCCGAAACCGGCGAGCGTGTATGAAGAGAATTATGAATGTTGAGGAAGCGAGTGAAGTATGCAAGGATAGAGTTCTCTGGCACTCTGTTCTCTCTGCCTACCCTGCAAGGGATATGGCGTGATGATATGTATGTATGTATGTATGGAGGAGACTCAAGCCCAACAGTGGGACATATATGAGCTGAGATAATCATGATTCAAGTATCTCATAATTTCTTATCATAAATTACTTTTTCAACTAATAAAATTAAACGGAAAGGCGTTAAACAAAGTTTTGAAAAATAATTTGCAACCTTTTAAATACAATCATAAGCCTCTTTCACTTGAGGAACTAAAGTACAAAATATTATTGTAACCGATTGGTTCAATAAGCCTATTACCGTTAAATAATAAATACAACAGAGCAATATAAGCCTCTAGAAACGGTAACAGCTCTTGAACGTATTTTCGCCAACAACCAATGCGAATAATTTACCTATTATTCGAATTGAATTGAGAAAATAAAACAATATTACATTTTTAACTGATGAATTTATAAATATATCTAAAATACTAAAGAGAAACCAAATAAAGTTAGCTTAAGAAAAAAAGAAATAATATGATAACTAATGCCGCTGCTTGCTCCGATGAATAACAGCTGGCTAATTCAATCTAGCACGAATATCTTTCTTAAATTCCCGAGAATGGGTACTGGTTTATGAGCATCCCACTTTGGTCATCGCGCTTTGGCTGATAGATTTTTGTGAATTCTATAAAACAATATAATGAAAATGGAAAATAGTGGCAGTGTAGGATGACTCGCCACTAGATGGACTGACTACATCATGAAAGAGGCAGGTAGCCGTTAGATGCAGATAACACAGGACCGTTCTGAATGGAATTTTCATGATGATAAAATGACAAAAGCTATGTCCAATAACAGATATCTACGGGCTGATGGATTGATGAATAAAAACAATCATCAATTCAGTTTTGATGACTCATCACCTCCATATTTAGTTCTTGTAGATTTTTATTCAGAATACAGATAATTTAATCAAGTTATTATTTTTCTTTTATTTGAAATAAAACTACTTTTACGGATTCTATCGCGTTTGTATTTGATTTATAATTTCCATCAAAAACAAACGCGATAGAATCCGTAAAAGTAGTTTTATTTCTTTTATTTATTCGGACTACATACATGCACTATATTCGTATAAATGCATGTGGCAATTCCTCATGAATTGCTAGGCCGATTTTAATGTTTTTTTATATGTATATAGATGGATTTAAGAATGCTTTAGATTATCTATTAGATCCTATAGATGGCGCTACTATCGATTTCAAGGAATTCTATTTTATTATATTATTTTTAGATTTATAAAGAACAGAGTTAGTTGTATCAGCTAGTACTTTTTAAACATAATATGTAAGATATACGTTTTATAATCGTACATTTGTAAACGATACTAAAAAGGGACGAGAAGTTAGTAAGCTGTAGTAAACGAAAATATCCAGGAATGATACAATTATTGGTTTTCTCAAGTAGGACTTCAGTTAAATAGGAAAGTTTGCAAATTTAATGAGAAAGATATATTTACGTCTATATTTATTCAATATTGAAAACAAAATTTATTTCGTCGTGATTATTAATGATTTAATTTACATATTTTTTTATAATGTAATAATTAATTACGAATCTGATAAAAAGAAATATAGTCCAGGTTTTTTATTTATGTTAATATAGAAAATAGAAAGTGTTTCATATACCCGCAGCTGTAATAAAAGGTATGGGCAGAAATAAAATTATAACGTTAAGCTTATATTTTCTTTATTAGATCGTATCATAATATAATAAAGTTAGTCGATACATTTTTCAATTTTTGTAATTAATATTTTAAACGAATATTTTTTATTTTGAATAATTATCCGTGTGGTGACGGAGTAAGAATACAATTCACCATCCCCTATCATACCCGTGGGTGATCGTACGAGACGACTAAGGGATATAAAACGCGTATAACATCTATGCAAGAGAAGGAAAACTCCAACAATCCAAAATACCAACATGTCTGACCAGCGCGGTATAGTAGGTTAATTTCCCTCCAATTCAAATCACGGAGGACGCCCGAGCCCAACAGTGGGACATATATGGGCTATGATGATGATGATCTGAATTATACATGAGCCCGTTTGGTTATTATTGTATAGTAGACTAATTTTCCTCAACTGGGGGAGATTTTTGTCCAACATCGAAATGTATATGCGATGAGAAGAGGATATATAAAAACGTGGCAGGATTTAAACATAAATTACACCTTTACACTCATGTGAAGAATGATGTAAGGGGGGTTAAGAATATCAATACTCGAGCCCTAACATTGTCTCTTAGAATTTAAGAGTATTAATAGATACCCCTACTGGGATTATCGTATATTCTTACAGAAATCCTATTAGGTCCGCGTACTTAGTCAAAATATGAATACAATAAGACAACATAGATAGTGTAGTGGTTAAGACTGAACTACCGTACCAGCACCGTGGGTTCGATTCCCATGCAGAATAACCCTGTGATTCACAAATTGTTGGTCTCTCTGGGTGTAATTTGTGGCCGTTATATTATATATAAAGTCCTCTGCAGTACAAGGATTATTTCTTTAGTGCTGGGTCATCATCATTATTCTCCTTCTCTTATCCCAATTACTTGGGGTCGATACAATATGTACTCTTCTTTCATAGTACATATTGTAAAAGTTATTGGCAATAGTTGTATGACCGGCCGCCTGCCAGACGTCAACCCTTCTTGGGAATGTAATTGTTGACCAAACGACATCAGATGGAGTTGGCCCAGGTCATTATAAGGCTCTTAGTCGTCTTTTACGACATCAACGAGCAAAGCAAGGGTTGATAGTATTCGAAGCCGCTATCACACAGCTATCTTTAGTGCTGGATGTTATGAATAAAATAAAAAACAATTCCATACACTTGAATGTAGGTCTATACAAGTAAAATATTCATTTCAAACAGATCACGCACGTAATATAATTGAATTCGTCAGAGTTACTAGATATTAATCACGGCTTTAATTGACCTGCGTAGGGGACGAGCACATAACAATCGAGTCGATAGTCAGACCATTGTGTTATCTATTCAGTAATTATAACAAAATTTACATTCATCATCATCATCACAGCCCATAAATGTCCCACTGTGGGGCTCGGGCCTCCTCCGTAATGGGATGGAAATGAACCTACTATACCGCACTGGTCAAACGTGTTGGTATAGGGTTTTGTTTCGAGTTTTCCTTCTCTTGAATAGATCTTATATGCGTTTTATATCCCTTAGTCGTTTTATATCCCTTGCGTTTTATATCCAATACGATCACCCCACAAAAATATGTATGTAGAAAAGAGCATGAAAGCAAAATTAATTCGGTCGAAATGCGATCTCTACGGAAAGTCTGTGGAGTTAGGCTGACCGACCGCATTCGCAACGACGACGTAAGAGAGCGAGTAGGTATGAAAGAGAGTATTGGTGTAAAGATGCGAAAGGGAATGCTCCGTTGGTTCGGACATGTGGAAAGAATGCCGAACGAACATCTGGTTAAGAAGATATACAATGCGAAAGTGGTAGGATGTAGGTACTGGGGGAGACCGAGACTCACCTACCTAGACCAGATTGGTTACGTACTGAAAGAAGGTGGAGTCGAGAGTCTCCGTAACCGGCGAGCGTGTATGAAGAGAATTATGAATGTTGAAGAAGCGAGTGGAGTATGCAAGGATAGAGTTCTCTGGCACTCTGTTCTCTCCGCCTACCCTGCAAGGGATATGGCGTGATTATATGTATGTATGTATGTATCACCCACTGATAAGATAGGGGTGGTGAATTGTATTTTACTTACTTCGTCACCACACGAGGAGTTTAAAAAATTTACATTACCAAGAGCGAATTACAACTAATATGTCGTTTGTAAAATGCGTAATAAACTCATTTGCAAAAAAAACGGGCGGTTTTGATTTTCATTCATATTTAAAAAGATACAATACCAAAAAGGTTTCAATCGTTTGTACACGTTACTGGCCGGTTTTAAAAATGCTGTGGTATTTAAAAAAGTACGTTCTAAATTCAATTTTTCATTTGATGTTCATTTTTACAGAAAACCCCTTTTTATCCTACATTTTTGGCGCGAAGTTCCAGAAGTTAACATCGACTTTCATAACTTTTATTCAATTTTTATCGATTAATTTCATATCCTTGACTGTCAAAGCTTTATTTAATGCTGTTTGGCTGTATCAAAAATGGTAGATAAAGTGGTAAAAGCTACCAAAATTATCGCGCTGCTTGAAGAGGGTTGCAGCCAATGTTTCGTGGCTAGGAGGCTAAATGTTAGTCGCTCGACAGTCCAAAGGACCTGGCAGCGATATCAGGAGACTGGTTCCGTCGAGAGAAGGCCTGGTTCTGGAAGAAAACCATGTACCCAACCACGGGATGATCGTTTTCTTGTGAGTCGCGCATTGAGAAATCGCAAATCTTCGTATGTGGATCTTAAGAACAACCTCCAAGAAGTAAGAAATGTGCATATTAGTCTATGGACGGTCAGGAGGAGGCTTCTCGCTGCCAATATACGCAGTCACCGCCTGGCCCGCGGCCCCAAATTACTCCGTGAGCACAGAGTTCACAGGCTTAGGTTCGCTAGAAATTGTGAATCATGGACTCAAGACGATTGGAATAGGGTTTTGTTCTCTGATGAAGCCAGGATATCTCTGTTCGGTGAAGATCGACGTCGGCGAGTGCTAAGAAGACAAGGAGAACGCTTTGCAGAGGCATGTTTCGAAGAAATCACACCTTATGGTGGGGGCTCTGTTATGTTTTGGGCAGGAATAAATTCAATGGATCGTACAGAGTTAGTCTTCATTGAAAACGGCTCACTGACTGGGCATCGATACATAACGGAAGTTCTAATTTCTCATGCACAACCCGCATTGGCCGCTCTAGGTGAAGACTCGATTTTTATGGACGACAATGCTCGCGCCCACCGATCCCGCGATGTTAATGCGTATGTGCAAGAGGTCGGCATTCGTCGTTTGGATTGGCCAGCTCGAAGTCCCGACCTCAATCCCATAGAGCATGTCTGGGACGTTCTGAAACGGCGTGTGAGATCAGTACACCCGGCTCCGCAGACCATCAGAGAGCTGAAGAATGTGATTACTGCGGAGTGGGAACGTATTCCGCAAGCAAGTATCCGGGATATACTCGCTAGCATGCCCAGACGAATTCAAGCTGTGATTTTAGCTAGAGGGGGTCACACTCGATACTAAACATTTATCTGCTTTTACTTTATTAAAGAAAAACAAACAAAAAACTTTTTTATTTTTACTTCATGAGCATATGCACTACTAGCGAATATACACTAATAGCGAGGTTTAGCATCATTTCCCATAAATTGTATCTAAATTTTATGAAATACTGATGAAAACGATTATTTTCTTATTAATTTACCAAATTGTGTGGATAAAACTACCTATAATTATCAAACAAAGAAATATTAACATTTGAAATGGTTCATTGCTTAGGTGCCCATTTTTTTTGCAAATGAGTGTATATGTGAATCTTTTTTATTCTCAATTCGGTAATACTATAACTGCTGACTGCACAAATGGTATAGTAGTTGAGATACCGATCTTAAGTGCCAGTGCCGTGAGTTCAATTTCCACGTAAGATAATACATTGTACGATCAACAAAGTGTTGTTCTGAGTCTGGGTGTAATTTGTCTGCGTTAATTGCATGTTTGTAAAGTCCCCCGCAATACAAGGATTATTTCCTTAGTGCAGGATGTCTTTTTTAAAAGAGAAATCAATCAATCAATCATTTATTTTGCAAATATGGGTACAAATATGATCTTACAATAAAAAAAATACATTTCTTCCATATTTTACCATAAGGCATGCAAACTTTAGGATTCGTAGTTAAAACAAGAACAATTTATTTAAAATGAACAAAGAAAATGAAAAAAAATGACATGTACATTATTAACAATTCATATAATACTTAAATTAATATTATATTAAGGCATAAAACATGTATTTAGTAATAAGATTAAAATTCAAAATTATTTTCTTCCATATATTCTCTTACACTATAAAACGCTTTTTCGGACAACATAGTATTTAATTTATTTTTAAAAAGAATTAATAAGGTGCTTTTAAACATTTATAATACACCTTTTATTTTCAAATTCCAACACAAACTCTTGTTTTATTCATTGCTTTAATGTTGCGTACTTCATGTTTCTAGAAGCTTCTCCGTATTTTTACGATTACATATCTCAACGTGAGAGTTTGATACTCGCCGTGTAGCGAGTGCGGTTAACACCAAAAATTCATAGATAGATTTACACGCACAGTAAATATTTTATAGTTAAAAAAAAATACTTTATAACTTGTAATTAACTGAAAACCCTATTTGAAAATAACAGTAAACAGTAAAAACAGTGAGTCCATATCTGTCCTATTTAGAAGTTAAGATGATAATGGCGATGATGAAGTCATTATTTATGAGCATTCAGCCCTTTCACCGTCCAGTGTCGGGCATAACGCTCCCCACAAAGTACCACTTTCCGCGTTTATAACCTTTCTTTTAACATAATACCCCAGCTCTAAGTAATAATACCTAGACCAGATTGGTCACGTACTGACGTAAGGTGGAGTCAAGAGTCTCCGAAACCGGCGAGCGTGTATGAAGAGAATTATGAATGTTGAGGAAGCGAGTGAAGTATGCAAGGATAGAGTTCTCTGGCACTCTGTTCTCTCTGCCTACTCTGCAAGGGATATGGTGTGATGATATGTATGTTATAACAGATACATATCACAAGAAGACTCAACATATTATGGATAGCACAAATATTGTTATACGTGGGCATCTAACCCATGACATTGGCATGGCAAGTCGATAGCTTAAATACTACGCCATCTATACAGCATTTGAAGTAATTGACATAATGATTTTCGATGGCAGTAAGGTTTTAAATTTTTACTAGGAGAGCGTAGTTGTCTATGGCCCTACGTCATATTTAATGACTTCCACGTCAATAACTTTTGCAATATGTTCGATGGAACAGAAGTACATATTACGTCGATATTGGCTGGAATGGGAGTAGAAATTTTAGTGGTAGGACCATGCTGTTGACAGTTTTTTATCTACAGCCACGCGTCGGTCCGTCCGGGGTACAACACTCTAGTAGAAGGTCGACGTCTGAGTAATGGCAATGTGCTATTGCGCTTCGTTCGGTGAGCGAGAGAGCCGGAAGCCCAATTGGCTGGGTTTGGAATTTGTATTGATAGGCAGCGGTCTAGCTATACCTTTGGTATTACAAAGGTCCATTGGTGACATTAAAACTTACCATCAGACGTATTGTTTGCTCGTTTACAAGCAATAAAAAAAGCCTGACGAATGATGATTCTTTAGGATATAAATTACTTTTCTACGTCCATTTTTTTTATAATCATTCGTGAAATTGGCTACAGTAATATTAATGAGGTTGGAGACTATATTTATTCATCATCATAGCCCATATGTGTCCCACTGTTGGGTTCGGGCCTCCTCTGTAATGGGAGGGAAGTTAACCACGCTGGTCAGTCGTGTTGGTATAGGGTATTGTTTCGAGGTTTCCTTCTTTTGCATAGATGTTATATACGTTTTATATCCCTTAGTCATCTCTTACGATCACCCATGGGTAAGATAGGTGGTGAATTGTATTCTTACTCCGTCATGGATAATATATTTATTATTGAAGTCCAATTTGTACTAAGGTTATGACTTAGACCATACAAAAGGTATTCCAACTATGTATTTGATATGTACCTTCTGTTAAATTACAGTTGCCGACTTTATTTGCTGTTTGTTATTTCATATTTTCATTGCGTACCACGATTACGGTTTTATTTGGGACAGTTTCTAAACAAAAGGTTTCAATTTGTTAACAAATTGCATTGGCTTGAGCAATATTCTTGAATTTAATTTATATTTTCAGCGAATAGTGTAAATATAGTTTTTTTTATTATATGCCTTTCATGGTGTTATCAAGTTTATTTGAATGTAATTAAAATATTATTAATTTTTTTATCATCATCATTTCAGCTAATATATGCCCCATTGTTGGATGAAGCCTCTTCTATAATGAGAGGGAAAATGACCTACTATATCACATTGGTCAGGCGTGTTGGTTTCCAGTTTTTGTTTCGAGTTTTTCCTTCTCTTGCATAGATGTTATATGCGGTTTATATCCCTAAGTCGTCTCTAACGATCCACGACCCACCAGGAAGATATAGGGTGGTGAATTGTATTCTTACTCCGTCACCACACGAATTATTTGTTTTATCGTAATTTATCATCATCATCTCAGCTCACATATGTCCCACTGTTGGGTCTCGAACCTCTTTCAATTTAAGAGGCAAATAGACCCTTTTATACCTCACTAAAATCTCTCTCTTCTAATCTTACTCAGTCACCACAGGAACCAAAACCTTATTTCATGTAAAATATTATAGAAACAAAACTTTGTTAACTTGAAAGTTTAATAACTAAAAGTTTACATGGCATAATGAAAATACATTCAAATAGAATATTGATTTGAGAAGTAATCTGTCTAAAGCGTAGATGATGTTGGAATTTTAGTTGAACAGAATTGCTAATGTGTAAAGTCTTGAACACTAATTAGAGTTTAAATGTACGATAACTTATTCGCTTTAGAATGAAATTCATCATGGGTTTTGTATTTATAATAACAGATTAAGAGATATATTGTCTAGATTTCTATATTTAATATACTACTTAAAACTTTATCCGTGTAGTAAGTACAGAGTAAGAATATAATTCTACATTTTAAAGTGGTAGGACCACGCTGTTGACAGTTCTGTCTACAGCCGCGGGCCGGTCCGTCCGGGGTAGTACCACACTCTCGCAAAAGATCGACGTATGAGTAATGGCAATATGCTATTGCGCTTCGTTCGGTGAGCGAGAGAGCCGGAAGCCCTTCTGGGTGGGTTCGGGGTTTATATTGGTAGGCAGCGGCCTAGCCTTAGTATTGCTAAGGTCCATGGGAAGCAGTGACACTTACCATCAGGTGCGCTGCTTGCTCGTTTGCCACAAAAGCAATAAAAAAAATTCTTCATCTATGTTAAAGAGCCATGGAGCTACTTATAGAACCTATGTGGGCTAAAATAGAGAAGAGGAATGCATTATCCTAAGTGATAATAGAAACCAGTATTCGAAAATATAAGAATGCATACCGCAGTACGGGTTAGGGCGTCCCCCGGAGGCGACGCGTACCGACCCGCCCCCGTCGGTATGAACATCGGCAGATGCGGCGATGGGGGCCGCCACCCATAACGCCTTGCCCAGTCAGGCGAGTCGAGGAGAGCAGAGTACCGGGTGGGCACGTGGAATGTAAGAGGATGTGTGGAAGGTAAGTTGCACGAGCTGATAACCGTCATGGCGGACAAACAGCTAGACGTGCTCTGTGTAACAGAGACCAAGCGAAGGGGCAGCGACACCTGCGATCTTCCTAGTGGCGGGATGGCTCTGTGGTCTGGTGTACCACAGAGCGATCGAGCCAGCATGGGGGTAGGAGTGCTGTTGTCCTCTCGCTTGACCTCAGGTGTGAAGGATTACGGAATGTATGATCCCAGACTTCTCTGGGTCCGTATAAAACTAGGTGTCACCAAGGTATTCATGGTTGTAGCATATGCTCCCGTGAGATCCTCGGTGGCATCAGACCTAGAGAAGTTTTGGGATAATGTTAGGGAAGTTCTGGATATGGCAGAAACCAGTGAACGAACTATCTCGTTATTGCGAGATTTAGTGGTCTGTTCAGAAAGTGGAGGCACTGGCGAGAGCGTGTCCACTTCGGAGGGCTTAAAAGAATAAAGGTTGAAAGGTTGCAAGAAGAGTGTGTAAGAGAAAAGTATGCAGAGGGTGTCCGAGAACGGCTGACGATGGCAAGCCAGCCGCAATCGGACATTGAAGAATGCTGGAGAATATTGAAAGAGAGTATGGTAGATACAGCGAAAGAAGTATGTAAAAGTTCAAAGAAGCATAGAAAAACAAATGGTGATGCATGGTGGGACGCGGAAGTTGCAGCTTCCGTAGAGCAAAAGAAGAAAGCGTGGCTGGACTATGTCTCTTCTTTGAATCTGAATGACAGTATGACTGAACAGAAGAAAGAAATATATCGGCAATGTAAGAATGACACCAAGGCCTTAGTGAAAGAGAAACGTGATAGAGCAAATATGAGTGCAGAAGATAGGCTGACTAAACACTTCGAGGGGTAACACCAAACTCTTTTGGAGGGAGGTGAAGAAGTCTCGGGGTGGTTGGTCAGCCTTCAGAATGTATAAAATAAGGTCTAAAGGTGGAGACATTCTTACACAAACACAAGACGTGTTAAGGCGATGGAGTGAATATTTTGGCGATATGTATGCGGATGCTACGGTTGACGCCGGTGTCGCATGTGGTTTAGTAGAACAACATTCGACGGCGGCGTGCTCCGATGGCATCAGTATGGATGAAGTTGAATGGGCGATAAGAAGTTTGAAAAATGGTAAGGCAGCGGGCATTGATATGGTGTCTGCCGAGATGATCAAGCTTGGTGACTCCTGTGCCTGGGAGGCGTTCCTGTTGCTCCTCAATTTATGTTGGAGCTCGGGAATGGTTCCCGGGGACTGGAATAGCGCAGTCATCGTGCCTTTGTTTAAAAACAAGGGTTCACGTTATGACTGCGCAAATTACAGAGCCATAAGCTTGACCAGTTTGGGAGCAAAAGTGTATGGTAAAATTATTGAAAGGAGAATGAGGATGGTGTCCGGTGGTTTACTGTGTGAGATACAAGGAGGTTTCAGGAGTGGAAGGGGATGCATGGATCAAGTGTTCTCTCTGCGCAATATTGTGAAGAAGCATCTGGCTCTTGGTCAAAGGGTCTTCTGCAGTTTTGTGGATCTGGAGAGAGCATTTGACACGGTTGTACGAAAGGAACTTTGAGACATTTTACCGGAGTATGGTATTAACGGTAAACTGCTACAGGCTGTGCAGTCCAGTTACATGGGCTGTAGAGCCTGTGTGCGGCTGGATGATGGAATGTTGCCTTGGTTTGACGTCAATATCGGCGTTAAGCAGGGGTGCGTTCTATCAGCCCGGCTGTTTATCATATATCTGGATAAATGTCTCCAAAGTTTGAACGATATGAATGTGGGAGTCCAGATGGGCGACTCAGTGGTCACTGCTCTGCTTTATGCAGATGATGCATTCCTGCTGGCACAGTCAGCGACTGAACTGCAGACCCTAGTCGACACAATGACAGAAGATTGTAAGAAAAGGGGTCTACGCGTGAATGTGAGCAAAACCAAAATAATGGTCTTTGAAAGAGACGAAGCCAGAACAGATGTAAGAGTAACAATAGGTAATGATAAACTAGAGCAAATGGATGAATTTGTATATCTTGGATGTGGATTTAGCTGAGATGGAAGGTACACCACTGATATAGAGCGAAGAGTGAATGCGGGAAATAGAGTGAACGGAGCGTTGGGGCAACTTCTCGGCAACCACCACCTCAGCCAGAAGGCACGTGTAGTAATACATAGCGCAGTGCTTGTCCCAACATTACCGTATGGAAGCGAGAGTTGGGTATGCAGAAAAGAGTATGAAAGTAAAATTAATGCGGTCGAAATGCGATCTCTGCGGAAAATCTGTGGAGTTAGGCTGACCGACCGCATTCGTAACGACGACGTAAGAGAGCGAGTAGGTATGAAAGAGAGTATTGGTGTAAAGATGCGAAAGGGCATGCTCCGATGGTTCGGACATGTGGAAAGAATGCCGAACGAACGTCTGGTTGAGAAGATATACAATGCGAAAGTGGAAGGATGTAGGTACCGAGGGAGACCGAGACTAACCTACCTAGACCAAATCGGTCATGTACTGAAGGAAGGTGGAGTCAAGAGTCTCCGAAACCGGCGAGCGTGTATGAAGAGAATTATGAATGTTGAGGAAGCGAGTGAAGTATGCAGAGATAGAGTTCTCTGGCACTCTGTTCTTTCTGCCTACCCTGCAAGGGATATGGCGTGACATATGTATGTATGCCCACTGAGTTTTCTTGCCAGATCTTTCTCAGTGTATGTAATTCGTTAGTTTTTTAAAGTAGTAAATTGCCACACTATAATAATTATCATAAATTAAATCTTTAATAACAACTGATCATAAAAATATTAAATTAAGATATAAAAATAATTTCCTTTTTTATAATGGCAATGAATTAGTTTTAAAAATGTGGGTCAAAATTTAATAACTGATACTGTAGCGGGTAGATATAAACCTTTGTAATAACGATGACTTATTGGACGTGAGTTCCTTAATCTTCTCATAACCATGAACGCTGTAAGGTATTCGAAACTTTGGGCAATAAAAAAATAAAATACAAGTGCGATAGAATCCGTGAAAATAGTTTTATTTCAAGTGGCATATGAATAAATAATATTACTATATTATGTATTTCCGTGTGGTGACGGAGTAAGAATACTATTCACCACCCTATATCTTATCCGTGGATGATCGTACGAGACGACTACGACGATATAAAACGTATATAACATCTATGCGAGAGAAGGGAAACTCGAAACAAAACCCTATACCAACACGTCTGACCAGTGCGGTATAGTAGGTTAATTTCCCTCCCATCACGGAGGAGGCCCAAGCCCAACAGTGGGCCATTTATGGGCTGTGATGATGATGATGTATAGTATAGTGGATTATTGACACTTAGGCAAGTCACTGAAGACAAAATCAACACAAGTACCACCCAAATAGCCACAAAGAGGTAATATGTTGTACTAAATGAAAATGAAACTCACCTGCTGGTCAAATACATAGGTCAGTAAAGTTTCAATTAAAAATGCTAGCGTTCTTTAATCCACATTTACAATTATCCATAGAAAAAGAAGGATATTAGGTATTATGTATTCTTAATCCGTCATCAAACGGAATGATAAATAATATTAAAATATTGATACGAGTAAGTTAATACTGTTTACAGAGTACAATAATATAAAGAGCTATGAAAATCTGTTAAAATCATACGTAATTTGATAAATACCTGGATAACCGAGCTCAGTAATTTATTTTTAGTGTTTTTTGGCAAATTTATTTCGGTATTAAACTATAAAAATCGAAAAAGAAAAATTAATATTAAAGAAAAAATAAGGACCGAATCGGAGCTGTTTGGATCAGACTCTTCAATTTCGAAACTGAGCTATACATATACTCAATTACAGCAGCCAAATTTGCCTTCATATTTCTAAGAGTTTTCAACCAATATATGTTGTTTTCCAAAATATATTTGCCGGGAATAAAACCTAGGAATATCGATTTGTCAACCCCGAAACACCAACCTGCATACTAAATTTTATGAAAATCGCTGGTGTCGTTACAGAGATTTTGATAATTATAATTTTGATAATTATAATAAATATCCAAGAGATAGAATACTGAAACATCCAAGAATTACTTGTTTAAAGATTATTAGAACGATTTTCTACCTTATATCTTATAAAAGACGATGTTTGTATATATGAAATTGCTAAACTCAAAAACTATTTAAATTTTAAACGATCATTATGAAAATTGGTATGTATATGTATTTTGTTTTTTTATTGCTTATGGTGGCAAACAAGCAAACAGTATCATCATCACATCATCACAGCCCATAAATGTCCCACTGTTGGGCTCGGGCCTCCTCCGTAATGGGAGAGAAATTAACCTACTATACCGCGCTGGTCAGACGTGATGGTATAGGGTTTTGTTTCTAGTTTTCCTTCTCTCGCATAAATGTTATATGCGTTTTATATTCTTTAGTCGTCTCGTACGATCACCCATGGGTAAGATGTGGGGTGGTGAATAGAATTCTTACTCCGTCACCACACGGAAAAAGCAAGGCAAGCAGTATACCTGATGATAAGTGTCACTGCTACCCATGGACCTTTGATATACCAGGGGTATAGCTAGGCCGCTGCCTACCATTACAATCCCCAAACCCACCCAGTTGTCCGTCTTTCCGTCTCTCTCGCTCACCGAACGAAACGTAATAGCACAATGCCATTACTCAAACGTCGATCTTATGCGAAAGTGTGGTACAACTACGGATGGACCAGCCTGCGGCTGCATACACAGAACTATCAACAGCATGGTCCTACCTACTTTTTTGACGGAGAACGTATACATGCTATCCCCATTGATGGAACTCGCCACCAGGCAGCGCTGCAACAAAACCAATTTCTACAAATAAGCCAACGGGCTGGGTTTGCTAGTTCAATATAATAATCATCTCATAAAAAAATTATTGAATATATTTTTAAAATAAATTATACAATTAATTATGGAGGCTTAAAATATATATAGCAACGAATATCTTGAAATTATTATTGATTATATCCGACCACTGTTGGAGTTTGGAAGATAATTGGTAACCAGTTACTTTGAACTTCAATTTGCATAATATTTAACTTATTATTGGATATTGATAAAGAATAATTTATATTGAATTCAATTTAAGATATTTCGTTTGACTAGTTAGTGTTTTGTAAATAACTTGTTACGTCATACTCAGAAAGTGGTAGGACCACGCTGTTGAGAGTTCTCTGTCTGCAGCCGCGGGCTGGTCCGTCCGAGGTAGTACCACATTCTCGCAGATGATCGACGTATGAGTAATGGCAATATGCTATTGCGCTTCGTTCGGTGAACGAGAGAGCCGGCAGCCTAATTGGATTAGGTGGGTTTGGGGTTTATATTGGTAGGCAGCGGCCTAGTTATAACCTTGGTATTGCAAAGGTCCATGAGCGACAGTGATACTTACGATCAGGTGTGCTGCTTGCTCGTTTGCCACCACTAGCAATAAAAAAAAATATTTTAAGTTATTTTATCTTTGAATTTATTTATAGTTTTTTTTTATATATATACCTAATGTTTCGCGACTATTACATAATTGAAATAATTTTTGTTTTATTAAGATTTTTTTACTGCTCAGATTAGATGGCGTAGTGTTTAAGATACCGAGCAGTGCCATGGGTTCAATACATACTCAGAACAATAAATAATTTGTGTGATTCAGTCTGTAATATAAAATTTTATATTATTTATGATCAGATAATTAAACATTTAATTTATGATAATTATTTTATTGTGGAAATTTACAAGTTTAGAAAACTAAAAATCTAGTTTTATTTCAAATTAAAAATCATATTCAGACGTTATAATATTTATTCTTAAAAAAAAACACTTTCTGATATTTTTATATAGTTTTCAATTTCTTAGTAAAGAGGTAGGAGGACAAAAGCATATAGATTTTTTTTAAAACAAATGAAATTACTTCGTATGGTGATATTTTTGGGGTGGCCCGCTCGCACAGCGTGGAGAGGTACATGTAGGGCGGCTCTATGGGGTCGTGCGCCGCTTCTTCTGTCGCCCCGGACGGATTAGCGGAGCGAGACCATTCCATAGCCCGCCCCCAAAAAAAAAAGGTGATATTTTGAAAATAGAATGTTTCACTTGCAATCTAAATTTTACCATAGAATAAAAATCGACAATTAGATTACTAGGAGAATATTGAGCGCCACTCTCCTGTAAAATCAACGAACTGTTGTCAAGCGCTGCGATAATGACATCAACCCCCTTGGGAAGGGATATATCAAAATGGATGTTAAATGGCGACAAGAGGAAATTAAGTGGAACTGCAAAACCTTTATTTTTACTGTATATTTTTCCCATAATTCGATAGGGATATCATAGGTAGACACGTCACTGATCACAGGATTACTTGTATATAGACTAAACTTGATTCTTAAATTTATATTGTTATTTATAAAAACTTGATTACGAGAGAAAAATGATTATCACACATAGGACTCGAACCCACGCCTGTTGGAATTCCGTTCCAATCGTGCTATCACTTACACTACCATGAGCTATCATATGACGTTCAGTCTTCAGCTCGTTTTATATTTTCATGTTCTCCCTGACGCACCGGCCCGCGGCTATGCACAAAGAACTATTGTGGTCTATCGTGAACAGCGTGGTCTTCCATCCATCCATCCATCCATCAGCCCGTAAACGTCCACTGTTGGACATAGGCCTCCCCACGAGAATGCCATCTATAACGGTCCTGTGCCACCTGCATCCAATGGTTTCCTGCGACCTTGATGAGGTCATCAGTCCATCGAGTGGGGGGTCGTCCTACGCTGCGTCGTCCGATTCGTGGTCGCCACTCGAGAACATTTTTTCCCCAACGGTTGTCGGTTCGTCGAGCGATGTGGCCTGCCCATTGCCACTTCAACGTGCTAATTCTTCGGGCTATGTCGGTTACACCCGTTCTTCTACGGATTTCCGTATTTCGGATTTTATCACGTAGAGAAATACCGAGCATAGCCCTCTCCATAGCACGCTGAGCGACTTTGAGCCTTTTTATGAGGCCGACATTTAGAGACCACGTTTCAGTGCCGTAAGTCATCGCTGGTAACACACACTGGTTATAAATAAACCTTTGTTTTCAGACACTGCGGAATATTAGACGAGAAGATCCTCCTAAGTTTCCCGAACGCTGCCCAGCCGAGTTGGATTCGTCGGCTGACCTCTTTCTCGAAATTGGATCTACCTAATTGGACTGTTTGTCCTAGGTAAACATAGTGATCGACAACTTCGAGAATCGCATTCCCAACCAGGACCGGTACAGAAATGACATGGGCAATAGACATGATTTTCGTCTTGTCCATGTTCATTTTCAGCCCTACTAGTTGGGAGACCTTGCTGAGGTCATTGAGCATGGTGCCAAGGTCCTCCAGGGATTCTGCCATGACTACGATATCATCTGCGAATCGAAGGTGAGTGATGTATTCGCCATTGATGTTGATGCCGAGTCCGGTCCAGTCTAAGAGCTTGAAGACATCTTCCAGCGCAGTGGTGAACAGTTTCGGAGAGATAACGTCTCCCTGTCTCACGCCTTTCTGCAGCTGGATCGGTTTCGTACTCTTATCCTGGATGCGGACTGACATAGTAGCGTCTTTATACAAACACTTCAGCACTTCGATATATCGATAGTCAATTTGGCACCTCTGAAGGGACTGCAGCACTGCCCAAGTTTCGACAGAATCAAAGGCTTTCTCATAGTCCACAAACGCTAGACACAGAGGCCGATTATACTCCTCGGTCTTCTGTATAATCTGGCGTAGCGTGTGGATGTGGTCTATGGTACTATAACCTTTTCGGAAACCGGCTTGTTCGGGCGGCTGGAAGTCGTCTAGCTTGCGTGCGAGTCGGTTCGTAATGACTCTTGAAAACAATTTGTACACGTGGCTCAGGAGTGAGATGGGTCTGTAATTCTTTAAGAGCGTTTTATCGCCCTTCTTGAAAAACAGCACCACCACACTCCTGGTCCACGACTCTGGAACGTCACCCCCGAGAATGACAGAATTAAACAGCTTCTGTAGGGCTTTCAAAACTGGCTTTTCGCCTGCCCTCAGGAGCTCTGTGGTAATTCCGTCATCTCCCGGTGCCTTTCCGTTCTTTAATTGTTTTAGAGCCATTCTGATCTCGTACAAGCTGCGTGGTCTTACCACTATTAAAAATGATGATGATGTCCTACCATGAAAAAAATGTGTAATATTCACGGAAACATCAGTGATCAATAAAAGATACCAAGACGTGGATATTTCTGAACATAATTGTAAAGACTGTGTACTCTACACAAGGTTCTTACAATTAGTTGATGACGATAATGAATATAATTAATTATAAAATATATGTAGTCCATGATAAGCTTTTATAAATCGCCTAAGTAATATTAATATACATAAATCTTACAATTTTGTTGTTAATAAACGGTGCACGCAACGCTTCGAATGAAACATTGCTTAATTATAATATGAACCTCAACTTAGTACTTAAAACTGATTTGCATAATATTTTACTTATTCGCTATACAGAGGCGGTATATAATAAATTCGTTATTGTTGATAGCTTTGCTATCTTACCAGTTTCCAACAATTATTTTTGATTATTTAAAATTTTATAATCTTTGAATGGGATGGAATAAACATCAAATTTTTTTTTTTTATTATCAAAAATCATGAATTAACAAATTAATTCATCTCAGCTCACATATGTTCCTTTGTTTGGCTCGTGCCTTCTCCGTAATGGGTGGGAAATTGACCTACCACACCGCGGTACGATCAGATGTGTCCGGTATAAGGTTTTGTTTCGAGTTTTCCTTCTCTTGCATAAATGTTATATGCGTTTTATATCCCTTCGTCGTCTCTTACGATCACCCACGGGTAAGACAGGGGGTAGTGAATTGTATTCTTACTCCGTCACCACACGGATCTTTCCGTATGGTGACGGTTTTTTTTTTTTATTAATTTAATTTCATAATCTTAGATCTGGATGGGAGAAATACCAAAATTTCATTAATGCCATTAAAAAAAAATCATGAATTAATAGTTTTATGATTTCTGATGTTTACGCGATTGCTACACATTTGAAATAAAACTACTTTTACGGATTCTATCGCGTTTGTATATACAATATTGTATATACAAACGCGATAGAATCCGTAAAAGTAGTTATATTTCAAATTAATAGTTAATTAATATTATAGCTATTCATCATTCTCCTTGGGATAAGAATCCCAATTGCTTAGGGCTGATACAATATGTACTCTTCTTTCATAGTAAAAGTTATTGGGAATAGATTTATGACCGGCCGCCTGCCAGACGTCAACGCTGCTTGGGAATGTAATTGTTGACCAAACGGCATCAGATGGAGTTAGCCCAGGTCGTTATAAAGCTGCAGTCGGAGCACACGCCCCCGGTCATGGCTTCGCCAGATTACGACCGGGAGGCCGACGAGAGTGTTCCGCCCGTGACGGAGTCAGAAGTGGGGGCGGCTGTGGCGAAGTTTCGTTCCACCACCATGGCCCCCAGCCCGGACAGAATTCCAGTCCGGGTGTTGACGTTGCTCCTTGAGCATCTGGGACCTCGCCTCAGGTAACTGTACAACGCCTCTTTAACGTCTGGACAGTTCCCTGAGTGCTGGAAGGAGGGGAGGTTGGTTCTCCTGCCAAAGTCAGGACGGCCCCCGGATTCGCCGTCAGCCTACAGGCCTATAGTCCGACCATCGAGGCTCTGCTACGCTTGAGGCAGACGGCCGCGGAGGCTGTCGTCGGCAGAGGAGTGCTGTTGGCGGTGTCGTTGGACATCGCCAACGCATTCAATAGTCTGCCATTCAGCCGCATCAGGGAGGCGCTCCGATTCTATGGAGTGCCCTTGTACCTGAGGCGGCTGGTGGCAGACTATTTGGAGGGGCGCAGTGTCCTCTGCGCGAGTCCCGCAGGGGACATTGTGCGGACGCCCATGTCGTGCGGTGTTCCGCAGGGTCAGTGTTGGGGCCGACTCTGTGGGACATCGGTTACGACTGGGCGTTGAGAGGGAGTCTCCCCCCTGGGCTGAGCGTGATATGCTATGCTGACGACACGCTAGTCACAGCCCGGGGCAGGACACTGGAAGAGGCGGCGAGCCTGGCCACTCTCGGCACTGAGGAGATGGTCAGGCGAATCGAGGCGCTGGGGCTCAGGGTGGCCCTAAATAAGACGGAGGTCCTTCTATTCCATGGGCCCCGCGTAAGGCTGCCTATCGGCGCCTCGTTAGTCGGTGTCAACCCAGGCGGCATGCTTATTGGCCGGGACACCCCCGTGGGACCTAGAGGCGGAGATGCTCTCCGGCCTCTACCAGCGGGTTACCTCAGTGCGCGACGAGGGTGGCTCCCAATCGTCTAGCGAGATAGCCACCTGGCGCGAGGATACCCGCCGAGACGTCATCGCCCGTTGGGTTACGCGGCTGGAGAGGCCTAGACACGGTGTTGTTACCGTTGAAGCCCTCCGGCCCGTACTAATGGAGTGGATGGAGCGGCGGCATGGAGTCCTCTCCTTTCGGCTGGTGCAGGTATTGTCGGGGCACGGTTGCTTCGGCTTGTACCTGCACACGGTCGCGTGGAGGGAGTGGACACCGTCCTGCCACCATTGCAGTAGTGACAAGCACACGGCGCAACATACGCTCGAGGTATGTCCGAGCTGGAACGAGCAGCGCCGTGACCTCGTCGCTGTTATCGGTGCCGACTTGACGCTGCTGGCTGTCGCGAAAGCGATGGTCGACAGCGTCAGGAACTGGTACGCGGTCGCCGCCTTCTGCGAGGCTGTCATCTCGCAGAAGGAGGCGGCGGAACGAGTCCGGGAGGATTCCCGTGACCTGGGCCGCCGTCAGCGGCCGGGACGGCGCAGGCGCGAATATCTGCGCCTGATGCCGCACTAACCGAGGCTTCGGGTGATCGGACCGGGGAATTGTCCGGTCACCCGACGTGAGGCCACCGCATGAGGGCGACGCCCCGACGCCGAAAGCTGTCGGGGCATCGACACGGGAGGAACCCGTAAGGGTAAACCGCCGGGCGGGCCACCGAAGACAAAGATCGGGTACCGGTGGCCCGCTCGCACGGCGAAGAGTTGTGTTTGCAGGGTGGGTCCATGGGGTTGCGCGCCGCCTCTTTTGTCGCCCCGAATCGATTTGCCGGGGCGCGACCACCACATCCATGGTCCAACCTGCGGAAAAAAAAAGGTCGTTATAAAGCTCTTAGCCGTCTGTTACGACATCCACGAGCAAAGTAAGGGTTGGTAGTATTCATAGTCGCTGCGAAACAGCGTAATAGTATAGTTAGCACTATAATAGTGGTAAAAATGCTGTATGAAAGTGGCTATGAATATTATCAATATTTATAATGCTCGTGTTTGTTGTAAAACGACTAATAGCTTTACATTGACCAATTCCATCTCCCATCGTTTAATCAACAATTATATTGCCAAGAAAGATGGACGGTAGGCGAGCGGTTATAATATTATTGCCAATATCTTTTACAATAGGTATGATGGAAGAGGAGTACACATTACGTCGACGCCAAGTAATCAGGATAAGATCAGGATGATTATGAGTCATAAATAGATCCACTTCTTTGGTAGGAAATAACCTGGCTGTGTCCCCTGATATTACAGAAGTCCGATCGTAAAACTTTTGTAATATATATGGTGGAAGTCTTCGTCTACCAGAAGTATTCTGTCGACCCCAAATATTATTTTTTTATTAAACTTTAAAAAAAAATGTAAACCGACTTCAAAATAAGATCAGCCGAAAACCATACTTACTTAAAACACTAAAAACCGAAAAATAAGATGAACTTTTTCATTCTTGTCTAAGTCTAATTATGTATTAATTTTTATAAAATATAATTACAATGTATGCTAGAAATCCACTAACACGATTTGAAGTCGGTGCCAAGCCAAATAGGTATACTATATCGCATTCAAACCACGCCACGCTCTGTGACTGAAGTGATCTGAACGCGCATGCGGTTAAGCGATTTAATCCATACGGGCAAACGTCGTTCACGGTTGTGTCAAATGGTATTAAATTTGTGGCGTTATTGTGTTCTGAATACATCTTTTAATTCTTATTTCCTTTAATAATTTGATTTTATTAACTTTCCACCCTGTGTGTATATCGTTAAACTTATTGTTTTTTGTTAATTTAAGCTTGGCACCGACTTCAAATCGTGTTAGTGGATTTCTAGCATACATTGTAATTATATTTTATAAAAATTAATACATAATTCGACTTAGACAAGAATGAAATAGTTCATCTTATTTTTCGGTTTTTAGTGTTTTAAGTAAGTATGGTTTGTGGCTGATTTTATTTTGAAGTCGGTTTACATTTATTTGTTAAAAAGTTTAATTATTTTTTAATTTTTAGTGTAAATAATCGTAGTTAAGTAATAATTTTAACTAGTTCATATAAATTAAATTATTTATTAAATATAGCACTATGAGTAGATCGACTAAAAATGCACATGGCATGATGAAGAATACAAGTAAGGAATCAAAATAAAAAAATAAAGAACGTATTTCGAAAAAATGGAAATGAAATGCTGTATCTCATTGCCAATGGTTTAAATTTCACTGTTTCAATCAATTCGCGTATACACCATATATGTGCTTTCGATGCGTCACGTGAGACAGCAACTGAGGTATAAGATACTACCAACATCCAAGTGATGTAAATAATTGTGACGGTTTGATGCAATTGTTAAAACTAGACATAGGCTCCAGAGTCATGGTAAGATGCAATATTTCTGTCATTAATGGTTTGGTAAGCGGGCAATGGAGATAATATCCAAACTTGTAGGCTTCCCCTTCGTTGTGACCAAATTGAAACAGGCTAGTTACCTGATATAGTTTTTATAAAATTTAATGACGACACTATTGGCATAAAAGTGAAAGACGGTGACGGGTTAGTTGCCATAGTGCCTGTGTCAACCATATATTAGGCAACGAAAAGTTACGGGATAATAAACGGACAATCCTTCCGCTAATCTTCTGTTGGGCGGTTACGGTATATAAACTCCAGGGTACTTTATAAAGCCTTAAACAAAGCTGTCATTGGTTTAGGCAAAAATAAAATTGCCAATGATCAGTTTTATATTGCACTGAGTTGTGTAAAGACTCTAAGGGGACAGCTTTTTGCAACTTAAGGTCTAATAAACTACTCAAAAGACTGTACCAAGAGAAAGCGTAAGCCAAAGAATAAGACGGTTCTAAATAGGTACGTATTTAAATTAAAAAAAAATGATACAATTATCCAATACGGCTGGACAGCGTTTAGGAAACTCAAGAGGGTCTTCTCACCTAACATATCTCAGTGTCTGAAGGCACAAGTCTATGACCAGTCATGATTTATGTCATGAAAATGTGGGTCTCGTAACAAAACTCAAAGCCGCTCAGCGTACTATGGAGCGGGGTATGCTCGCTCGTTTCTGTGCGAGATAGGATTCGAAATATGCTAATCCATAGAATAACGGGTGTAATCGACATATCACGAATAATTAGCACACTAAGCGGCAATGGGCAGGCCACATCGCTCAACGAACTGATAATTGCTGGAGAATAAAAGATTGGCAATTTGTGGCGAAATATGAGAGAAGCTTAAGTCCAAATGATGATACATATTTACAACAGTTCGACTTTGAGAAAGGCGAATTGAAAAAGTTTTATCTTTCCAGCTTGGTATGTTATTTTCTACCTACGTAACAAAGATCATATATCGGAAACATAAAGAATTTACCTAACACCTAATCGTTAGTAGTAGGAGGAGTTAGTAGTAGGAGTAGTACCTTCAATTATTAGCTTACGTGATTAACTTGAAAGAACACAGTTAAAGGTCTATGCGTGCATATGATATTGAAAGAATTGTCCTCCAACTCCTAACCGCTAAGGAGATGTACCTTCCATCACCAGCTCATCTAAATGAGATTATCACTGCCAGATGCAAATATTTAGATAGCTTTGGAAAATATATGAGACACATAATATGTGCCTATAAAATTTGTAGCTTGCCCTCGATTTCCATGAATTCCCATCATCAGATCATGATTTGGTGACAATGGGGCCACCTTGGGAGTTAACTTGAAAGAATACAGCTAAAGGTCTATGCGTGCGTATGATATTAGAAGAATTATCCTCCAACTCCTAATCGCTAAGGAGATGTACCTTCTATCACTAGCTCACCTAAATGAAATGTTCACTGCCAGATGCAAATATTTGAATAGCTTTGAAAAATACATGAGGGACATAATATGTGCCTATAAAATTTAAGGTTTGGCCTTGATTTCCAAGAATTCCCATCATCAGATCATGATTTGGTGACCATGGGACCACCTCGGGAGTTAACTTGAAAAAATACAGCTAAAAGTCTATTGCGTGCGTATAATATTAAAAGAATTATCTTCCAACTCCTAACCGCTAAGGAGATGTACCTTCCATCACCAGCTCATCTAAATGAGATTATCACTGCCAGATGCAAATATTTGGATAGCTTTGGAAAATATATGAGACACATAATATGTGCCTATAAAATTTGTAGCTTGCCCTCGATTTCCATGAATTCCCATCATCAGATCATGATTTGGTGACAATGGGGCCACCTCGGGAGTTAACTTGAAAGAATACAGCTAAAGGTCTATGCGTGCGTATGATATTAGAAGAATTATCCTCCAACTCCTAATCGCTAAGGAGATGTACCTTCTATCACTAGCTCACTTAAATGAAATGTTCACTGCCAGATGCAAATATTTGAATAGCTTTGAAAAATACATGAGGGACATAATATGTGCCTATAAAATTTAAGGTTTGGCCTTGATTTCCAAGAATTCCCATCATCAGATCATGATTTGGTGACAATGGGACCACCTCGGGTGTTAACTTGAAAAAATACAGCTAAAAGTCTATTGCGTGCGTATAATATTAAAAGAATTATCTTCCAACTCCTAACCGTTCAGGAGATGTACCTTCCATCATCAGCTTACCTAAATAAAATGTTAACTGCCAGATGCAAATATTTGAATAGCTTTGAAAAATACATGAGACACGTAATATGTGCATATAAAATTTAAGGGTTGCTTTCGATTTTCAAGAATTTCCATCATCAGATCATGATTTGGTGACAATGGGAACACCTCGGGAGTTAATTTGGAAGAATACAGCTAAAAGTCTTTGCAGACGTATGATATTGAAAGAATTATCCTCCAACTCCTAACCATTAAGGAGATGTACCTTCCATCATCAGCTCACCTAAATGAATTTATCACTGCCAGATGCAAATATTTGAAGAACTTTTGAAAATATATGAGACACGTAATATGTGCCTATAAAATTTGAGAGTTGCCCTCGATTTCTATGACTTCCCATCATCAGATCATGACTTGGTGACAATGGGACTACCTCTGGAGTATACCCTTTAGACAGAAAAAAGAATTTTGAAAATCGGCCCACAATTGACAAAAATATCGCTGAACATATATAAAAAAAAATACATACAATGAAACATAGAACCTCCTCCTTTTTTGAAGTCGGTTAATAACAACCCTGCACTAAGGAAATAATCCTTATATCACGAGAAAATTTACAATTATGCAACTAACGGGCACAAATTACACCCAAACTCAGGACAAGGATATGTGGATCACACAAAGTATTATCCTGCGTAGGAATCGAACCCACGGCACTGGCATTGAACGTCGGTATCTTAACCACTACGCCATCTGTGCAATCATTGAGATTGAATTGAGATAAGAACATGATAATGATGTTCCTGATATAAATCAATATTTATTTTCGTTTTAAGATTTAATTTAATTATTGGCCATCCAACTGAGCTACTGATTTATTTAGAATAATTTTAGTCTCAGTATAGAAGAAACAAAAGGCAATATTATCCCGCATATGTTTCTTTTAAAAAGCCAAGAAAGCTCTCTAATTATTGCTAATTCGCAAAATTTTCTGCCTACAGTCATAAATTGTTCAGCTTGTTTGGTAGGCAACAACTTGGCTGTGCTTATGATATTACAGAAGTCCATGGATGACAGTTACTACTTATAAAAAGTGGGCTGCTACTATGCCCCTGATATTATAGAAACTCATGAATAACAGTTCCTACTTACCAAAATGTGAGCTGCACTCATTTGCCACCAAAAGTCATCTAAAATCTTTTTATATATAAAAAAAATACTTGATCACCAAATAAGTATTTGGTATTAATCAAATAATCATGTATTATGGAGTAAGAATACCGTTCACCTCCTTTCTTGACCATGTATGTCATAAAATACATCTAAAGCATATAATATGACTGCAACATCTGAACGTGAACTTCACTACGCTCCGAATGGGTGCGTGGAAACAGTGTCGGGGCGATTTCAGCCCCCTGACTGTAGTCGTCTTCGCGATGACTGGAGAGCCATCGGTGGTTGGGTTCGATGTACCCGCCGACGCCCCCGTGCTTCAAACCGCCGTGGCGGTCAGCCCGAGCCAGATGAGACCCCCGGTAGCCCCGGAGGAGGTCCAGCTCCGAGCAACCAGCGACATCGGCGATGACATGACGAGGGGCCGCAGGCGATCTGATGGAGTCGAGTCTGCAACATCGATGGAAAAGAAAGAAAACTTGACATAAAACTATTTATCAACCCGTCAGCGTGATACAGTTAGTAAATTTCCTCCTTCACCTTCAGTGTTAGTTTCTTACCTTCTCCACAATGGGAGAGAAATTTAGCTACTATATCACATTAATTAGACGATTTGGCATAGCGTTTATTGCACGCCTCCTATAAGCGAAGCGTTGAGGCGATGCTCCACTCCCGATATATGAAAATCAAGGACTTATCTACTTATACATACAATTTAAACCGACTTCAGAACAACATCAACCAACAACCCTACTTACTTAAAAAAATGAAAAATAAGATGACTATTTAATTCGAATGATAATATTCTAAATGAGCCTATACAATATTAATGTTCTTATGAATCAAGCTACATAATATATGTATTTACAAATTATAATATTTATTTACGAACTTGTCTGATTCAAATTACCTATTATTTTTTATAAAATATAATTATGATGTGTGGTAGAAATCCACAGACACGATTTGAAGTCGGTGCCAAGCCAAAATTGCCAAAACAAAAAAACAAAAGAAGCTTAATGATATGCACACTGGGTGAAAAATCTATAATACCAAAATACTTGTACTGTACTAATTGTAGTTATAAAAACGTTGATTAAAAAAAATTGAGGACGTCCGGATATCTGTCCGTATGGATCTGGCACTTTCACGACCGTAAAAATTAATGTATCGAAGTTTTTCTTTTATTTTGATTTTTCCTTCTCTTTACAGTATGTTAAATATTTTTAACAGTCGAATATAAAATACAAAGATATACAAAAAATAATACTTGTTAAAATAAATAACCACAAAATTCCATTGACTCGCTCTATATACATCATGAATATAATTCACAAACTTTGAGAGCCCATTAAACCAAACGCGTTTCCTCATCCCATGTAATATGAAAAACGCTTAGAAAAGATTGCCTTAACGTTGTTACAGTTCACATTGGGCACAAGGGTGCTGTGAGCAAATGGTTTGTGCTAACACGTTAAAGTGGATGTTGAACTAGTTATACAAAATATACAGAAAATTTAAACTCGTTTTGCCAGTATACCAATAGGTATACTGGCAAAACTAACTATAATTTCCAAACTATGAATTCCAAATACTGGGTCAGATATGGTATAATAGGTTTTACTGTCAGCCCATTTTCAGTAGTACTTTGATTTATGTACTCAGTCCAATTTCAAACTAAAATATTATGTGTCATCATCATCATTATCATGTCAGTTCATATATGGCACAATGTTAGGCTCGATCCTTCTCCTTAATGGGAGAGAAACTGACCTAATATACCACGCTAGTCAGAAGTGTTCATCATCACCCATGGGTAAGATACGGGGTGTTGAATTGTGTATATATATACACAAAGAGAATTTTATGTGTTACGAATATATTTTTTTATTGCCGCCCATGTGCCTAACAAACAAGGAGCACCTGAGGGTAAACCGGATACTGCTGCACATGGACCTCAGCAATACCAGGGGTACAGCCAAGCCTCTGTCTATCTTGAAGAACGTGCTCTTTTTAAACCTCGTTTGAAGAAAGACATTTCATAGCGGTCCATAAACACAGCAGCAGGTACGTTCCAGATCGTGCGTGGGAGAAATGATCGCTGAAAAGGTACAGTCGAGTATCGTATAGTTTCCAGGTCAAATGGAAGTATTGATGATTAACTTAAACACATTTAAATTTAATAATATATTTACTTAAAATATATTCGTATTTCTTTATATAATTTATTCTTCAAATGTAAAAAAAATATTTTCGACGTAAAACTCAACTTAATTGCATCATTTAGATCCTTTTATGTATTTTCCTTTTGAGTCAAAGTAATTTTGAACAAGGTACCTGTTATATTAAATAAATGAATTTTGTCACTCTTAATAGGGAGGAAATTAATTTATACAAATTTTTAATTCATTGCTCTGTTTATCCTTGTTTGTATTTCTTAGAAAAATAATCTTATTTTCTCCTAAGTTTTATTTAAATTTAGTCACGTTTATTTTAAAGACCATTGTCACTATCTCTATACTAGGAGCAAATATAACATACATATTCTTTCGCGGAGTTTTTATAAACATACAATCGATATTCCTATATACGTACGACTCAATCTGCCTTGAATACCCTATACAGCTTTTTCTGTTTTTCACTATCAGAGATGACTTCTACTTGAATGTACTTGCGGGCAAAAGTTAGTATTATATAATACTGGTAAGCTATAGATTTATAGATGGCCTATAAGCACTTTATCATATGTTAGTACATTTTCATTAAATGTCTTTCAAAATTCTTTAGGTTCAATAGAAATATTTTTTTTTTATATTTTAATTACAATGATTTGATTAAGATCAAATCAATTTACAATCAAATATAACTTTCTTGATTATTTAATCTAACATTTTGAAATTATTTGTAATTATTGGGATGCTTGTAAAAACCTTTTCCTGCTCTTCAAGTTCAATATCGCATTATTAAATATAGGACTTTTTAACACTAGAATTTTATCTAAGTATATACTACTTTCTGTCCGTGTGGTGACGGAGTAAGAATACTATTCACCACCCCCTATTTCACCCGTGGGTGATCGTACGAGACGACTGAGGGATATAAAATGCATATAACATCTATGCGAGAGAAGGAAAACTCCAAACAAAACCCTATACCAAAATGTCTGACCAGCGTGGTATAGTAGGTCAATTGCCCTCCCATTGTGAAGGAGGCTCGAGCCCAACAGTGGGACGTGTATGAGCTGAGATGATGATGATGTACCTCTGACAGAGCTATATATTTATTCAAGACAAAATATCGAAAATGTACCTTATATTCAGCTGCTTTTTCGTTATATTTATTCCTAATATCTTATTCCACGCTATTACATAGGTTATAAGGGCCATTTTGCTTAAGTTTGTCGCTAACTGTCAAAGTTTTCATATAACGGAGAACGTCCACTTAAACTCAAGTCTCGTTTAAGGGGTTAGACCTTACAAAACTTTTTATTATACTCACCCAAAACAACTGAGACCCAAATTCTTTTTATTATTAAATGTGAATGAGCCTAAATTGCTTAAAGTACCATTAATTACTTTTGAATATAATGTAAAATTTAATTGCGTCCTAATTTTAAACTTTTGCGGGAATGTTGAAATGTTTTCATGGATCAGCGCATTATGAACATATAATTATATTTATACATTAAACTCAAACGTGAATAATATACTTTGAGGAGACCACTTAAAGCACATAAATTTGTTTAATATTATTTGTATGCTCCATAGAATAATTGAATGTATCAAATCATAAATTATTTGAAAAAAAAAATCAATTTATTGAAATGTTATAATTTTTTACAATTAAATAAATAATTTCTTTAATTTCAGGTAAGCACGCGCTACAGAAGGGTACAGTACATTTTTCAATAGAATTTATAACTTATTATAAAATTTGAATTGCATTTTTCCTACTGCATACTTTCTAGATATACCTAATATTTATTACGGCGAAATTCAAATAATGGGAATTGAAGATCATATTGGATAGTTGCTATTCAAATATTATTCTAATTCTACCAAATAATAATAGTGATATTCCCTAACGTACCTCAATCCTAAAGTCACATATATAATACATAAAAACTACCTGATGAATAAGCAAAAAATCGTAAAAGGAAAAGGTTCACTTTTTTCGTCCAATCATTCTATCTAATGCTTACTACAATGTCAACGTAGGATCCCATCAATATTACGGCCATTTCGGACCGATCCTATCCTTGCTCAGTGTAAAATTCGAAAATATTATGCGTATATAACCTACAAGAGGCTTACACACTCCATTAAGGTTTGATTTATTGGTGCCCACTAAAAGGGTCCCTCAAGGAACTATCCTTAGGTCGTTACTATATGTATCACTTACAATAGACGTATGGAAATTTAGTCCTGAAATATTACATTTTGAACATATTATATGTATTTTAATTTATGTCTTATTTCTATTCCATTCCATGATCTATATGTTTATGATTTGTATGTCGCAAGTAATAGTTACTAATCTGAAGAAATATAAAATTACTTTTTTATTACTTATGGTGGCAAACGAGTTCACAGCACACCTGAATATAAGTGTAATTGCTTTTCATGGACGTTTACAATACTGTGGTATAGCTAGGTCACTACCTAAAAACCTAAAGTGACCAGAAACTGGACTGGCGGACTCTTTCACTCACCAAATAAAGTACAAAGACATATTCCACTGGCCATATGTTAATTTTTGCTGACAGTGTGATACCTACCTGGGCCTACCTAGAAATGTGAGCGACGTTCCATTGATGATGATTTTGCAGTTTGTATAGCACAAGATATTCTCTCAGTGTGAAGTGCCACTTAGCTCAGTTCAGAATACTCAGCTTTTTGCTTGGCGTTTTGCTTTGTCCTTCAAACAAGAATTACTTTTTGAAACTGAAGCGTAATGATAACCGAGTCCTTCATTGCAGGTAAACGCGCAAACTTGTCTTTGCTGTATACAAATTAATTAAGCTCCAATCTCCCAATTCTGAGGCTCATTCCATAGAGAGTCGGACTTCAGAAACTCGTGAGTCTGTCTTTCCTGTAACATGCTATATCTGTGACGTAAATACTGATACTAGATATATCGCTCGACACCTGTTCTGTGATCCGCATAGCAACGCAAATACCCTAGGGAGAATATGACGTTGTGCACTAGCATTAATGAAGGAAGTTGGAATAAATATATTCATATATTTCCACCATAATTGGTAAAACCGGAATAATATGAATATATGTAGTAGATTAGACGTACATGTTTTTAGTAGATAAATAATATTTTTGACATTAAATATAAAAAGTTTAGGATTATATATTTCATTAAAAAATAATATAATACATCTAATGATTAAAGTAGGGAAAGACTTGACTGTACTTTTGTTAATACTGAGATCCATGTACATCAATTGCCACTTATTAGTTGAGCTGAGTGCTCGTTTAGCATCAAAGGCAATGAAAAAAAGTTGTTGATAACATAAGAAGTTCCTGTAGTCATAATATATTTTTCTTTAAATTTAACCATATTACTTAAAATTAGCAACCAGCTTCTTTGTATCACATTGAATTTATTGAATGAGCTAGCAGCCTGATTATTATGAAAACTGAATATTAGTTTATTATTCTTAAGCCAATGCTCAGAAATATAGAGAATATCTATCTGGCAACCATGCAAAAACAATTAAATTTCCAAATAAAAAATTCAAATCAATATCCGGACCTAGTCAATACTGGAGTCGGAGAGATTCATGAGCTTTAGATATCTACTTACTTAAAAGAACTCCGCCTTTGCAATAAATAACTTAAAGGAATTGTAATATACGAGATATGAGAACTCGTAACTTTTAGTGCATTGTGGAAGAGAAGTTTCTATTTTAATATGCTCTACTTTATAAGTTAAAAGGTTTCAACTGCAGGCAATTATAAATTGAAATCTTGTAGAACTTGATAAAATTCTGAATAGCTCTATAAGTATTCTATTAAGTTACTTTTAACCTTGTATGATGTCGATTTACAATACTTATTTTCTTGTAGTAGAATTCATCAGCGATACTTTTGGGCAATTAAATTTCTGAAAAACTTATAATATCAAATCCGATAACCAACCAGCCTATTAAGCATGACGTTTGTGAAATTATCGTCATTAATAAGTCTTATATCCAAATGTAGACTTCAATAATCTGATGGAAGTTGCCTAACAGCTAATACTTTTACTTTTTTATTGCTAACAATTTTATTAAGCGCCAATTTTATATAAGAAATAGATATAAAATTCTATGGCTATATCTTAGCAAAAATGTTTTATATTGTTTTGTAGAAAGCTAAAATTTTAAATCATATCGAAATTTATATGCGTGTCAATTATTCTCAAATCCTTGAGTCGTAAAAAATAATGAATCAAAAGTATATGTATGACCATTAATATTCAGTCTGAAATCACTGAAATCTAAAACAACCACATTATGTGTATATTACACACTCATAAAGCACATCTGCCATTTCTCAGAGGATGATATCATCATCATTTGATGCGCCCAACAAATTGTTGTAGTTTGGTAAATTGCTTCCAAGTTTTTCAGTTCGCCAACTTTGGCAATGTTGCCTTATAGTTAGCAATTTTCTTAAACGGTTTGCTTTTTGATGTACGCAAGAAAATTGTGCGTCGTTTGTAGACTTTATTGATGGTTCTTTGCGCTAATTTTGTGGTTATTTTAGTTTTCGTCGACTATAAATAAATTTTGATAATGAAAGTTCAATGTTTTTTGGCGAAAGAGAAAAGATTTTAGATAATATAGAGAGAGACATTATAATACATGAATAGAACTTTAGTCACACATCGTCATCATCTCACCTCATTTATGTCCCATTGCTGGTTTCGAGCCACCTCAACAGTGGAAGGCAAATTGACTTATATCACGCTGATCAAGCAAGTTGGTATACGGTTTTATTTCAAATTTTCCTTTTATTGCATAGATTTTGTCTGTACGTATATTATATATAATATCGTTCTTATGCGAATTATATTTATTTTTATTAGCTAAAAAACACTGACAAAACGATATTTTCTATAAATGAAACTTAATTAGAACGAAACACGTTTGTATTTGATTTTTAATTTCCTACGTTTCGAAGACTTTACAGAGTTTGGGAAAACACTGTAAAGTGTTCGAAACGTCAGGAAATTAAAAATGAAATACAAACGAGATAGAATCCGTAAAAGTAGTTTTATTTCCAATGTGTAATACTCGCGTAAACCACCATTATGTGTAATACTCTTGTGACCGTCAGAAATCATTAGCTAGATCGATTTGTCGCCCCACAAACCTCTTTCGTGATAATAGCATGACGATTCACTCAACAAACTGACTTCTAACTCAGACTATCAACGCATATTATAGACCCGTAACTGTCAAATGGGAGGTGCTTTTTTAATATTTCCTTAAACGTGTTTTTTTTATTGCTTATGGTGGCAAACGAGCGGACAGCATACCTAATGGTAAGTGTCACTGCCGCCCATGGACCTTTGCAATACCAAGGGTATAGCTAGGCCGCTGAAAATACCCCATACCCATCCCAGTTTGGCTTCCTTTGCGTGTATTAAGGAACTAATTATTTTACTGCAGGGAACTTTATAAATATACTATGAATGGACACAAATTACACCGAAACTTAGAACAACAATTAGTAAATCGCATTTTCTGGCATGGTAGGTAAATTTGCGATACATGTAAGGTTGGTATTTAACCAATGCCCCATCTGTGCAATTACAAATAGCCAAGATGCCATCATGGGTCACACCAATGATTGAAAGAACTTAAAATTATTTAAAAATTAATTTGTGTTATTCCAAAATCTTTATCCATATATTTATTCAATAAATAATTATATCCATTATAGACCGTCATAAAATATTATAGGTAATATTACATTTTATAATATTACAGTCGGATACAATTCGTTTGGCAGTTAAAATAAATAGCATTAACCCGAATGAAAGTAATAATTAAATATTATCATCATAATCATCTATATCTTTCTGTATATAATTAACTTGACTGACTGATTGTGAAATAGGGTGTGAATTTTGCTTTAGTATTTTTCACCTTTGTTACAACTTTACGTTGTATCACAAGAGTACTTTTTAGTGTTGGTTCATCATTCATCATTCTCCTGCTCTTATCACAATTACTTGAGTCCTACATATTGCAAAAATTATTGGCAATAATTGTATGACCAGCCGCCTGCCTGCCGTCAACTCTCCTTGAGAATGTAATTGTTGATCAAACGGCATCAAGTGGTGTTGGCCCAGCAGGAAATAAGGCTCTTAGTCATCTTTTACGACAACCACCAAGAAAGTAAGGCTTGGTAGTATTCATAACCGCTACCACACAGCACTTTTTAGTGTTGGTTGTTTTTGAAAAACAGAATAGCAAAGAAAGGCAATTACACGTCACCCATTCTATGTCGTTGGGACACGTAAACATTGGTTAAGGGTGGACCGGCAGAGCGGGCAGCTCTCTCTTGGTGATCGCCAAACCACCTGCTAAACAACATGATTACGGTACTATCTCCTTCTATGTATATATGAGAGAGACTAACATCCTGCAGTAAAGGGCAAAAGGCCGAATAACAAGAAAACAAAATTAAAAGACCTAATTTCATCATCATCATCACAACCCATAACTGTCCCAATGTTGGGCTCGGGCCGTCTCCGTAATGAGAAGGAAATTAACCTACTATACCGCGCTGGTCAGACGTGTTGGTATAGGGTTTTGTTTCGAGTTTTCCTTCTCTCGCATATATGTTATATGCGTTTTATATCCCTTAGTCGTCTCGTAAGATCACCCACGGGTAAGATATAGAGTGGTGAATAGTATTCTTATTCCGTCACCACACGGAAAAAACTAATTTCCATTAGTGAAAGTAATCTCTTCTCAACAAAAAGCATATAATGTGATATTTTTTCGTCATTGTAGAATACCCATATTGAAAACAATAAATAATGGCGTCTTTATTTCTATTGTCTTGTTATCGTTTCTATAAGTCGATATGAGATGCTCGTTATACGAGCCACTCATGTGTATAAGCTACTTGCTAGAAACTTTAGCGAGATCATTCTACAGATATCCACGTCCAATTGTTATTTTTATTGCCTATCCTGACAAAGAAACAAGCAGTACACCTGATGGTAAGTGATACTGTGCACATGGACCTTAGCAACACCAGGGGTACATCTAGATCATTGCTCATCTTGAAGACAGTGCTCTTAAACTTCGTTTGAAGAAAAACATGTCATAGCGCTCGGGTAACATACAATTTAGTGTGTTTTTACATTATCTATTAGGCTATCTATGTATGTCCACGGTTGGACAGAGACCTCCCATGACCATGAACGCTGTAAAGTGTTCGAAACGTCGGGAAATTAAAAATCGAATACAAACGCGATAGTATTCGTAAAAATAGTTTTTTCTCAAACATACTTGGAAATTTGAGCATTATTTTGATAACCGTCTTCGACATAAATCGATATTGCTGTACTGACCAAATAGCAGCGGCCGGCAAGAAATGTATGAAAATTCATATCTGTCGTGTTTTAGCGGCCAAATAAATATATATGTAAATTCATATATATCATGTATTTTAAAAATGGCACGTTTTGTTACTTCAAAACATTGCAATTTCAAATTCTCTCTGCCTACCCTGCAAGAGATATGGCGTGATGATATGTATGTATGTATGTATGTAAAACATTGCAATGAAACAGGCAACTTATCAGAGTTTTATTTAAATTTTTAACTGGCTTGAAAAAGAAACCTGTTTAATAATAAAAAAAAAACAAATGAATCCTTTAGCACGTGAAAAATGTTGTTCGTTGTTCGTCATGTATACAGTTGAATTTAGTACTACTTAGTTTTAATTTTTGCGTATTATTTGAGAAAAGCACTATAGAAGCCTTGGCCACAACTAGGAATTGATGGACTTACGTATGAGTGCCTCGGCTACGCCTCTTCCCACATTTACTTGTTCGTCCATAAATGCCTCTTTTACTGGCCGCTACAGTAATGTACTATATTTCAAATGTGTAATACTCGCGTAAACATTAGAATTCATTACAATTTATTTTTTATTTGCTAGTTTGATTCATCGTTAATGTGGTTCTTCTTTTTATTACTATAAAAAGAAGAACCTAATTTAAGGAGACGTGCGCCATCTACCCGACAATGGTTACACATTGTATGGGCTTAATACTTCAAACTTTGTAGTTAAAATTATATTAAACGATGACACAACCTTCATATTCAAATTACTGAAATTTAGCATGAAATATGCTTAATTATTTATAAAAACCCGATTACGAAGCGAAAAATGATGTCAGGAGTGGGATTCGAACCCACACCTATTCGAAATCCGTCCCAATCGTGTTGCCACTTACACCACCGTGAACTATTGTAGGACATTCAAATCTTGTGACATTATTTTTCGCTTCGTAATCGGGTTTTTACAAATAATTAAGCATATTAAATGCTAAATTTCAGTAATTTGATCAAAAGTCAATGGTTTAGAGTCACGCTCCAGCAAATATTATTTCTACAACTATAAATGAGTTGGGCTTCTGGAGGGGAGTCTGGAGCAGTACTACACTGAGATAATCGACGTCTAAGTAGCAGCAATTTGTCGAGAGACTTGAAGGGCACAAAACTCTAACTTACGTCGGGCAATGATTGGATTGTGCCTCTGATTTTACTAATATCCATGAGTATGAGTGGCAGTTATCACTTACCATATCAAGTACGCTATTTGATTTTTCGCCGCCAAAGGCCAAAACAAAAATAATAAATAAAAAAAAATCCGTCGTTATTTTGTTGGTCATGGAAAACATTAATTTTATATATGACAGCTCACACTTGTCTAACTGATAGGAAGATTGGAACGGTATTCCAATATAGTGGGTTCGAATCCCACATGTGATATTCATTTAACGCTCGTAATCAAGTTTTTATTGACCTTTGATGTTTACGCGAGTACTACAGTAATAATAAACGCTAAAAATTATTCTAAATACTGATAAATCTAAAAATAAAAGTTTTAATTTAACTTTCTCTAAATATATATGTCATAATTTTTAGCCCAAGTCGCTTACATAGTTGTACTGAATTTTATATATAAAAAGTATCATATTACAATCTCTTCTTTTATTACTTTTTTATAGGCCATATAAATATAACACTAGCACAATTGTGGAGGAGGCTCTAGCACAATGGGAAGTAAATTGGTAATGCTGGCATTTTATGGTACCCATGAGAAAGTACAGAGTGATAACACAATGTATTTTTAGTTAACCAATATATAAAAGCATAAAAAAATGTGTATATTATAATTATATGAATATTTCTTCTGTATCTGATAGAATTCTTAATAAAAAAGTAAACAGATTTTGATAACAATTTTTGTATGTATTTCAGTTTGATTTTTTTTTTAAAGATACGAACCCTATACTAAGAAAATAATTATTATAATGCAAGGGATTTTACTAAGATGCAATTAAAACAGACAAATTGTATTCATACGAAATACAACATTTTGTTGATCGCAAAAAGTATTGTCCTTTTTTTTTTGGGGTAAGATACGGTCAGCGCACTCCTCGTGCCACTTCGTCCGGGGCCACAGAGGGGCGTAAGCACGCACATCCGTAACCCACCTGTGACACCTCGCCTTCGTCGTTGGATCGACCACCGGAGCAGCGTGAATTTGACGTCAGTGGCCGGCCCGACGGTATATCCCCTGAGGGATAAAAAACAAAGTATTGTCCTGCGTGGAAATCTGACTCACGACACTGGCACGGAAGGTCGGTATCTTAACCACTACGCCATATGTGCAGTCAAGGTGATTTGGATTCATAATTAGAGCTGGTGGGTGCCGCTGTTATCGATATCTCATTTCATATTTAATTTGCTTCATAATATTTTTTTTTTATTGCTTGTGGTAGCAAACGAGTAGATAGCACACCTGATAGTAAATTTCACTACCGCCCATAGCCCTTTGCAATACCAAGGGGCCTATACCTAAGCCGCTGCCTACCAATACAAACCTCGAACCCACCCCAGTTGGGTTGCCGGCTCTCTCGCTCACTGAACGAAGCACAATAGCACATTGTCATTACTTAGACGTCGATTTTCTGCAAGTGTGGTACTATCCCGGACGGACCAGCACACAGCTGTAGATGGAGATCTGTTGACACCGTGGTCCTGCCACTATTATAATTAATTATAAGTCCAATACATCTGACCAGTATGGTATAGTAAGTCAATTTCCCTCCCATTGTCTAGGAGGCCTGAGCCCAACAGTGGGACGTATATGGGCTGAGATGATGATGATGATGATGAGTATGAACTTTGGCAAATAAGCTAGTTTATAATAATTATTCATCTTTACGAAATTCATCATCATCATCTCAGCTCAGCTCATATATGTCCCACTGTTGGGCTGCGAGAGAGCCTCCTCCACAATGAGAGGGAAATTGACTTAATATGCCACGCTGGTCACACGTGTTGGTATAGGGTTTTATTTCAAGTTTTCCTTCTCTTGCATAGATGTTATATGCATATTATATCACTTAGTCGTCTTTTGCGATCGCCTACGGGTAAGATAGGGGGTGGTGAATTGTATTCTTACCGTCACCACACGGAACGAAATTATTTTACGAAATTTTTACATTAAAAATAAATTGTTAAACCTGCAAAAATTAAATTACATCATTTTTTACTCTTATCCCAATTATTTGGGGTCGATACAATATGTACTCTTGTTTCATAGTAGGTACATATTGTAAAAGTTATTGCCAACAGTTTTATGACCGGCCGCCTACCAGACGTCAACCTTCCCTTGGAATGTAATTATTGACCAAACGGCATCAGATGGAGTTGGCCCAGGTCATCATAAGACTCTTGGTTATCTTTTACGACATCCACGAACAAAGTAAGAGTTGGTAGTATTCTTAGCCGCTACCACACAGCTACAAGGCCTGCTTTGTAGCTGTGTGGTAGCGGCTACGAAGCTACGGCTACTTAGCTTGCAAAGGTGGAATCTGGATATCCTTAAATCATATTTTACTAGACCCACCGAAAAAAATGAAGTTAGTGAATTGTTCATACTCCGTCACAATAGAGAATAAAATCTTGTACGTATATATAAAGTAGCAGTAAATAAAAATCCTATTTTAACGTGCAACTTAAACGATTAAATATAGCGTTTATACGTGTAATATGAAAATTATTATATAACCAGACAGTTACTGTAAGAGTTTTCAAAATTACGACCAAAAATTTTATTCGAATATATCTTATGTATACGGAAAGTTTCATAAGTGTAAAATACGACTGTCTTTAAGCATATGTTGAAGAAGTTTTGAATGTTGTTTGTTGCGTAAAATTTTGTATGGGGACTTTTAAATATAAAATATCTGAATTGTATTTTATTTTTAAGATATTTTGGCAAATATGTTTAAATATAAAAAAAATATAATTTAAAAAAAAAATAAAAAAGAAAAGCGATAATTATTATTACAAAAAAGGAAAAAAATAAAAAAGGTTAAACCAAGGATCACACCAGAGCTATCTGGATTAAACTGCTTGACTGCCCAACTGGGCTATGCCTATTCTAATTGACAGACACAAAATTTGCCTTCATATTTTAATAATTTTAAACCAACAAAAATTTATATTTTTGCATTGGCTAAAAACAATAACAAAAGGATAATTTCTATTAATGAATTCTAGCTATATTGATTTATCACCCCGAAACCATTGGTGTCTTTGCTGATATGCTGAAAGTAAAGAAAAAAAGCAATATAAATGTCGGTTACGAATAATAAAGAAGGAAGGAAGGAAAGTCGGGAAAAACTCCGGAAGGTGGAGTCAAGAGTCTCCGAAACCGGCGAGCGTGTATGAAGAGAATTATGAATGATGTGGTGGCGAGTGAAGTATGCAAGGATAGAGTTCTCTGGCACTCTGTTCTCTCTGCCTACCCTGCAAGGGATATGGCGTGATGATATGTATGTATGTATGTTACGAATAATACCAACCCTCACTATGCTTGGGGCTGTCGTAAAAAGCGACTAAAAGTTTTATATAAACCTGGGCAAATTCCATCTGATGTCATTTGGTGAATAATTACATTCCCAAGATGGGTTGATGTCAGACAGGTGACTGATCACAAAACTATTGCCAATAACTTTTGCAATTTATACGAGTACATATTATGTCGACCCCAAGAAATTGGGACAAGAGCAGGAGAATAATAATGAAACAGGGAGTTTAATAAAATCCTATTGAAAATCATAACCGGATTAAAAATACGATTATATTAATCAAGACATATGCTATGCATATAAAATTGTATTTGAAACGAGTTTGCTATTAAGTAATGAGAAATTCAAAGCTGCGGGGTAACAGAATCGTGCCAAAACCAAAAAGGATTTGGATTAAAAAGTTTTCATACGCTTTTAATGAAACGATCGCCAGCCGAGGCTTACAATATAATAAATAAAACATAACATAAAGGTATTTTTATTTTTGTTTAATGAAATACTTTATATTGTTTTTTTTTTTTGTTAGATTTGCTTAACTAATAAATAATATTCAAATTCAAATTCATTTATTATGTATAAACCCTGCGAGGGCACTTATACAGAGTGGAAGTAGACCGCTCCCGAAAACAAAGACAGGTAACCCCTTTTAGTCCTATATTGTAATGATAGGCTAGAAAAAAAATCAATTCAGATGAATATTTTTTTCACGACAAATTAAGTTTTTTTCACATTCCATCGTATTAGAACAGTGCCATGTAACGATAATTCCATAAAAATACGTAACTTTACTCAGATGAGAAAAGACGCAATCTATTTAAAACTCACGATCATATGTTTAAGAGTTAAACGACCTCGCGTGGTGAAAAAAAAATTTTTTTCATCCGAATCGATTTTTTTCTAGCCTATCAAGTAGGACTTAGTAGGTAGTACAAGTAGGACTTAGTAGGGTTACCTGTCTTTGTTTTCGGGAGCGGTCCCCTTCCACACTGTATATTGTCATTTTTTACATTTAAATTTAATTTAAGTAACTACCACCGGATACGGCAAGAAAGTCAGCGAGTTTGTCTTGTCTTAATTATATTTTATCTGTTATTTTTTTTTTGTTTTTTTATAAAAAAGAAAAAAAAATATATATTCATCTATACGTTGATTTTTCGTTTTGTGACGTAATAACATTTCAATAGTAGTAGGACTACGCTGTTGATAGTTCTGTCTACAGCCGCGAGTCGGTCCGTCCGTAATAGTACCACACTCTCGCAGAAGATCGAAGTCTGAGTAATGGCAATGTGCTATTGCGCTTCGTTCAGTGAGCGAGTGAGCCGAAAGCCCAGCTGGAGCGGGTTTGGGGTTTGTATTAGTAGGCAGCGGCCTAGCTATATTTTTGGTATTGCAAAGGTCCATGGGCGGCAGTGACACTTACTATCAGGTGTGCTGTCTGCTCGTTTGCCACCATAAGCAATAAAAAAAAACACACTGTTGACTGTTCCTTAGTTCATCATTCTTCATTATCACCATTTCAACTCGTATAAGTCATACTGTTGGGTTCAAGTTGCCTCTATAATGGGAGTAAAACTGATCTAATATAGCACGTTGGGAATACGTGTTGGTAAAGGGTTTTGTTTAGCGTTTTCCTTCTCTTGCATAGATGTTATATGCGTTTTATATCACTTAGTCGTCTCTTGCGTTCATCTACGGGTAAGATGAATTGTATTCTTACTCCGTCATACAGAAGTTCATCATTACCCTACTATATCCTCGATTACATGAGGTCGATACAATATGTATTCTTTTTTCATTTTGCATATTGCAAAAGTTATTGGCAATAGTTTTATAAATTGACGTCAGCCCTCTTTGGGAATATAAATGTTAATGAAACAGCATAAGAGCCCAAGTCGATATAAAGCTTTTAATCGTCTTTCACGAAATCCACGAGTACAGTAAAGGTTTGTAATATTTGTAGATGTTACCACTCAGCAATTTTTATTCCTTAGTTTTTGTTCGAATTTTTATTATACTGCACTTTTAAGATTTCAAAGCTTACACTTACCATGAAGCGAGCTACTTTACCATCTATTACCAAAGAATTAAAAATTAAAAGATAAATGCCTTATTTTCTTAGCCACGGGCAATGGTGTGGTCACACTCCATTAAATCCTTCCGAGGCGATAAAAAGAATGAAGGGGTCATCCCATAGAATCGCCCTAAAATAAAATCCCTAAAAAATATATACATATATTTCAATCCTATCATTTCTTTCAACATTTCATCTCATCTCAACCCATGGGCCTCCTCCACAATAGAAGGGTAATTGACCTACTATACCACGCTGGAGAAACGTGTTAGTATTGGGTTTTGCTTTGAATTTTCCTTCTCTCGAATAGATGTTATATGCGTTTTATATCCCTTAGACGTCTCTTACAATCACCCACGGGTAAGATATAAGGTGGTGAATTGAATATTCTTACTCTGTCACCACACGGGAAAACATTTATTTGATGTGATAAAAATAAATTGTTATAACAACAGTTTGAACGTTATCACGTCAGTAAAACACTATACAAACTCATCATATTACCCACAAAGTCACAGAACAAAAACTGTAATAAACTTTTGTTCATTTAAAATTGTATTTCAACTTTATATCATGAAAGTTTAAATGATTTACGTGATATTCATACAAGTATGTGTGAAATATAAATACATTGGTTTGAAAATATTTCTGTTAATGAGATTTTTTTTGTTATTAATGCGACAACGTCTTATAAATCGATGAACGAAGGCTGTACGCGCGAAAATGTGCTCCTTTCCGCCTAAGCTGAGCGTACAAGCGAGAGCGCGAGCGATAGAGAGGTATGATCTGCCTAAGTGTTCTTGTATTTTAACAATTTAACGTGAACTGTTTATAAATTGAAGTGAAAAGTTAATATAGTTTCCATTTTTTATATTTGTTCAATTCATAAAATATGTAATTTTTCTTCAGTATATTCTTATGACGTTATCACGTAAAATTATTGTCCGTAAACCGAATTTATAGACAATCATCTATTGTTTTTAGGGTTCTGTACCCAAAGGGTAAAAACGAGCCTATTACTAAGACTTTGCTGTCCGTCCGTATGTCCGTCTATCACCAGGCTGTATCTCAAGAACGGTGATAGCTAGACAGATGAAATTTTCACAGATAGTTGAGATTTCTATTGCCGCTATAATAATAAATACTAAAAATAAAATAAAATAAATATTTATGGGGGGCTACCACACAACAAACTTGATTTTTTTTTTAGTTTTACGTAACCCTTCGTGGGCGAGTAGAACTCGCACTTGGGCGATTTTTTAATAAACTCCACCCTACACTTAAGAAATAATCCTTGTATCGCGAGGAATTTTACAAATATATAATTGACGCAGACAATTTATGACCAGACTGAGAACAACACTTTGTCGATCGCAAAAAAGAATGACCTGCGTAGGAATCGAATCCATGGCACTAGCACAGAAGGTTGGTATCTTAACCACTACACCATCTGTACAGTCATGTCAATGAGATTCCCATCTCAATATGAATGTAAATATCATAGTTAATTTACCAATGACGGTGAGGTTAGTTTTTCTATGTACCGGCGATGTAGGTCATTCGTAAGATCAGATGCTTTCATTAAACTGGTAAATACCTAGACGGATCTATTTGAATATATATGAATCTTTGAAGTTGGTAGGCTTATAAAGGTCATTTATCTAATGAGCATTCTGTCGTCCTCAATAAGGTTAAGTACGTATAAGCTCCATCTGAACGCTACTTGTGGATCTGGCTCTGTTATAAGCATTATATTTTAGAATTATATTATGGTTCAAGGTACAATACGTTGGAGCTAATAATTATTAAACACGCTGTATACAATTCGAAATAAAATAATTTAATTAATTCTAGGTAAAAGGAAGTAAAATATTATTATTTTATTTTATTTTTCGAACTTTTTTAAAGTAAAGAGTAAATGCGGGAAATAGAGTGAACGCAGCGTTGGGAGAACTTCTCGGTAGCCACAACCTCAGCCAGAAGGCACGTGTAGCAATATATAACGCAGTGCTTGTCCCAACTACTACATGGAAACTAAATGGAAGCGAGAATTGGGTATGCAGAATAGAGCATGAAAGTAAAATTAATGCGGTCGAAATGCGATCTCTACAGAAAATCTGTGGAGTTAGGCTGACCGACCGCATTCGTAACGACGACGTAAGAGAGCGAGTAGGTATGAAAGAGGAGAGTATTGGTGTAAAGATGCGAAAGGGAATGCTCCGATGGTTCGAACATGTGGAAAGAATGCTGAACGAACGTCTGGTTAAGAAGATATACAATGCGAAAGTGGAAGGATGTAGGTACCGGGGGAGACCGAGACTCACCTACCTAGATCAGATTGTTCACGTATTGAAGGAAGGTGGAGTCAAGAGACTCCGAAACCGGTGAGCGTGTATAAAGAGAATTATGAATGTTGAGGAAGCGAGTGAAGTATGCAAGGATAGAGTTCTCTGGCACTCTGTTCTCTCTGCCTACCCTGCAAGGGATATGGCGTGTTGATATGTATGTATGTATGTAAATTTTTTAAATAAGTAATTCTTTATAGGTAAAATTTAATAAATTTATTCGAGGTGAGGATGGAAAATTTTAAGTTGAAGTTCTGGACGGTGCTCATCACAGGAGTAAGATTTACTTATATCCTATTCCTTCCTTTCTTGAGGTGCAGTATATAGTTTAACCGTGGGAAAGTGGTGGTCTTTCTTCCTTTTCTCCATTTTAATTTGATTTTAATGTTTACAGAATAATGTTTTACCAGTGTGAAAGCTTCGTACAAAAGAATATTACATACAAAATAGCTTATGAAAAAATAATATTGATACAGTATTAGGATCTTACATAACCTCTAAGAAACAATATAAAATAAATTATTTTAGAAGAGTCATAACTTTTACTGAGAATAATTCAAGTTCCATATTTGAAATTTGGGTCGTGTATTTGGGTCTCTTTTTTTTGGGTTTGGTTACGGTCGGTGCACTCCTCGCACCACTCCGTCCGAAGTGACAGAGGGGCGTAAGCACGCACACCCGTAATCCAACCGTGACACCTCGCCTTCGTCATTGGGCCGACCACCGGAATGACTTGACGTCAGTGGTCGGTCCGACGGAATACTCCTGAGGAGTATCCTCTCCTCGACCTACGTCTCCCCCTCGGGTAGGATGTCGGTCTTTCCTCACGCAGTCGTCGTGTATACTTCTAAGCTTTATTCTGGGACTCATGATTATTTTCACTAAAGATTCCTAAATTTTATATAAATAACTATCTGTGTGGTAGCGGCGACGAATACTACCAATCCATACTTTGCTCGTAGATGTCGTAGAAGACAACTAAGAGCCTTATAACGACCTAGGACAACTCCTTCTGATGCTGTTTGGTCAACATTTTTATTTTTATTGCCAATAACTTTTACAATATGTACTATGAAAGAGGAGTACATATTGTATCGACCCCAAGTAATTGCGATAAGAGTAGGAGAATGATGATGAGTGTTCTTAACCGCCACTACACAGCAAGCAGCGTTTGAAAAAAAAATATTAAAAAAATTAAGAAATGCCAAACGATACGGCGGTAATGACGTAATGTGTATTAAAATTCTTAGAAGCATATCCATTGAGTTAATAAAATAATATAAAATTTTAATTATTTAGTGAAGTTTACGTAACATTTCCGAGTTCAACTTTTAATCGGGTTTTCCTGTTCATCCCAAAATTAATTATGAACTCGTTGGACGCTATCCGTTTCATGTAATGAAGGGCTTTTGTTTGAAATAATATTTTGGTCAACCACTTTATTCATGTCTTAATTAACCTTTTCTGTGGGGATGTAATTCTCTTCAGGAATTTTAGAAAGGTAATGCCATCTATGTATTTTTTTAAATTTTGTATGTTATTTTTTTTTTTTTTTTCGGTGGGCTATGGACGTGGTCGCGCCCCGCCAAATCGTTCCGGGGCGACGGAAGAGGCGGCGCGCAACCCCATAGACCCACCCTGCAAACACCTCTCTTCGCCGTGCGAGCGGGCCACCGGTACCCGTATTTTAAATTACCTACATAGTTCGAAATATCTACTGTACAGATGGTTAGTTAAGATACCGAATTGCTATACCAGGTGTCGTGAGTTCAATTATCACGTAGGAAAAAACTTTTTGTGCCCGTTAATTTTATATTTGTAAAGTCACCCGCAATACAAAGATTATTTCCTTAGTGCAGTGTGATATATGTTATTAAAGAAAAAGGTAAGATATTTTAAATTAGTTTATTGTAAAGGAAAATAAGTAATATTTAACGAAATGTGAAGAAAATGTTCAAGATAATAAAATTATTTGTTAATAAAATAAAAATTATACATATTTGATTATAATATTAATTGAAAGAAACATGAAAGTATGTCTACACTAGAAAACAATGCTTTTTTCTATAAAAATAATGTCAGCTCCTTAAATTATTTAATCACCTCCTATAGCACTCACGGGTAAGAAATGATTGATGACTTCATCTTCGACTTTCCTTGTCATCATCATATACGAGGCTGCTAGAACCACAGTGGCCTAACTGCATATTTGCATCTTTTAAACTAATTGCAAATTCGTAATCTAAAAATGTTAATCTAGGAAACCACAGCGGCCTAAAATTGTTTACAAGCTCTAAGAATAGATGGCAGTACAAGAACAATTTTGGCTTATGTTCAAATCGATTAAATTGAATTTAATTTTAATTCCCTCTATATTGTAAAACGTGGTTCTTGTAGTTACGCCGCTCTGGTTCTGGCAGCCTCATATATACTGATCTCTAAAATTATGTCCAATGAATGATAAGTAGGCAATAAGAAAGAAATAAAAGAGAAATTGACCTACTATAGCACGCCGATCATTCAGGTTGGAATAGAACTTTATTTCGAGTTTTCCTTCTCTTGGAATATTTATATTTTATATGCATATCAATTTAGTCGTCTATTATGACAACCACATGCCAGAAATGGAGTGATGAATTGTATTCTTGCTCAGTCTCCACACGATAAATTTCGTTCTCTTTACCAGGTTAATATTCTTTGCCACCGAAGACAAAGATCGGGTACCGGTGGCCCGCTCACACTATGGGGTCTATGGGGTCGCATAATATATAATCTCTGTCGCAAAAAACCACTAAGTGCCTGATAACGACCTGGGCCAACTCCATCTCGTACTGTTTGATCAACAATTACATTCCTAAGGAGGGTTAACGTCTGGCAAGCGGCCGGTCATAAAACTATTGCCAATAACTTTTACAATGTGTACTATGAAAGAAGAGTACATATTGTATCGAACCCAATTAATTGGAATCAGAGTAGGAGAATGATGCATCTCATAAACGCCACGCTTGGTACACGGATTAGCGAAAATCATAGTTGTTATACATTTCTCAAAATCTCGTTGCTTCCTACTCTCCTCTTGATATACTTAGCCATTTTTTATACATATCTCTGGACAAGTAAGAGATTGTGCAAATTATATTCCTTTTCTAAGGAAATAATCCTTGTATTCCGGGTAGGGATTGCAATTCGGAAAACCGGATCTGGTAATCCGGTGGATCCGGCATCATTAAACGTTCACTGGATACTCGTTACATAGTTAAAATTTTACTAGTTACCTACACTACTAGATTTTATTTGTTTCCTCGTTATCTAATCTTAATTAACATTCGATTGGAATTAAAATTGATATTGCATATGTTTTATTTTTTATATACTACCTATATTAACTACAATCGCACTTGATTAACTTACTAACAGCTTATTTTGAACCGAAAAGCGAAAACCATCCTGATTTGATCAATCCGGCCGGTCCAACTGGATCCGATGGATTGATGGGAAGCCGGCCGGATCCGACTTGACTGAAATTTTTTTTTTTTTTTTTTTTTTTATTGCTTATGGTGGCAAACGAGCAGACAGCACACCTGACGGTAAGTGTCACTGCCGCCCATGGACCTTTGCCAATGGTATAGCTAGGCCGCTGCCAACCAATACAAACCCCGAACCCACCCCAGTTGGGCTGCCGGCTCTCTCGCTCACCAAACGAAGCGCAATAGCACATTGCCATTACTCAGACGTCGATCTTCTGCGAGAGTGTGGTACTACCCCGGACGGACCGGCCCGCGGCTGTAGACAGAAAACTGTCCACAGCGTGGTCCTACCACAATTTAAATGACACCGGATTTCAATCCCTAATTGCCGGGGACTTTATAAATATATAATGAACCTAGACAAATTACACCAAGACTAAAAACAACACTTTGTGGATTGTAAATCGAACCCTCGGCACTGGCGCCAAAGGTTTTATTTCATTACATGATCTGTACAGTCATTTGTTTTATTCCTTCATTCATTCTTCCTTCATCACCACCATTAAATTTATAATTTATTTAAAATTATTATAATAACTCCTTACTTTCTAAACACATTTCTCTCAACCCGAATATAAATTAAAGAATTATAGATAAGTTGTGCCTCCTATCCCCGCTATTTGGGTCGTAAAAAATATCCCTGGAATGTTACCCTCAAATATTTGTTATTGCTAAAGGTAAAGAGTCTGTACGTGGTATTATAAGAACTTGCCTGTGTACAATCCGTAAAGGTTTACTTAACTTAAAAGAGTGAAAGCTTTATATACCTATATATATATATATATATATATATATATATATATATATATATATATATATATATATATATATATATATATATATATATATATATATATATATATATATATATATATATATAGGTATGTAATGGACGGATCGGGCTAAAATTTGGCATGCAGGTAAATGTTATGACGTAGGCATCCTCTAAGAAAGGATTTTGATTAATTCTATACCCAAGGGGATGAAATAGGGGATGAAAGTTTGTATGAAACTTTGTCAATTTTAAACCGATCGACCGATTTTCCATGCATAAAGCTACTATAACGTAGGCATCCCCTAAAAAAAAATTTTGAGATGCAGCCTATATAAGATTAGTAACTTTTCAGTTTAAAATATACAAATTTCTGTATGCTAGCGCCATCTGCATTGAGTTATTTTGGAGAGAACTTTGAATTAAGTATTTTTGTGCGTACTGCTTAGATAATATATCTAGCGGATTATATTTGACGACTAACTAGCTTTTGCCCGCAGCTTCGCTTACGTTAGGAAGTATTATTATTAATTAGGCATAGTTTTTGCGGCCTTACTTTTGTTTAGCGTGTGTAAAAAATTAAGATTATTTTTTAATTTTTGGGCTGTGCGTTGATAGATCACTATGTCAGTCATACTATCATATGTCAAATAAGTTTTCTTTTGGTTTAAGTATAGGTTTTATCGGTTAGACTTTTTTAAAATGGCTAAAGAAAATCTGAACGTTAATGGAGAAGTTGAAGAATGTACTGTCGTCCCGAAGCCGCGGGCAAAAGCTATCTTTTATATCTATCCTATATACTTTCTCTGTTCAGTAACATTATCTAAAATTTTAAAAATCTACATAATAATAGTCTATATAAAATTATGATTATATAATAATAATAAATTAAAGTTAAAATTATCAGTTTCGGCAATTTTTCAATCCGTATAGGTTATGCATTTCTTTTCTTGATTTTCTTATTTTTTTATTTTTTATGTGTAAAAATCTTAAAGTACTTACAATTTTGTCGTTTGTGAAAAGTACTTATTTGTTTAGGTCAGTTATAATTAAAAAAAATACGATTTGTTTTCAGGTTATGTTAACACGTCTCGTTAGTTAAAGTGTAAATACATATATATATATATATATATATATATATATATATATATATATATATATATATATATTAGTAATAATTAAAAAATACGCAGAATAAAAAATTAAACAAAGAAGGCAGGATTCATCGTTCACAGGATCAAAAAGATAGTTTAGACATTATGGATGATAGCAACATCCTTTATGGACCTGACATTGATGCTTCAGTGTGATGTAGCCGATAAAATTCACTTATAGATGTTTCACTAATTTTTAGCGTTCAAAATTTTAACGCGTTTTTCCAACAACTTGCGTTTTCAAATACGGTGCCCTCATAACTTCAAAACTACTGCACCGATCCTTTCGAAAATTTTGAACACTATTTCTGTACATAATTTATGAGGTAACACTGGAGTGATTTTTTTCAATTTATCCGTGTGGTGACGGAGTAAGAATACAGTTCACCACCCCCTATCTTACCTGTGGGTGATCTTAAGAGCCGATTAAGGGATATAATATGCATAGGTATATCATATTTATGATAATATTTTAGTTTTTAATTGTTATTAACATGTAAAAAAATATTATATTTAAGGTTGGCTCACTATAATCTTTTTTATGCTAATCAAATTTGTTTTAAAAGAATGGGATATTTTTGAATGTTTTTTTATAAACATAATATTAATCCTTATCCAAATAAATACGTTATTCATCACAAGTAGTTAATTTAACACAAAATTGCTCATTACATTATTTGATTTCAATGAATATCTTAGGAAATATCGCAATTTAAAAATAACATTGCAGCAAAATAATGATCAAGTACTGCGAGCGCATTTATGGTACAAATACTGGGTCTTATAATCTTATATCATGTAGATTATAAGTTATTCTCAAAAAAAATCAAAACTAATGTTATTTTGAAGTACTTCTGCGCACACTAGATTTTTAGATTTGTTTTCTTCTCATGACCGACTACATATCCTAAATAATAAAAATAAGTATAGGAAGTATTAGTGCCTGCCCTTATGTATGACAGTGAAAGTTGGATTTGTCGGGGAAGACATGAAAGTAGAATAAATAATGTAGAGCTGAGACCTCTTTGTAAGGTGTGTGATGTAAGTCTGAAAGATAAAATTAGGAATAATGTTATAATAGAGAACGCTGGTATGCTGAGGTGGGTTGGACACGTATAAAGAATGAGTGGGGAGAGTTTGAAGAAGCAAACACATGAAGCAAACGTGAATGGAACGAATACAAGGTGAAAACTACGTCATACTTTTCTGGACCAAATTGGAGATTTGTTCACGAGAGGTCATACATATTAAAAGTAAGCGTAATCGGAAATAGTATAGTAATTAAGACTTAAGACCCAATACTTTTACTTAAGGTTTAATGTTCTAATCTTATTAATAAAAGCGTCATGTAGGTACCTAAAACAGCTTTAATGTATGTATTATTTAAAAATATTTCCACCTTTTACGTAAACGAATTCGCGAGTTGAAGTTAATGTTAGCCCAAAGTAACTATTCCACGCGGACGAAGTCGCGGGCAGAAGCTAGTTTATATATATATATATATTTCTTTTTTTTTTTCTAAGGGTACCCATATTTGGTTCAGGATCGATAGTATAATTGATTAATGAAATAAAAACGTACGTTTTTATTTTCAAAAAAGAAATTCCTTTTACATTTTGTACTTACATTCCTATAAACACCAAAGTTGACAATACGTTAGGCATTCATAATTACAAACGTATACTATCTACTAAACACTTGAAGTAAATCGAAGTTACCTAGCCTACCTATGCTTTCTCGGTGAGTATTCGGCTCATTTCGTGAACGCCCCCGCCCCCCGCGCTCGTTCTGCGCATCCGCCGCCTGCTGCCCGTCGCCAGTAAACTTTTAACCAAATTATGAGTGCGTGTGCTAATTTTACAAGATCAAATAAGATATTCGAACCAAGTATTATGAAATGGTGGTTATGGTAAGATAATGCTCTGTAAGACAATAAATTAGCACACCTAAACTTCAAACATGACGGTGCCAGGCCTTATTGTTCAAGTGCCATGCCTGATTATTTAAACAGTGAATATGGTGATAGGTGAATATGACGTGAATCCCGATATCTTGGCTTCTAAGGTCACCGAATCTTACACCATTAGACTTTTATTTGTGGAGAGAAATTAACTGAATGTTCATCGTGTCTAATTCCTTCTTAATGTTTGTAAAGCATTCAACGAGTCAAAAATTCATTACCATATACAAGATTTTGTTTTTCAAAAATATTGCGATTAATATTTATTTAATGGATTAATTTAATCATTACTTTCATGCTCTTTTCTGCATACTCAACTCTCGCTTCCATATAGTAATGTTGCGACAAGCATTGCGTTATGTATTGCTACACGTGCCTTCTGGCTGAGGTGGTAGCTAGCGAGAAGTTACCCCAACGCTCCGTTCACTCTATTTCCCGCATTCACTCTTCACTCTATATCAATGGTGAACCTTCCATCGCGGCTAAATTCATATCCAAGATATACAAATTCATCCACTTGCTCTAGTACATCATTACCTATTATTACTCTTATATCTGTTCTGGCTGCATCTCTTTCAAAGACCATTATTTTGGTTTTGCTCACATTCACGATCTGATAATCTGTGGAGTTAGGCTGACCGATCGCATTCGTAACGACGACGTAAGAGAACGAGTAGGTATGAAGGAGAGTATTGGTGTAAAGATGCGAAAGGGAATGTTCCGATAGTTCAGACATGTGGAAAGAATGCCAAGCGATTGTCTGGTTAAGAAGATATACAATGCGAAAGTGGAAGGATGTAGGTATCGGGGGAGACCGAGACTAACCTACCTAGATCAGATTGGTCACGTTCTGAAGGAAGGTGGAGTCAAGTGTCTCCGAAACCGGCGAGCGTGTATGAAGAGAATTATGAATTTTGAGGAAGCGAGTGAAGTATGCAAGGATAGAGTTCTCTGGCACTCTGTTCTCTCTGCCTACCCTCCAAGGGATATGGCGTGATAATATGTATGTATGTATTTAATCATCGTTTTTATTTGATGGTAAAATAAACATACATTTATCACAAGTCTATTCTTATCTAAGGCTAATTTGTCATAGACTAATGTATCATAGCATGTAATATACAAGATGAAAGCCTATACAGAATAGTATAACAGGTCAGCTTGAATTACCGAAATTTAGCATTTAACATGCTTGATTATTTATAAAAAGTTGATTATGAGCGAAAATGATTGTCGAATGTGGGATTCGAACCCACACCTATTGGAAATCCGTTCCAATCGTGCTGCCATATACATCAAAGTGAACTGTTGTATGACATTCAATCTTCGCCTCGTATGATATTTTTGTCTTTAAAGGAGACGTGTGCCATCTACCCGACATTGTTTACACACTGTACAGATTTGTAGAAGAAGGAATCAGACACGAGGAATATAAATGCGGATATAAAGTTGCAATTGACCGTACTGCAAGTAATCACGATTACCTTCACACCTATACACCAATCACAACTCACACCTTAAGTGAACTCACAGGACAGACCCAGGCAATCGCCTTTGTACAAACAACTATAAAGTATGGATGGATGACACAGGATAGTCTTGCCCGTGCGACCACGGGACAAGACCACAACCAGCGCCACCCATTTACCTGCTCGTGGATTCCTCAGCCAAATCACCCAAGGGCTAATTAAGAGAACGAGCGACAGCTCTTCTCTGGAGAACGTACAACATCTCCCACCACTACTGCCCGCTCACCTGCCAAGCGCAGCAACCATGATACTACTCTCTCACAAGTGATAACATGAGAGAGGCCTACAAAACTAACGTAAGCGAGAATACGGTATGCGACCAGTGCACCGTGCCACTCGGGCTCAAACTGCCGAACGGACATCACTCGTTTAGTTTTATTCGTCTCTTAAACAAGTTTGTGCTAGGTGGCGCGATTAGTGAATACTTCGTTAACATGTTTCCGCCTGCACGTATGATAACCGGAAGTACCGTCAGATTTAATAATCTAACAATGTTTATTGACATATCATTATTTAAATTTATATAAAATCTAAATGATACAAATAATAAAAATGTCTTGCGGACAAAATGCCTGCGATAAATATTATGCCAAGAACGAATGAAAAATATTCTTTACAAATTAGGTTTACTTTGCCTCCAAAACTTTTTTACTTACAACGTCTTAAAGCAAAAAAACTCTGACCCTATTTTCTCAACAAAGATGGCCGTGTGTTTTATCTTTTATGTTGGTTTACAAATAGTCTGTTTTAGAATTCTTATATATTCAATCACCTATACGTATTACAACGTTGTAACAGGCCAATGTCTGTGTATAATAGTTATGTATTTTTATATACGCATCACATAGATAAATTCGCCTAATTGAAATTATAATTTTCGTTAATATATTGCTACATTTTTGAAGTGAAAACTTTTTTTGACGCACTGCACATAGATATTTTCGTAGGCTGTAAGTGAGGTTAATCCGTCACACTCTGAGGTGAAAGGCTCGATCGGGTGAACTCGGGACCGCCGAGTGTACCCGAGCGAGAGAGATACAATTAGCTGCTCTTCACTGCTTGGTCGCTGTGATTACTATATTCAATTTATGTGTAATAATCGTTATTATTAATTATTATCAATTATTTAATAGCTTTTAATAGTTCTTTTAGAAGGCTGGCTATGGTATGTTCACACTCATACATGTGGTGTGGCAAGGTTTTTATTTCTTTTTATATAGGTTTAAGTTTTCGTTTCTGTCGGCAGTTCTCATGATTGCTTTGTGGTTTTTTTTATTAATTTTGGTGACAAACGTGCAAGCATTTTATCTGATGGTAAGTGTTACTGCTGATCATGGACTTCTGCAGGCCGCTGCTTACTAATAAGAAACCCCAAACCCACCTAGAAAGTAAAACCGGCTGTCTCGCTTACCGAACGAAATACAGCAGCACACTGCTACAGTTTAAACGTAAATTTTCTGCGAAGGTGTGGTACTACTCCGGAGGGACCGGCCCGCGCCTGTAGACAGAAAACTGTCAATAGTATGATGCTACCACTAGCAATGTTTAATTTAAAAAATAAAAAAAAAAATACAGACGAATTGATGACCTCCTACTTTTTTAAAGTCGGTTAAAAATATGGTGCCATTTAGGATAAAAATGTCAATAAATTCTAAATATATAACTAGGGTAATAGATCGCGAGCGAAGCTACAGGCATAACTGATCTATAGATGCTATAAATACAGAGAAATTAAATATATAATTTTCTCTGGAAGTGTAATAAAATCTCGCAAAAAAACGAATAAAGGCAAAAAGGTCAATGTAATTGAAACATGACGAAAACTTTTGCTAATCCCATGTATTATAGAAGCTTTTGGCTTTAGAGGTTTTAGTTTATCAGGCCTATCAGTCGTATTGTTCCCTAACACGATAACTCAAAATAACAGTATTAACTTAAAGAGCTACGGAAACTAAAATTTAATATACCTACTGTGTTGCTACTAATTTAGGTTCATCATTTGTTTTATCGCATTTTGATGACAGTCGAGCAAACAGCCCATTTGGTAGTAAGTAGCGACTGTCAATCATAGTTTTCATCAATACCCGAGGCGCAGACAAGTCCAAAAAGAGAAGTATTCCAGAAACTACACATGTGTGGAAGAATTATAAACTGATAACTTATAGTCGAGAATGATCGTTTCTAGATGGCATGTATGAATCCTTCTACGGTATCGAGTAGTGCAATAATAGAAAAGAGACGTTGGTGCCAATTCTCTTCCAAGCTCTCAATATAGCAAACAAAAAGATTCGAAGTATCTTTACCGTTCCAACGATCGACCACTGATGCCAAGTCACACTCCTCCGGTGGTTGGCCCAACGACGAAGGCGACGTGACACGGGTGGGTTACGAGTGTGCGTGCTTACGCCCCTCTGTCGCCCTGAACGAAGTGGTGCGAGGAGTGCGCCGACCGTAACCCAACCCAAAAAGAAAGAAATACCGTTCCAACGATTACAATCTGTCCGTAAGATTGGGATCATAAATCTGTAATACGATTTATGCACTGCATGGTGATATTATAGTAATGCAATTGGCATTCATTACTTGTCAGTAAGGGTCTTAAAAATTAGTTGAAGAACCAATAGGAGAATGGCCTCCAGCGTTTTCATAAGCAATTTGAAAAAGCTTACTGTGATCGTTAATACACTTGCCAAGCGTGGTGATTCTAGAATAACCTCTAATAAAAAGTAGCATATGATATGCTATGGTGAAGATCTCCATCCAGAAGGCTTGAATGATGATGATAAGAGATTGTAAAAAAGAACAAAAACTGAGGAAATTGTTTGGAAAAAAATTGCTTCTTCTTTAGTACTTAATGGTAATGTTGGGCAAAAGCCTGGTCCATAATAAGATGGCAGATTTGAATAACAAGCACCCAGCGGTCATATTGGCATAGTGATTTTCGTTATATATTTCTTGCAGTGATGTTATCTGCATTCGCAACAACGACGTAAGAGAGCGAGTAGGTATGAAAGAGAGTATTGGTGTAAAGATGCGAAAGGGAATGCTCCGGTGGTTCGGACATGTGGAAAGAATGCCGAACGAACGTCTGGTTAAGAAGATATACAATGCGAAAGTGGAAGGATGTAGGTACCGGGGGAGACCGAGACTCACCTACCGAGACCAGATTGGTCACGTGCTTAAAGAAGGTGGAGTCAAGAGTCTGCGAAACCGGTGAGCGTGTATGAAGAGAATTATGAATGTTGAAGAAGCGAGTGAAGTATGCAAGGATAGAGTTCTCTGGTACTCTGTTCTCTCTGCCTACCCTGCAAGGGATATGGTGTGATGATATGTATGTATGTATGTTATCTGCTTACAACTCTAGTCATTTTTTATGGAAAAAGAAATTACGGTAATTTTAATCATACTCCATTATGAAAGTATGGTGATAAAATAGGAAGAAGACATTTCCATCCATAGATGTCTATGGCTGGACGTAGCCCCGAAAATATAAAAATTTGTCGTAATTGCTATGGAAGTTGTTTTAGCTATTGCAATTAATATCATTGCTTTCCCAGGAATACTGCTGTCTATTTTCCTAGTGTTTCTTAGCCGGATTTATATCTCCAGTGACATATCTTCAGACTACGTTGCTACTAAGTATTTTTTGATCTCTTTCAATAATATCCGAGCGAAGTTACATCGACCTACTACGAGCAACGAGTCGATCAAAAAACCTCAATAATGATATGACAATGTGATTATGCTATCAAAAAGCTACAAAAAGACATTCGAGGACATTTTATTATGATTGTACCCTCGTCAATCGCAAATATTTGTCATGTCAGTTTATCGGTAACAAATTAAAATTGATTCTTTATTGAAAACGTACGTGGCTAAGGTATTTTATTATTCGTCACAAGTTTTCGTACCTACATCAATTGTAAACAGATTGCTTTATAAAGTACTTACTGTGCTAACAGATTCACCTGCTTAAATTTCTTACTTAAACTCAGCTGCTTAAACTTCCATATTTAATGCAATTATTTTGTTTGAAAAACTACAACTGCAACTTTAGTTGTTATCTATGGGTGACTTTGTTGTAAAGGTAGGAACACACTTAACAGTTTTCCGTCTACAGCCGCGGGCCGGTCCGTCCGGAGCAGTCCACACTCTCGCAGAAAATCAACATCCGAGCAGTGGAAATGTGCTAGTTTTGCTTCGTTCGGTGAGCGAAAGAGCCGGAAGACCAACTTTCTGGGTGGGTTTGGGGGAACTTTCTAGGTGGAGAATACTTAATGGCAATTATATTGCACTCTCTAAGTATACAGCCCATATTTCTAATCAGATGCACCCAAATCTCTACGACTAAATTAAAGTCAATGGAGAAGCAAAGCAACTTCAGGGCTCCTTGTGTGCTGTATCCACTCTTTAATAGGAAGTGCTTTAAGGAGCTATTTGACTTTGTACCAACGTCTTCTCTCCATCATTTTATCACTTGATATCATAAAAGAATTCCCCCATATCACCTGGAAACGATATCGTTCTCGATTGTACGTTTTCAGCATTCATTTCCCCCAAGCACGTACAGATACTGGAATGATCTACCTGTTGCAGTGTTTCCCGATCGCTTCGATGCGTTCTTATTTAAACGAAATTTAAGAAGGTTAGTGATTTAGTTGAGCTGCTATTATTACTGAGGTCCATTAGCGGCCATTGTCACTTAACATCAGACAGGATTACTTGCTTGATATTAAAAAGCAATTTAAAAAACTTTAAGATTAACATTTAAAAATACTGCTGCGCTACTGTTTATCAGAGCAATATATAACCTCCTCATAGAACAGCCTTTAATAAGGCTAATATAATAAGAATTTTTTGGTATCTAACTATTAGTTCCTAAGATTTACCATCATTCTCTTTCTCTTATCCCAACTACTTGGGGTCGACGCAATATGTCGTCTTTTTCCATACAGCCCTATCAGACGTCAACTCTGTAACCGTTTATCCATATCATGCTTCACGCAGTTTATCCATATTTTCTTTGGTCTTCCTATATCCCTAGAGCTTTCAACATACATACTTAAAACCTTCCTCGCAACATTACTTTCATCCAGTCTCATCACATGTCCATACCAGGTTAAACGTTCACTCCTTAACTTATCCGTCATTGGCGCCACTTTCAAAAATTCTCTTATACACTCATTCCTTATCTTATCTATTCTACGTAGTAGTAGCGGTAGTTCCTAAGATTAGTGCATTCAAATAAAATGAATTCTTTATATTTATATTACTAATATAGACATTCGACATCGGACGACGCAGCGTAGAACGACCCCCCACTCGGTGGACTGATGATATTGTCAAGGTCACAGGAAACCGTTGGATGCAGGTGGCACAGGACCGTTGCGAATGGCATTCTCGTCCGGAGGCCTATGTCCAACAGTGGATGTTTATGGATGGATGGAATATAGACATTGCGATTTTTAGATATTATATTAATAAAAAAGACCGTATTCTATAAATATTAAACGTTATTTCTTTATAAAGAAAATGTTGTTTCTACATCTCAAGAGGTAAAATGTATGTAAATATTTTGTTTAACAAGATTGTTTTATCCAAATTGAATTTTATTTTTAGCAAGATAGAACGTACTTTACGATGATATTAAAGGTTGAGAAGATTTTAATAACGGGAATCGACAAGCCGGTGACGTGCGATTTGGTGGGATGAGAGAAATGACGTCACACATGAGAAATATCTTACGAAAGTCGCTTTTACGTAGCGAGTATGCTCAAGCAATTCCCTTGAGTGACGAGTCGAGAAATGTCACTTATGGCTACGATTTCCACTCATTTCTTTTACTTTTATTCAAATAGAATGATCAGAAATAAATTCGTTTATACATAACATTTTTACTGTTATAAATTTTATCGTTGTTTTTTTCTTTATGAAAATTATTTTTTGGGTTATTTTTTTTTACTTTATCATATGAACTAGTAAATATTGCACTGCTGGGCTAGGGTCTTGTCCACAATAGGCGGGATATTAACCTAACGCTGTTTAGACGCGCTGATTTAGAATTACAAGTTCACTATCTCTTGCATGATATTCTATGCATATTATATACTTTAGTCATCTGTTACAATCACCCGGGTAAGATAGGGGGTGGTGAATTGTATTCTTATTCCGTCACCATTTTTTTCGGGAAGCAATTGTCTGGGCACTCGCCATCTGTTCCGACCAGTGTAAAGAAAGGGCTGCGCGTGGCCCCGTAGGTTATGATCTACCATATTTCCTCCACATCGGACAGTTTACACATCGTACCAGTGGCCACTGGTACCGAATCCTTGACGTCCGTGGCCAATTCGACGGGTTACCCTAGCGGATACCAATTAACCACCAAATTAATAAGATCCTTAATCAAGTTAGTTTAGAAGGATATCAGCAATACAATTAAGTATAATAAATATCAGAATTCAACTAAAAATATTAACAAATTAATTTTATTCAGCATACATATTAAATGAAGCTTTTATATATTTTGCTGTATGGTAACGGCTAAAAGTACTACAACATGGACCTAAGTCAACATTACCTGATGCCATTTAGTCATCAACTGCATTCAATTCAATGACCCAAGGAGAGTTGATGTAAGACAGAGGGCCGATCATAAAACTATTGCCAATAATCTTTGCAATATGTAGGAAGTGGGGGTACATATTGCGTCAACCCCAAGTAATTGGGACAAGAGCAGGTGAATGATGAATGATGATGTTAGTATCATAAACCCACTTAAGCCAACTCCATTTAATGCCACCAAGTCAACAATTATATTCCCAAAGAGAATTGACGTCAGATAGATGACCGCCCATGAAACTGTTGCCAAAACTTTTACAATATACAATGTTGGAAGCATAGTAAATATTGCGTCAACCTTAAATAATTGAGATAAGAACAGGACGATAATGACAACACATATCATCATCATCATCATCATCATCATCTCAGCCTACACATCCCACTGTCGGGCTCGGGCCTCCTTCACAATGGGAGGGAAATTGAACTACTATACCACGCTGGTCAGACGTGTTGGTATAGGGTTTAATTTTGAGTTTTCCTTCTCTTGCACAGATGTCTTATGCATATTTATATCCCTTAATCGTCTTTTCCGATACCCACGGGTAAGATAACGGGTAAGATAGGGGACACGTATTTTGAAAAGAATAATAGAAAACTAAGTAGACTGACGACATTTTAAGAGTCGCAGGCAGCCGTTAGATGCAATTGGCATAGGATCATTCAGAGTGGCATTCTCGTACACGTCTACAGACTGATTGGTGGATGAAATAGTAAATAATACTTATATTTGAATCTTGGTTATATTTTGAAATGTTGTACTTGAGATATGGGTTGCTGTCGGGTGTAGATAACGCTAAAATAAGCATATCCAAGAAGGGTTAACATCAACCATGAAACTTAGCATAATTCCTTAAAATACGGAAGCAGTAATATGTTACTTCGACCGAATATATTAGGTAAATTAATATAAGTGTAGAAGGATTTGAGGATTATAAATTATAGTAATACTTTTGTATATATTCCAAAAGATACAAGTATATTTTTGAAGATCGGAAATTTAGTTTCTGATTCAGATAATTATTCAGGTACTATGAATTTTAATCATTCAAAACTACGGTCAATTTTGTAATGTTGTGGATTATTTAATTTTGATAAAATTGTAATTTTGCTAAATAAAAGTGACCGAATCGACTTCACAGATGGCGCGGCGGTTAAGATACCGTGCCAAGTGTCGTGGGTTCGATGACAGTTGGAACTCATTTCTAATAGATGTGAGTTTAAAGTTTCACATGCGGTAATAATTTTTTGCTTACAAATATATTTCATCATCATCATCATCATCACCATAAATGTCCCACTGTTGAGCTCACGCCTCCTGCGTAATGGGAGGGTAATTAACCTACTATACCGCGCTGGTCAGACGTGTTTGTATAGGGTTTAATTTCGAGTTTTTGTTTTTTCTTCTCCTAGATGTTATATGCGTTTTATATCTCTTAGACATCTCGTACGATCACCCACGGGCAAGATATGGGGTGGTGAATAGTATTCTTACTCCGTCACCATACGGACAGATAAATATATTTACAATACAAATATATACAAATATATTTGCTAAATGTCTAATGTCTTAACCTTAGTAATTAAAATGAAATAACATTACTCTTTTAACTTGTATTAAAGGTCCGAATTAAACCTAATAAACTAATAATATATCTTCTTCTTAATATATATAAATTACGCGTTACGTTGTTTGTCCGCAATGGACTCCTTTTTTTTTTTTTTTCTTTTTTTTTTTTTTTTTATTTTTTTTTTTATTGGTGGGCTATGGGTGCGTCTCGCCCCGCTGAATCGGTCCGGGGTGACGGAAAGGCGGCGCGTGACCCCATAGACCCACCGTAAAACCTTCTCTCTTCGCCGTGCGAGCGGACCACCGGTACTCGATTTTAACTTCGGTGGATCCGCAATGGACTCCTAAAGTACTTACCGATTTTAATCAAATTTGCACAGCATATTTAGTTTGATCCAACTTAAATGATAGGGGATATCTTCCACCTTAATTTATATTCGCAATATTATTTTATTGCAAATTATTTATTTATTATTTGACAATCACAATTATCTATTATCTCCAAACGATTCTAACAGGTGGCGGTATTTGTTGACTGAATTGAGTAAGTATTTAATAGATGGCGCTATGTTAAACGTACAAACGTTTCATATAAGCTACAATTTATTAGCATAACCACCACGTATTACTGAGGCTCCCTTAGCCACAGCAATGCGTTTTTTTTTTGCTAACGCAGTGGCTAAAAATGCATTTTTCGCATACCCACCCGTACGGGGTATGTGGTACTCGCAGGCCTTGAAGGGGTCACTGAATACCCACTAAAAACCAACTGCAAGCTGTTGGGGCTTTTACAGCTGAACCGGACTGTGGGCAAGCCCGAGGGCTCTCAACCCGAGCAGCAATGCGTTGCCGGGTCTGGTAGTAATATATATATAAAATACTTTATCTTTTGTATATTTACATTTTTTTATTGACATAATATTTCTAAAATATTGTCCATACTCAATATAATCTACCTAAAGTAGATTACCGCATATGCATATATTATTTAGAATACGTACATCCAACGCCTCATGGGCTTTAACTGAGTTCTAAATAAAATATGATAACTAGAAAGGTGACCTTACGCGATATTTGTATAAAAATATTTCTGGAGATAAAGTGCATAATTTGAATTGGGCAATCTCTGTGTTTATCTGAATTTATATTATAAATACATTCTAGCATATAACTACCGTAAAATTCAACTAAGGCATATAATTTATATCCGTGTGGTGACGGAGTAAGAATACAAATCACCACCCCCTATCTTACCTGTGGGTTATTACTGTTGTGTGTGTGTTATTACTCCATCACTACATGGAAAATAACATAACAAAAACAATGCCTAGTTGTAAATATATATATGATTCATGAATTATTTGATGTAAAGCAAATATTAAACGCTTAAGTTTGCGTAAACACATTACATAATGGTTACATATATACTATAACGTATGTAGACACAGACACGACTGTAATAAATAACGTTTAGACCATGAATCACAGCGTAAATACCAACTTGTAATATGATATTATCATTTACAATATTGCTGTGTAAAGTGCCAAGATATATGACTATTCTTTTCATATTCTAAAAATGTTAACATATACATACATATCATCACGCCATATCCCTTGCAGGGTAGGCATAGGGAACAGAGTGCCAGAGAACTCTATCCATGAATACCTCACTCGCTTCCTGAACATTCATAATTCTCTTCATATACGCTCGCCGGTTTCAGAGACTCTTGACTCCACCTTCCTTCAGTACGTGACTAATCTGGTCTAGGTAGGTGAGTCTCGGTCTCCCCCGGTACCTACATCCTTCCACTTTCGCATTTTATATCTTCTTAACCAGATGTTCGTTCGGCATTCTTTCCACATGTGTGAACTATCGAAGCATTCCCTTTCGCATCTTTACACCAATACTCTCTTTCATACCTACTCGCTCTCTTACGTCGTCGTTGCGAATGCGGTCGGTCAGCCTAAACTTTAACATATTATATATTGGCGAATAAAGTAATAAGTTCTTATTAGGCATCCCATCATCACGGATGGCAAGGAAGCGGTACTAGTGGCCAACTCAATGGCGATGGGTAGGGAATACGGTGAGTTATGAGGCCACGCGCTGTCCCTCCGTCAACCCGAACGGAACAGGCGACGTGTGTCCGGACCAAAGCCTACCAAAAAAAAGGCATCACATCATTATTTTGCTCTTATTCCAATTACTTGAGATCGACGCAGTATGTATTCCTCTTCCATAGTATAACTATTAATATATATTAATATTAATATTGTAAAAGTTACTGGGAATAGTTGTATGATCGACCGCCTGCCTGTCGTATTCCCTTAGAAATGTAATTGTTTATCAAACGGCCTATAGTGGAATTAGCCTAAGTTGATACAAAGCTCTTAGTCTTCTTTTACGATCTTCGGTAGTATTCGTAGCCGCTAGCACACAGTTTACTGACTATCCCGTAGGTATTAATTTGTTTGACGGCGCCCCGACGGCGAAAGCTATCAGGGCGTCAACTCGAGAGGAACCCGCGAGGGTAAACCGTTGGGCGGGCCACCGAAGACAAAGATCGGGTACCAGTGGCCCGCTCGCACAGCGAAAAGAGGAGTTTGCATGGTGGGTCTATGGGGTCACGCGCCGCCTCTTCCGTCACTCCGGACCGATTTGGCGGATCGATAGTCCACCTCAAAAAAAAGTATTAATTTGTTTTTTACGAGACAAACCCTGATCTAGTTACATTTCGTTAGAACAGCCCGGGTTAATGAGAGAAATGGCATGAAATCCCATAAGCTGTCGTGCTGTATTATGTATTATTCCTTGTATTTGGTGAAATATAGGAATTGCCTTGGTAAATGATTATATCAATTTATGGAGGTTCATTATTCGGCATAGGTCACCCCTATAGAATATTAAAATTAGTAAGTAATTTAGTTTTATATTGCCCGCAACCAATTACTTCCAGCTACTTTCATCAAGTCATCGTCCCACTTAGTGGAAGGCCACATCACACTACGTCATTTGACACGTAGTGGCTACTAAGGGATTATTCTTCCCAACGATCTTCAGTTCATCGATCGATGTAGCCAGTTCATTGCCATTTGACATTGCTAATTCTTCAAGTATATAACTTGAAAGTCGGTTGCAATTATTCTTTTACGAACTACATCGTTTTTGTGAAAATCATAAAGTTGATTGGGATAGAATGGAGCGCGAAGTATTTAAAAACAAAAGCATTCAATTAATCTTCAAAATCATGTATCAAATTTTAATGAAGTGAAACTTCTAATGCAACTTCCCAACAAGATTGCGTTTAACGTTTAACGCAATTGCACTAGAACGCATGCCCTTATTATACCTATTATAGGCCAGCGCGAGCGTTAGCAACGAGTAACGTCCAATATTCCAATGCAAGAAGGAGAGAGAAAGAAAGATACACAAAGGTAGAAAGTAGGAGAGAGAAAGAGAGTGAGTCGGTAGATCCCAAGCTCATGCACGTAGTATTCTTGCTATGCAGCGAAGTAAACAGTGTGAGCGTCGTGAAATTAGCTGAAATACGTATTTTTTGTTTTATTTTAATATATAATATTCATTATTTTCATAGGTTTAAGTTTTACTTTTGTCGGCAGTCCTCATGACTGCTTTGTGTTTTTTTTTTGTCTATACATTATTGGAAAAGATTTATGAATACAAGAACACATCTTTACGAAATAATATATAGAGATTACTATGTCTATAGAATACAAATTTATCATGTACAGCATTACATGATAAATTTGTTGTTAATACATACATATCATCACGCCATATCCCTAGCAGGGTAGGCAGAGAGAACAGAGTGCCAGGGAACTCTATCCTTGCATACTTCACTCGCTTCTTCAACATTCATAATTCTCTTCATACACGCTCGCCGGTTTCGGAGACTCTTGACTCCACCTTCTATTAGTACGTGACCAATGTAGTCTAGGTAGGTGAGTCTCGGTCTCCCCCGGTACCTACATCTTTCTACTTTCGCATTGTATATCTTCTTAACCAGACGTTCGTTCGGTATTCTTTCCACATGTCCGAACCATCGGAGCATTCCCTTTCGCATCTATACACCAATACTCTCTTTCATACCTACTCGCTCTCTTACGTCGTCGTTGCGAATGCGGTTGTTCAGCCTAACTCCACAGATGCAATGCGATCTCTTGTTGTGAGTCCTGCTAATATTATAAATGCAAAAGTTTATGAATATAATTCGACGTCTTTTAATCAATCAACTTTAAACAATTTAACAGACTTGAATGAAAATTGGTGTATAGATAGAACATATTTGGAATTAACACATTAGATACTTTTTATTTCGGTAAAGTATTCTCTTGCAATAATGCTACTAATATTATTAATGTGAAAGTTTGTGAAGATGTTTGGATATTTTGTTACTCGATTATATATACTTTTAATCCCGGTAGTGTGTTTTCTTGGGATAATAGTTCAACTTTGAGAGAGTTACTATTTGAGCAGACAATGCTGCGGATTAGAAGCTAGTTTAATGATAGAATTTTATATTTTAAAGGTCACTTTCTGCGCAAGCAAGTTGCAGAAGTTAGTATCTACTCGTATATAATACGTACTGAGACCATGGGAGGAAAGGAGGAGGAAAACTCAAAAGAACAGACTAAACGTCTGACCAGCTTGGTATAGTAGGTCAATTTCACTCCCACTATGGGGGATGCTCAAGCCCAACCATGACATATACGAGATTATAATGATGATGAATACGTACAGAAAAAAGATTTGAATTCGCATTAGATAACTAAAACTTCAATAATGAAACTAATTGAGTAATTTCAATGTTTCCGAAATGACTAATCATATTTGATTATTGTGGTGCCTGGTATAATGTATTCATGTCACTTCAACAAGTCCACTGATCAAGTAATTGATCGAATATTCGCGAGGCGTATTATAGTGGTTCTCGAGCATAGATATCCAATTAGGTTGAGTATTGTGTCCGACAAGTCGATTGAAGTTCGTCTTCAGTAGTGCATAATTTAGATAGGTCTTACATAGATGCAGATTAAATTTTGTTCATCACTGGTAATATGTAAATTACGATTTTATATAGCATTGATTAAACAATTCTATTGACAGTTTACTGTCGACAGCTAGAGACTGGACAGTCTTGAGTAGTACTATTCTCGCATCAAATCGATGACTGATCAGTAGCAACGTGCTGTTTGCGCTTCGTTCCGTAAACAAGATAAGCGGAATCCTAACTTTTTGGGTGGGGTTTGGTGGCTAGCTTTAGGACTAATCAATCAATTGCGTGAGTGGGTCTCTCCCTTCCCTCGAATGTGGTTGAGGGGCGTGATGGCTGCTTTAGTAGTTAACTCGTGATCGAGTGCCGCTTGTGGAATCTGGTCCAACCATTTCTGTTCTTTTTTGTTTTGTTCTTTTTTGTTTTTTTTTTTTTGTTAATGTTGTATTTAACTTTTAAAAAATAAATCTTTACTCGAAGGGCATCTCACTGGAGCTAATAGGGACTAAACATATATCCAATAATATTAAGAAAACATGTAATTTTAAAAAAAAATGGCGAGCCTGCTGAGTTTCTTGTCGGATCTTCTCAGTTTGTGGCGGCTTTCCGATCTGGTGGTAGATTAATTTAAAAAAATATGTAATATTGACAATATGTAAGTGCCCTTTTAGGGCTTATGCATAATAAATTATTTCATTTGATCTGATTGAATGATGAATTCATTCATATGATGGCGAATTTAAAATACAATTAACCAGCTACTTTCTTGTGGATGTAGTAAAAGACAATTAATTTATATAATAAGTACACAGGAGAAAGATAGATATTATGTATAGAAAAGAAAGAAAGCTAAAACGAAGTCCTATACTAGTCCCTCTGTCCAGTGACGGTAAATTTAAAAAGGTTTTTTATTGTTCTTGGTGCCCAACGAGCAAGCAGCACACATGATTTTAAGTGTTACTATCGCCTTTGGACCTTTGTAATACCAGGGGTATAGTCAGGCCGCTGCCTACCAATAAAAATCCCAAACCCACCCAGAAAGTTGGACTTTCGGCTCTCTCGCTCACTGTACGCAGCGCAGGAGCAGATTGCCATTGCTCAGACGCGCGATTTTCTGCGAGAGTGTGGTACTACCCCGGACGGATTGGCCCGCGGCTGTAGATAGAAAACTGTCAACGGTGTGGCCTTACCACTATTAGAAACTTTTTACGTGCAATAAAAGAAAAAGAAATGCTTGAAAACAAAAAAAAACATAAAATTTCAAAGCTAATGTATTTGATGAGTATCTAGATAATCGAGGATTATAACTATATTAAACAAATCTTACTTAAATTTATCTCAATGTCAAAGTTCATAAAATTTAATTCGGCATAATTTTCATACAAATACGATATAGCTATTTCTTTGTAAAACATTCTTCGGGATTTGTATGAGGCTTTCAAAACTTGGCTTTTGCAATATGAAAATGGGACGAATAAAAATTATCGTCTACAGCGACGGGCGGGAGTTTGGCAACGCGTCGGCGGCTAAGTTATTAAGTTACCTCGTTAGTGTTTGTGCTTTATGTTACATGGGTAACAACACTTTATTTTTTTTCTATAATTTTTTGTAGAATTAAGTTTTTATATAATGTTATTTTTATAATATCACGCTCAAATGTGATTACAGATATATGAAAAGGGTAAATAAAGTTGTAACATATTCATATTTCATCTTATTAACCGTTAAAAGTCACGAAATATGGCGATTTGTGGAATAAATTAACAGAGTTATTGTTGCTATTGAGAACCCAATGAGGTAGAGCGCTTTTTTCCCAGCGGAAGGCTACGGTGTGGTTACATCCTGCTAATCCGTCCGGGGCGAAGGGAAAAGCGGCGCGCGACCCCGTAGACCCTCTCAACAATGTACTTATCAATATCGTATGAGTGGACCACCGGAACCCGGTCTTTGTCTGTCGTTGACCCACCTGGCGGTCAAACCTCGCGGGGACCATCGCGAGTCGACGCCCTGGCTGCTTTCGCCGTCGGCGCGTGGTCCTTATGCGGTGGCCTCACTTGCTTCGGTCGGTTCTGGGGCCGACTCTGTGGGACATCAGTTACGACTGGGCGTTAAGAGGGAGTCTCCCCCCGGGCTAGGCTTAATATGCTATACTGACGACACGCTCCTTACAACCTGGGGCAGGACACTCAAAGAGGCGCTGAGCCTGGACACTCTCAGGACCGAAAAAATGGTCAGGCCAATCCAAGGGCCGGAACTCAGGGTGGCCCTAAATAAGTTGGAGGCCTTTTTGTTCCATGAGCACCGCATGATGCGCAAGGACGACCGTCGGAGTGTGACCATAGCCTGGCCCCATAAAAAAGGACTCCTATCTCTAACAGTATTAATAGTCTAATTTTCGGATAATTTTAATTACAATTTTCTCATATTATTATTAATAATTATTCATTTCGTAATCGGTTTTTATAAATTATTATTAATAATTAGTTAATTTTTTTTCATAATACACTAATTTCACATTTTTTTAAAGACTACTATCAATTATACCAATTATAGCATTATTCCTTAGCCTATGATGGTGGGTGATGAAGATGTGTGAGATGTTGAGTATATTTCTGATGGGTAGATGAGGCTTTAGGACAGGCCGAAGAAAATCCTGGCCGTCTTAGCTTGGGAGGTGGCCTGATTGACCTGGGGGATTACCTCAAATATTTTATTTTTTAGCCTCAGATGGCTATGACAACTTTACCCGGACTGTGGGTGAGCGCTGAGGGCTCTCAACCCGTTGCGCTGAGGGCTTCTCAATAAATGACTTTTACGGAGCTTTTTAAAATTAATATAACGCGATTCAGTTAATTTGAACAGCGCCATCTATCGAAGTGAGTGTTATTAGAAATTATATAATGTAGCGATCGTCCCTAGATGGTGCTGATTTAAAATAATAACTACAACCCTATGATACTAATGAAAGACAATATACGCAGGCGTAGTGGTGTGAGTTCTTTAATAACATTCAGACGCTCATTTCTGTTACGTGGAACATAAAAATTACACATCATACAGTAGAATATAATAAACCCAACCGTACAACCTCTTAGTAGGCTTACATTTACTTCGGCGTATATGCGTAATATTCTCGTCATATAAAAGATAAGAATACCAAGTAGATACCATTATATTTCAACTTTATCAGATTACAACGAAGCACGGGGATAATAAGCTTTTACTATCGTTCTTTTGTTCTCTTACTTTTTTAAATTAGTGCGGAGATGGAACTAATATAAAAATGTTGAAACGATCCGTTCTCGATGGAACACGTATTGAACATTATTGAACTATTTCTTCTTAATAAGCTTTTATTAGATTTAGCTGTGGAGCTAGGTTTAATCATACGTAGACTGTAAATAGATTAACTAATATTATATCATCATCATCATCATCACAGCTCATATACGTCACACTATTGGGCTCGAGCCTCCTCCATAATGGGTGGGAAATTGACCTCCTATACCACGCTGGTCAGACGTGTTGGTATAGGGTTTTGTTTCGAGATTTCTTTCTCTCGCATAGATGCTATATGCGTTTTATATCCCTTAGTCGTCTCTTACGATCACCCAGGGGTCAGATGTGGTGGTGAATTGTATTCTTACTCCGTCACCACACGGATAATGGCAATAGTAACTGTAATTAAATATTTCTGTACAGTGGCAGTTTAAGAATACAATTCACTAACCTTTTCTTGAACGTGAGTATCCCAAAATACGACTATGTGATATGACATATAGTTAATATCTATCAGAGTATTTTTTTTTTTTGCGCCGGGCTATGGTCTGGTCACACCCCACTTAATCCCGCTTAACCCGTACTTTGTCGTCGGTGGACAAGGTAAAGAAAACTTGACATAAAATTCTTAACCAAATCGTTTGACCAGCGTGGTATAGTATTAATATACCACCTATTCGGAAGTAGGCCCGAGTGCAAGAGAGGAAACGTGAGCTGAGAAGAAGAATAAGAGTAATAATATTTGCCATGTAGGGTAATGGGTTAAATATGTATAATATATCAACACCTTTTAATTTCTTATAGAAGATGTAAAATCTACTAATAATTTAGATACTACTCTACATCTAGATCTATAATATAGATTTTTAACAGATTCCTGGAGCAATTTCTTGGGAAACTTGTAACGCTAACCAGGACGTTCAAACCACTTTCTAAACGTGTCGATTTTTTTTATTACTTATGATGGCTAAACAAGCAATCTGTATACCTGATGGAAAGATTTACCGTCACTCAGAACCTATACATTACAGCTAGACCACTGCCGCCAACTGAATTTCACCCAGAAAGTTGGACTGCCGGCTCTATCGCTCACTAAACAAAGCGCAACAGCATGCTCAGATATAAATTTTCTGCGAGATTGTGGTACTTTCCTTGACAGACTAACCCGTGGCTGTTCCCACATGCGGAGGCCTCTAATCAATAGACTGATGAATAGATTTACGGTATCATCGTTATTCTACCCATTCATCATTCTCCTACTCTTATCCCTATTTCTCTTTCATAGTACATATTGTAAAAGTTATTGGCAATAGTTTTATGACCAGCCACCTGCCAGACGTCAACCTTCCTTAGGAATGTAATTGTTGACCAAACGGCATCAGATACAGACAGAATAATAGTGGTACTGTTGATAGTTTTTTTTTTCTGTCTAAAGCTGTGAGCCGGGCCGCCCGGGGTAGCCACACTCTCGCAGAAAATCCATTCCTGAGCAGTGGTAATATGTTGCTGTGCTTCGTTCGGTAAACGAAAGAGCCTGAAGCTCAACTTTCTGAATGGATGTGGAGTTTTCTTTAATAGGCAAGTGACCCTTGGTATTGCAAAAGTTTGTGGCGACTATCCGCCACTACCTCATATTGGACCGCAACCCAACAATTCGAAACAATCCGCTCCGCTAATGTATATTGGACCATACAGTAACATCACCTGATATATCGCCTGATGTATCAGCTGATGTACCTACCGCCGACACTCGCTTCTCGTGAACGCCACGATTAACACGCTTATCTGCTATTATATTATTCGCTCGCATATTTCATATCATTGTATTTAGTTTTATAATAATTCATTGTATTCAGTTCATTAAATCATTAATCGTAATAATAACAGTCTTCACTCTTGTTCGTCTTCTTCTTTCATCTTCCTGCTTAATATAATATAAAGACAATAGTAGGATAGTCAATTACTACAAGTTCATGGGCGGCAGTAACTCTTACCATCAGGTGTGCTGATTGCTCGTTTGCAACCGTTCTCCTACTCTTATCCCAATTACTTGAGGTCGAGACAATATGTACTCATCTTTCATAGTACATACTATAAAAGTTATTGGCAATAGTGTTATAACCGGCCGCCTGTCAGACGTCAAACCTCCTTGGGAATGTAATTGTTGACCAAACGGCATCAGATGAGTTAGCCCAAGTCGTCATAAAGCTCTTAATCGTCTTTTACGACATCCACGAGCGAAGTAAGGGTTGGTAGTATTCTTAGCCGCTACCACACAGCTCGTTTGCATAATAAGCAACAAAAACATCACCCTACTGAAATACCAATTGCTATAGCCAACTCACGTGTTTAGTGTGATGATTATGCTGTTATTCATCTGAATGAGCTCTATGTTCAAAGGTGGATGGCTCTAGATAGAGTGATGAAATAACTAATAGGTGAATGGAATAAATAAAAACGTTTGTATTTTGTTATAAAGATGAAACTTAGGTACAGGTATATTATCATCATCATTATTATCATCTCAGCTCATATATGTCCCACTGTTGGGCTCGAGCCTCCTACATAGTGGGAGGGAAATTGATCTACTATACCACGCTGGTATAAGGTTAAGTTTCGAGTTTTCCTTCACTTGCATAGATGTTATATGCGTTTTATATCTTTTAGTCGTCTCTTACGATCACCCACTAGTAAGATAGGAGTTTGAGAATGATTTTCTTACTCTATCACCACACGGATAATAATACCACCTCGGCTCATATAAGTCTCACTCTTAGGCTGAAGCCTCCTGTACTCTCCTTCCGGTTGGTGCAGGTCTTGTCGGGGCATGGTTGCTTCGGCAAGTACCTGCACACGGTCGTGTGTAGGGAGTGGACTCCGTCCTGCCATCATTGCGACAGTGACGAGGACACGGCGCAACATACGCTGGAGGTGTGTTCGAGCTGGGACGGGCTCGCGACCTCGTCGCTGTCATCGGTGCCGACCTGACGCTGCCGGCTGTTGCGCGAGCGATGATCGACAGCGTCAGGAATTGGGACGCGGTCGCCGCCTTCTGCGAGGCCGTCATCTCGCAGAAGGAGCCGGCGGAACGGGCCCGGGAGGATTCCTGTGACCCGGGCCGTCGCCCGCGGCCGGGGCGGCGCAGTCGCGAATACCTGCCCCTGATGCCGCCCTAACCGAAGCTTCGGGTGATCGGACCGGGGAATTATCCGGTCACCCGACTTGAGGCCACCGCGTGAGGGCGACGCCTCGACGGAAAAGCTGTCGGGGCGTCGACAAGAGAGGAACCCGAGAAGGCATACCGACGGGCGGGCCACCGAAAACAAAGATCGGGTACCGGTGGTCCGCTCGCACGGCGAAGAAGAGGTGCTCGCAGGGTGGGTTAATGGGGTTGCGCTTCCGTCACCCCGAACCGATTTGGCGGGGTGCGACGTCCATAGCCCACCGGAAAAAAAAAGGCTGAAGCCTCCTTCACATTTGGAGCGAAATTGGACTCCTATTCCTTCTTTTAAAGATTCTGGTCAGAGGGATTTGGGTAGGGGTCGCTGTAAGGTTTTTATTTCGAGTTTTCCTTTACTTGTAGTGATGTTATCTGCTGCCACCGAATACAAAGATTGGGTACCGCTGGCCCGCTCGCACCGCGAAGAGAGGTGTTTGCACGGTGGGTCCATGGGGTTGCGCGCCGCCTCTTCTGTCGCCCCGGACCGATAAAAAATTTCATTTAGATCGGTTCAGTAGTATTGGCGTGAAAGAGTGACAGACAGACAGAGTTACTTTCGCATTTATAATATTACTAAGGATTTAATGTCACACTTATATTACACAGCTACCGCTGCCATACGCGCGCACACACAAATGAATAGAGAATAGCGGCGTAGTATCACTGCATCACCACATTTGCCTTAGTACCTACCTAACCCAATCTATCATTTCCAGTAGTCGACATAATTTTACTGCCAAGGCGCGCAAAAAGATGTTTCATATCACCAACTTTCAATACCTATCTATTATATACAGGTATAGTATGTTATTAACAAATCGATAGTGCTGTCACAAATACAACAATCATCAACGATGACTGCTCTCAGGACTTTACTGGTGTTCGGGTCGCACAATCGGCGATCATAGATTTCTTGCCATATTTCTGTTGTGCGCCCGGTTGCTGCCTGACCACAGCACTGCGCACTCTTATCGTTCTAACTTTTGAAACATTGTACCAAACGACGAAACGCAGTAAAAGGCACAAAATATGTACTTTAAATATCGAAAGCAATAAAAATATTTGTTTGCATAAGAATCAATTTGTTACTATAAAATGTGCATCGGCAATAAATACCAAATTATTTTGAATTTTTAATTTACTATTTTAACGATAAATGCTTAAATATTAAAAATAGATATATGCTGTCCCGGACTTTTTTGTAGAACTATTTAAGAGGTACATTTCCACAATACATAACATTTGTCTAGCTTTCAAGATCTTTGCAGCGTATGCAAAAATAACTCGCAGATGGTCGACTTTTTCTGTCTTAAGCGATTTTTATCGTTATATTTTAGCCAATTTACAAAATATCTTTGTAAATTATAGCCTATGTGTTATTCTGATATGTAAGCTATATTACTATAAAGTTTCATCAAAATCAATTCGGTAGTTTTTGCGTGAAAGAGCAACAAAGATGTTCACATCCATACATTATTACAAACTTTCACGTTTATAATATTAGTAGGATTAATTTAATCTTTACTTTTACTATATACATATTTGCAAAATATTTGTACCGTACTTGACCAAAATGATATTCAATTATAAATTGAAGTTATAATTGGATCTACGCTTCGATGTCAGAATTAATGATAAACTCAACGGACGCTGGCCATTTTATATTGTTTTGCTTATTAATAGTATTTTAATAGTTCAGATTCATTAAACTTAATTGAAACCTTTCGAAAATTATAATTATTGTCGAGATAAAAATCGACATAATATTCAATATAAAAAGAAGGAAATAAAATTTTATGCGAATCCTTTTTTTTACCGTAGGTATTCTCATACCCCACACAATCTATCTGAGATGACAAAACTCCATATCCTGCTGCTCTTACGCCATGTCAGTGAGCCGCCGTTAACCTATCCTTATGATCAGTGGCCCGTCAGAGGAGTTACCCTTCAAGCACCATCTCGTGTCGAAGCCTCAGCAACTTTTGTTATCATGGGTCTCACACGGTCGAAAGAGAGAGACTTGTCAGCAGAGTAAATAATATTACGTGGGACTTTACAAAGATACAATTAAAGGAAACTTTTTACAAACACTGATTTAAAAGAAAAATCAGTTGTGAGTCGTATACAAAGAACTGCGAAAGGCCACCCACTACGTCAATTAAAATATTCACATTATTTATTCCTAAATTTAGACCGGTTTTGTTATTATTTACTTGTACTTTAAACATTCTAAAGTATCTTACTAACGAAGTACTTTAATTGTGTTAGAAAATGTCGTACGAAAATTATGTCACATTTAATTTAAATTTACTTCTAAAGGTTTTGTTTGCGAGACTTTAAGGTATACCTGAGCAAATACTGAATACTTGAGACACGTTGAATATACAAAAGTAAGCGTAATGTTCAACGTTTATTTTATTTTTTCTTCATTCAATGTTGAGCACTTTTTCATTAACTAATTTCTTATAAATATTTTATAGAGCCGCAACTGAGCGGTGGTTTAGAATTTCAAAATAAATAGATGTTTATTAACACAAAATTGTTATCCAAGTTATTTAATAAATTTATTCTAGCCGTGTATTAAAAGAAATGAATTTATTGTATCATAATTGCTTGCTACTCCATGGAAATAAATTCGCGCTAAGAGACCACCAGAAATATGACCAGCATTATTTTATTGGGCAAATATTAAAGGTGATAATCACTAAAATTGTTATTCTGCTCGCTAATTATGATTACTATGATGTATGGTCATGAAGCTGATAAATGGATGGGTAGAACTATATTTAAATTTGATATGAACTAAATATTTGTGAAAAACTTTTACGATGAAATATTTTTTTAATTATATCATTATATTCACAATATTTATGGTGGAGTGAGAATAAAATTGACTGCATAGATGGCGTAGTGGTTAAGATACCGACCTTCCGTACCAGTTCCGTGGATTCGATTCCCACGCAGGATAATAATTTGTGCAATCCACAAAGTGTTGTTCTGAGTCTGGGTGTAATTTGTCTGCGTTAATTGCATGTTTGTAAAGTTAATATAAGGATTATTTGCTTAATGCAAATCCTTAATAATTTTTGTCCTCCTGTTGTGAAGGAGGCTCGAGTCAAACAGTGGGACACATACGAGCTTAGATGATGATACCACTGTACATATATTCATTTTTATATATACGAATAAATTAGATACATTTAAAACGTGGGTGTAGAATAATCAACCGCGTACTACAATTAGGCACGCAAATCGCATTTTTTGTTTTCATGGCAAAATATTCCAAAAACACTTACCCACTTTTTAGATAGAGGATGGATATTACCTGTCGGGTTAGGTCTCTACTAAACCATCTGAGGTAGTGGAAGGGATGGCGTGCAATACCTAACTTGCCAAATTATACCTTACTGGCCAAACCACAGGTATCGAGTACCTACTTGTCCTCGGTCTTCCCGTCTACTAACCCTGCAGTTCTGTGTACGTATACAAATAATATGATACCCTTTTTCTTTTTTTTTTTGCGATGGGCTATTGACCTGGTCTCTCCGCCAAATCGGTCCGGGGCGACGGCAGAAGTGGCGCGCAACACCATAGACCCACTCTGCAAACACCTCTCCTCGCCGTGCGAGCGGGTCACCGGTACCCGATCTTTGTCTTCGGTGGCCCGCCCGGCGCCTTACCCTCACGGGTTCCTCTCGTGTCGACGTCCCGACAGCTTTCGCCGTCGGGGCGTCGCCCTCACGCGGTGGCCTCACGTTGGGTGACCGGACTATTCCCCGGTCCGATCACCCTCATATAATATAAGACCCTCACCAACTTTTTAAAATATTCTTCAAAATGGCATATCGAATATTGAAATTGATGCTCTGTTATGAGAGATATTGCATAATACTAAAAAATATCTTTTAAAAATAATATTTATTATGTATAAGTAATTTTACTTATGTACTGTTTTAATGAATTCCATGTTGGATAAACTGATGACGGGATAAACATGTTCCACTGATACCATTACGTATATTTCCCCAGCGATGATAAAAAATACGGATTTAATATCTGCTTGCAAATCAGAATTGAGTCGTAGGCACATAAAAATGATATCTAATATTTATATAACTGGGAACTGATAGTAATGCCCGAGTTAAATTACTTTTTTTTGTTTTTGGTAACGCAGTGGCCAAAAAATGCATTTTTTTGCACTTCCGCTCGGGCGGGGTAATAGTTAAATTACTTATAATCAATGAAAATATTTTAACAGATAATGCCTAAATTAACTGTGTGATTCAGTGTGTCTGTACAACGCCATCTATTATTGAATGATGTATTTACTTAAATGTTGATTATTATTAATAAGCTACATTAACTTTCATCCAAAAATTAATGAAATACTGTGGTGAGCACCCTCCAGAACTTCAACTTTCAATTTCCTGCAGAACTTTGAATAATAATTCGACACGTGTTCACCCCTTTTTCCCCTTGAGGCTCAGACTGCGCTAATAATCTTTATGTTGGTTATTCTATTAATTAGGCAATAATTTGATTTTAAATTTTACTATAACGAAGTTTAATTCATGATTCATTTCATGAACTAACAAATATGGTATATTAAAATACAATAAATATGAAATTCTTACAGATATGTATTTGATATAACAAATATAGCTAAACATTCCATTAGTAATTTAGAACTTCAGTACAACAACTTTCTTAACAAAACAAAACAAAGTGTAAAGAAAAGAACGAAAGAAAAACTACTAATGCTATTGACATTTCATTTCATTCTGAGACCACAACAACTAAAACTAATTTATTTCAACGAAGATAAAGATTCCGCTTGTCTGTTCCGTAGAATAGATCCTCGGTACTCGTGATTGCAATCAGACGTGAAGCAAGAGGAATTTTATTTTACCTACCAATTTATGCCTTTTTACAAAAATAAAGCCGGATTAGAAATAGATTGTGGGAAATGGTTATTTTAAATTGGATTCTATTTGAAGATTTTCTATTCGGTCGATTAGTTTGACACTTTTTATATCCTTTTGAAAATTGTATATGTTGAATTGGTTTTAAGAAAATTGTCGGCTGCTATCTCAAATATATTAATGTACTTACAGATTTTAATGTATTAAGGAAAATAATTTGTACTATTCACAAATTGTTATACTAAGTTTGAATGTAATTTGAGTCCGTTAATTATTTGTAAAGTGCCCCGCTATACAAGGATTACTTAGTGCTGGGTACTGTCTTAAATAAAAAGGAAATATATTGACGATTTATATTAATTAGCTTATGGAGAGTTCGATATCTTGCACTTATCTTATATAATGCAACTTGTGTGTTGTTTTTTTCTTTATCCTCGCAATGACTATAAGAAAGGAAGAAGTAATTGTTTTATTTAAAATATTCCTAGATATTATTAGTTTTAAGCTTCAAATTACTGAAACTTTTAGCATTTAATATGCTTAATTATTTATAAATACCTTATTACGAAATGAAAATTGATGTCACAAGCGGGGTTCGAACCCGCATGGTTGGGCTGGATTCCCAATAGGTGCGGGTTCGAACCCCGCTTGTGACATCATTTTTCGTTTCGTAATCGGGTAATTTTAAGCTTACCTGCGATATGAGAATTTTAATTAAAATTATAAAAATTACTTCAATGCCGCGCCAGTTATTCTAAAAAAATATTCATTGTCTGTCTTTGGGCTGAAATTTTTTATTTGAAACTTTGATATTGACACTTTTGAAGCTAAAACTAAGATTCAAAGACTAACTTCATTAAGTTTGTCGCTTCTGAGACTTCTTAATGAGGTGTTTATGCTTAATTAATTTTATTAAAGACCCAATTAAAAATTACAAAATGGAGTGCTGCTCCGATCTTCTTATTAAAAATAATAATATTTTAATGAATTCTGATGTTTACGCGATTTTTGACTAATTTAAAGTTGAACTATTTTCATTAATTCTATCATGTTTACATTTGATTTTTAATTTATCGATGTTTCATCATGTTACTGCGTTCATTCTATAAAGCACTTAGTCCTCCCGTGACTGAACGCTGTTAAGTGTAAATATATGGAAATATAAAAGATTATTCTTTATATTAACTGGACCAAGATGACGTTGACGTCAGATAAGTGGTAGGTCATAAAACTATTGCCAAAATTATTGCAATACACACGATGGAAATAAAGTACTTATTGCGTCGACTCTAACAATTGGAATAATAGTAAAATAGTGATGATAATTTTGAAATACCTATTAACTTTTCGTCATTAGAAAGAAAAATATTGAGAAAAAGTAATATTAATAAAATATATATATAGAGATAGATCAGGAAAGTAAATCATTTTCATTCATTATGATTTATAAATGAAAAATAGTAAAATTCGTAATAACTATTATGTATATACATAAATATGTTTTAACAAAAAGTTACGGTTGATTTGCTTGCGTTTATTGAGAGTTTTTTTGTCAGTATCTAACACTTTTTATCAGATCATTATGTAATTTAAATGGAACATTTACGACATAAATTTATTTCAAACAAATAACTATGCATATATATCTATCTATCTATAATCGATTAATGCCATATTATCAGAATTTTGTTTCTTAAAAGCACCACTAATGTGATTTGATACAATGAGATCCTTTTTATTTTTTCTTATTTTATCTTTCTTTTAACTTATTATTGTAAGTCAATTAAATGTCGTATGTAATTGAAAATTTTGTTACGTGTATTTGTCAATGTGATCCAGGTGAGGCCTGGTAATCTGTAGGACAGGGCAACCTAGTTCAGATACCAGTCTCCCACAAAGGATGGTTCTATTTAATTTGTAACATTGTTAATGAGATACCTTTGTGGAAGAAAACAATAAAAAACTATTATTATTATTATTTTTGGGTGTCAAAGTCTGTATTACGATGTCAAAATTCATTCATAATATTTCCGGTTTAGATTCTATATGATTACATACATACATACATATCATCACGCCATATCCCTTGCAGGGTAGGCAGAGAGAACAGAGTGCCAGAGAACTCTATCTCTGCATACTTCAATCGCTTCCTCAACATTCATAATTCTCTTCATACACGCTCGCCGGTTTCGGAGACTCTTGACTCCACCTTCCTTCAGTACATGACCGATCTGGTCTAGGTAGGTTAGTCTCGGTCTCCCCCGGTACCTACATCCTTCCACTTTCGCATTGTATATCTTCTTAACCAGGCGTTCGTTCGGCATTCTTTCCACATGTCCGAACCATTCTATATGATTCATATAATTTAATATACATGAAAATAAATTTCACACTGTACAAAAATATTTGCCTACTCATTTCAGCTACAACGTAGAAATAATATAAATATGCTAATGTAATTAAGATGTCGAATTTCATTACCAATTTGGTAATGTTAAGTAACTTAATATACTCAAAGTATTTCGAACATTATTTCTTTGCCCAAATATATCGGGATCAGAATAAATAAAATATTTGGATATATATATCGAATACCAAATTTTCTAAAAGCAATATGCGCTAACAATATTTTAGGAACATTCTTTGTATTCCAGGCATTGTATTTTGACCTAAAGTGTAATGATACTTTATATATAAGGCAATTCTAGTATCCTAGTACATATGGCGTGGCTCTTGAAATTGAATCCAAGACCGCAATTATGGAGGCATTAACTTAACAAATGCCTTTGAAGGACTTGAAGCATATGTATTATACGAAAAAGTACTTTTATTTTCGTTAACACATTATTCTGCTTGCCTATAATTGTGTCCTTGTGTATTGAACTACCTGGAATGCGAGTAATAGAATTATATAATTGACCAGAGACATCATTATTCTTCTGCTCCTATTCCAATTACTTGAGGTCAAGACAGTAGGTAGTCCTTGCCCATGAATATGCTAAATGCCGCCTAATGGATTTCATATGCATATCATTATTCTCCTACTCTTATCCCAATTACATCGGTCGCTACAATATGTACTCTTCTTTCATAGTACATATTGTAATTTTTTTTGACAATAGTTTTATGAGCGGCCGCTTACCTGACGTCAACCAACCTTGGGAATGTAATTTTTGACCAAAAGGCCTCCGTTGTAGTTGGCCCGGGTCGATATAAAGCTCTTATTTGTCTTTTACAACATCCACAATCAAAGCAAGGATTGGTAGTATTCATAGCCCCTACCACACAGCGCAGTTACAAAAGACAATTTATTTTTTCTGTTTTTTTTTTCGTCATTTTTATATTTATGTATATGACACTATTAATTACATACCGCGTTGATCAAACTAGTTCGTATAGAATATCATTTCGAGTTTTCCCTCTTTTATTGTAAGTTTATCTTTTAAAAAATGATGAGACGAAGGTTCAGTTGATCAGTTACCATCAGCATTATCAACACTGATCGTATCCCAATTATTTGGAGTGTACTTAACATGTACTCCTCTTCCATCGTACATATTGCATAGGTTATTATCAATGGTTTTAATATTAACCGCCTGTCTGATATCAGCTCACCTGGGGAATGTAATTATGGACAGAACCACATCAGATATAGAATAATAATCAGAAGAATCAATTTAGTGGTAAATATAAGATTTACATATAGTTGATATAGGTCAATGTATAGCTCTTAGTTGTCTTTTACGACATCCATGAGCAATCTAAATGTTTGTAGTATTCTTAGACGCCTCTATACAGCACAGTCTAGTTGACTAGTTTTTTGTTTGTGGCAGGCTATGGTCTGGTCACACCACGCTAAATCCGTCTGGTGCGACAGAGGAAGTGGCGCGCGATTCCATATACCCGCCCCACAATATATCTCTCCACTCCGTGCGAGTGGGCCACTGGAACCCGGTTTTTGTCCTCGGTAGCTAGGTGACGAGTTACCATAATGTAATTATTAAAATTTATATTTCTCTAAACATCACTCACTCTCATTTTCCGTGTAGTGACGGAGTAAGAATACTATTCACCACCCCATATCTTACCCGTGGATGTTCGTACGAGACGACTAAGGGATATAAAATGCATATAACATCTATGTGAGAGAAGGAAAACTTGAAACAAAACCCTATACCGAGACGTTTGACCAGCGCGGTATAGTAAGTTAATTTCCCTTTCATTACGGAGGAAGCCCGAGCCCAACAGTGGTAGATTTTGGGCTGTGATGATGATGAAATATCACTTAAATAATATGAGTTAGTTTGAACATGGTATTCTGCTCCCGTTAGGCGGAGCGGAGTATATAAAGGCGTATCTAAATATAATAACTAATCTTTTGGCAACAAACTGAAAAATATTTGCTTCGAACAATATCTTATTCAAGTTGACAAACTAGGTCGCTTCTAGTTTACTCAAAGTTCGGTTCAAAACTAAGTCCGGTCATTGAGTACCCTTTCTGTTATCCTTGGTAATCAGCCAAACCAGACAATCTTGTAAAGGTGCTACATACTTTAAGATGTTCTTCAAAATATAAGTCTATTTTATTCATATTTTAGGTATAGACTGGGTTCTGATTTAAGCAGAGATTTTACATGTCTAGCATAGCATATCCAAATCTTACTCCTGATAATTTTATGGATAATTTTCTTGAATATGTAGACAAGATCTATCCCAGGTGGTAAAGGGTTAGAGTACAGTAATGTTACTACTCCTAATTTTCCCAGAGGGGTTTTAAAATGGAGTGAAAGATTAACATGAGAATGAGAAGCGGAATTCTTCTAAGCAACTTATAAAACAAGTTTTGAATAATCCATTTATCCAATAGCCCATAGATGTACACTATAGGACGTATTTATCCAATAGCCCGTAGATGTACACTAATGGACATAGGCCTCCCTGCGGGCATGCTACTCAGAACGGTCCCCTGCCACTTGCATCCATTGGCTTCCTGACTTTTGAGACGTCTTCAGGCCACATACGTCCTACGCTGCATCGGTGGATTCGTAATTACTGGAGAAACCTTTCTTCCACGACGCCTATCGATTGAACGACCGATGTGGCCCGCTCATTTCCACTTCAACGTACTAATTCTTTGAGCTATGTAGGTTACATCTGTTCTTCTGTGGATTGCCGTATTCTAGATTACGTCATGTAGAGAAATCCCGAGCCCTCTCCATAGCACGTTGAGCTGGATAACAATAATTGTAGTAATTAGTATATTAGATCAGAAGACCAAGATAGCATAAAGAGGAGATTGGACGAGGGGGGTAATAGTGTACATAGGGATGGGCTGATGGATGGATAGACAAGTTATAATTATAATTCATTTTTGCATGCTGTTTAGAAGGTATCTGCTACATAGAAAAAATAATTTTGGCACACTGCTTTATCGTATTTGCAATGACTGCGCAGATAGTTTTATGGTTAAGACGCCGACTGACTGTGACAGTGCAATGGATTTGATTTCTACACAGGATAATACTTGCAATCTACAAATTGTTATTCTAAGTATAGGTGCAAGTTTTATTCGTTATGTTTCTAAAGTCCCTCGCAATACAAAGATTATTTCTTTAGTGCAGGATCACCATCATCATCAACTCTAATTCCAATTACTTGGGGTTGATGCAATATGTATTATTATCGTACATTGAAAATAGTTATTGGCAATAGTTCTATGACCTGCCTCCTGCCTGACGTCAGTTATACTTGGGAATGTAATTGTTGACCAAGCGACATCAGATATAGTTGGTCCAGGTGGATATAAAGCTCTTAGTCGTCTTTTACGAAACTCACTAATAATGTAAGGGTTTGTAGTATTCATAGCCGTTACCACACATCACTTACTAGCTCTAGTGCAGGATGTTTTCTTATAAAGAAAAATAGATTTCCTCAAACATGCTTGGAAATTTGAACATTATTTTGAGAAATCATACATACATACATACATATCATCACGCCATATCCCTTGCAGGGTAGGCAGAGAGAACAGAGTGCCAGAGAACTCTATCTCTGCATACTTCACTCGCTTCCTCAACATTCATAATTCTCTTCATACACGCTCGCCGGTTTCGGAAACTCTTGACTCCACCTTCCTTCAGTAAGAAGAGAAATCATCTTCGAGATAAATCAAAATTGCTGTACTGGCCAAATACACACGAGCAGCGGCCGGCAAAAAATGTATGAAAATCCATATCTGTCGTATTTTAGCGGCCACAATTATTTATTTTTTTAAAAAAGTTATTTTAACAAAAACCATTTTTAATGGTTAAATAATGGTTTAAATAATTTTTAGGTATTTATTTTTTTTAATTTTTCGAGCAAACCATCAAAAGTAGGAAGAAAACAAGGACTGACTCATAAAATAAAAGTTATCCAACCAATATTTAATGAATTTACAGGCATTTTTGTAGCGGAAAATATAAGAAATTGATAAATAATAATTTTAAATAGTAAAACTTTAAATTTAAATTGCAAGTACTTAAACTTAATATTAAGATCTCAAATTTGGTGAAAATGTTTTTTTCTATGTGTAGATTAATATTTTGCATGAGCACCGAAAAAATAAAATAATTTGCGGTAATAAATCACCCTAATGCATATGTTTAATATAATGTGTAAATGTGGGTAGATTGAATAATATGTAACTAGAAAAGCTTGCTGGAGACTTATAGCGGATCATCTGCCACGATACACACCAGCCCAAAAGTCGTTGAGGTGGCTTCTTATACATACTCTCAAATTACTAAATCCAATGCCTGTGGCACTTGATCGATGAGGACGACGATCTTATCATACTCAATTAAGAGCACAGGTATTTTTTTTTGGTAGTGTATGGTCCGGACACACGCCATCCGTTCTGTCTGGGACGACGGAAGAGCAGCCCGTGGCGTACCCTACCGTATTCCCTCACCTTCTACATTGGGTCGGCAACTGGTGCCGCTTCCTTGACATTCGGACACCATCCACCAACGACGCCCCGGGTAACTGCCGTACAGAGAGCCCTTGGGATAATCCACGCGAAGCTGTCAAAGCCATCTGTACCTAACAGCTAAACACACAAAAACAAACTGTCACGCACGATTGTATGTTGGCAGTCGTACTGATCAGTCATATAAACTATAGAGGCTAAACGTACAATTAGGTACAACAAATTCTCATATCACATACATACATATCATCACGCCATATCCCTTGCAGGGTAGGCAGAGAGAATAGAGTGCCAGAGAACTCTATCCTTGCATACTTCACTCGCTTCCTCAACATTCATAATTCTCTCCATACACGCTCGCCGGTTTCGGCGACTCTTAACTCCACCTTCCTTCAGTACATGACCGATCTGGTCTAGGTAAGTGAGTCTCGGTCTCGCCCGGTACCTACATCCTTACACTTTCGCATTGTATATCTTCTTAACCAGACGTTCGTTCGGCATTCTTTCCACATGTCCGAACCATCGGAGCATACCCTTTCGCATCTTTACACCAATACTCTCTTTCATACCTACTCGCTCTCTTACGTCGTCGTTGCGAATGCGGTCGGTCAGCCTAACTCCACAGATTTTCCGTAGAGATCGCATTTCGACCGCATTAATTTTACTTTCATACTCTTTTCTGCATACCCAACTCTCGCTTCCATACAGTAATGTTGGGACAAGCACTGCGTTATGTATTGCTACACAAGGAACTTTAAATCCTAATTTTAACTGTATAAACAAATTTGGTGCCCGATCAAATTATTTTTAAGATATTTATCTGTATTACAACTTTAAGCTGTATAAAACTAATGTAGATTTAAAACTAATAAGTTTAATGAAGTAATAATCATTACGGTTCAAATTTAAACGATACCCAAAATGTTTGCCTAGTACCTCTTTATAATGACCACACTTAATGGTCGTTTGAGTCTATTCCTATTCAATAAGCCCATTAGGGTTCCCATTCAACCTAACTGTACAGGATATAAGCCTTTAAAATCGCTTCAAATATTACAATAAATAAATCACAACCTTTTTAAACCCTTGGAAAAATAATAATGTGTAATAATTATGCGTTTAGTAATAGTTATGTCAAATTACTGACAGTTCTCTATTTACAGCTGCGGGTTGGTCCGCCTGGAGTACATTCTCGCAGAAAATCGACGTCTGAGCAGTGATAAATAATGTGCTGTTGCATTTCATTTGGTTAGCGAGAGCGAAGGAAGCCCAACATTCTAGGTTGTGTTTTGGTTGGTAGGCAGTGGCCTAGCTGTACCATTGGTCTATAAGCGGCAGTAATACTTACCAAAAGACATAAAAAAAAATACTTACCATCAAGTATGATGCCTGCTCATTTGCCGCCATAAGCAATAGAAAAGAGTATTACATATTTGTAATAAAACTATTTTTACGGATTCTGTAGCATTTCATCATTCATCATTCCTACTCTTATTCCAACTACTTGGGGTCGATATAATATGTATTTTTCCTTCATAGTACATATTGTAAAAGTTATTAGCAATAGTTTTATGATCGGCCACCTGCCAGACGTCAACCCTTCGTGGGAATGTAATTGTTGACCAAACGGCATCAGATGGAGTTGGCCCAGGTCGTTATAAGGCTTTTAGTCATTTTTTAAGTCATCCACGAGCAAAGTAAGGGTTGGAAGTATTCGTAGCCGCTGCCCCACAACAATTATAGGACCCTATAGCATTTATATTTTATTTTAAATTACCCGACGTTGCGAATAATTTACAGCGTTCATGGCCACGGGAGGACTAAATTGTCTTAAGTCCAACAAATTATTTTTTTAATGCGAATTTCGTCAATATATAAATTAATTCTATAGTTAGATTTAAAACTATTATTATAATAGAGAAATATTATATACATATTATAATAGAGAAAAGCCGTAAATTTCAAAGATGTTTAATGCGATGTAGTATATACATATCTTTGAATACTTATATTAAAAGCGTGACGTCTACATCTTGCCGACTGATTTACGACAAAATGATATATCTTAAAAAAAATACATAAAAGATTTAAGTATATTTCTATCTCTCGAGAAAAACTCACAATAATCCTATCTTTTACATATAACTAAAAATTGTGAACTATTATAGAAGCTATTTTAAACAAGGGCATTTTTTCAATATTGAGTTATTTAGTTGATCGCTCTGGACTTTTCAAATACTGATATTTGATGACAATTCACATATTTTTTATTCAAAAGAGATGTCTAAATAAGTTATAAGTTAGTCAAGAGTCTCCGAAACCGGCGAGCGTGTATGAAGAGAATTATGAATGTTGAGGAAGCGAGTGAAGTATGCAAGGATAAAGTACTCTGGCACTCTGTTCTCTCTGCCTACCCCACAAGGGATATGGCTTGATGGTATGTATGTATGTGTGTATGTATGTATGAAAAAATGCCCACAATATACTATTATTCCTTATCCAATGAAATATATTAGACAGGTAATTGTTTAATGTAGATCAAAATTGTAAAAGACTTATAAGGAGTGAGCAGAGTGGCTGAAAATGAGACGAAGCGACGGCAAGTCGCCAGTTAATGATAAATAAATAAAATACGGTTCAAGTTTTCTATAAATAGAACAGGATTTTCACATGTGTAGCTTCATATGGAAATATGCACATAAAATAAATATTTACTGAAAATATTAGTTTAATATAAGCAAATGAAGAGAAGTAAATATTATAGCAATCTTCAAAGTACCCAAATCGAGTAAATAATTTGTAGAGAAGCTTTGAATTTAGGGACGTTCGACATATTTGTATCTAAAATATTGTTGATAAGTAAATAACAACATTTTCCGTGTGGTGACTGAGTAGAATATTATTCACCACCCCGTATCTTACCCGTGGGTGATCGTACGAGACGACTAAGAGATATAAAACGCATATAACATCTATGCGTGAGAAGGAAAACTCTAAATAAAACCCTATAACAACATGTCTGACCAGCGCGGTATAGTAGGTTAATTTCTCTCCCACTGCGGAGGAGGCCCGAGCCCAACAGTGGGGCATTTATAGGCTGTGATGATGATGAAATAATAACACCAATGAATTATAGGAACGGCAATAGGATATATGATATATTTATATTCTTAGTCTTTTGTCTTTCCTTACGGAGTTATTTACTATTTTAAGTTTTTTCATAGTTTCCCATTTTTTTCGGGCCACGGTATTGACTTGTCTCCAAAAAAAAATCTGTGGTCTGGACTCATCTCGTGTATTCCGTTTGAGCAACGAATAGGCGGCGCTTGGCCCAATAAGCCAAAATATTTCTTCTCCATCGTCACTGAATTGACCATTGGTTCTAATTCATTACTATCTGTGGGCTTTAAATAATATTATCATCTCGGCTCATATATGTCCCACTATTGAGCGCGAGCCTCCTCTATAACGGGAGGGAAATTGACCTACTATAACACGCTGGTCAGGAGTGTTAGTATAATTTGGAGGGGCGCAGTGTTCTCTACGCGAGCCCCGCAGGGGACATTGTGCGGACGCCCATGTCGTGCGGTGTTCCGCAGGGGTCAGTTCTGGGGCCGACTCTGTGGGACATCGGTTACGACTGGGCGTCGAGAGGGAGTCTCCCCCCCGGGCTGAGCGTTATTTGCTATGCTGACGACACGCTCGTCACAGCCCGGCGCAGGACACTCGAAGAGGCGGCGAGCCTGGCCACTCTCGGCACCGAGGAGATGGTCAGGCGAATCGAGGCGCTGGGGCTCAGGGTGGCCCTAAACAAGACGGAGGCCCTTTTATTCCATGGGCCCCGTGTGAGGCTGCCCATCGGTGCCTCGTTAGTCGTCAACTCCATCCATATCAGTATCCAGGCCCATATGAGGTACTTGGGTCTGGTGCTCGACGGGCGATGGTGGTTCCGGGAGCATTTTCGTCAAATTGCTCCCCGGCTGGTCGTCGCGGCGTCCGCCCTTTCTCGGCTCATGCCGAACGTGGGCGGACCCAGTTTTTAGGGCCGACGGCTGTATGCGGGGGTGATCCGCTCAATGGCCATGTACGGCGCACCCGTGTGGGGGAGGGCTCTGAACGCCCAACTCAGGGCGGTTCTGTGGAGGCCACAGAGAGTCATGGCGGTCAGAGCCATTCGCGGGTACCGCACGGTGTCGACAGAGGCGGCGTGCCTATTGGCCGGGACACCCCCGTGGGACCTAGAGGCGGAGATGCTCTCCGACCTCTACCGGCGGGTTACCTCAATGCGCGAAGAGGGTGGCTCCCCATCGTTCAACGAGATAGCCACCTGGCGCGAGGACGCCCGCCGAGAAGTCATCGCCCGTTGGGCTACGCGGCTGGAGAGGCCTAGATACGGTGTTATTACCGTTGAGGCCCTCCGGCCCGTACTGATGGAGTGGATGGAGCGGCGGCACGGAGTCCTCTCTTTCCGGTTGGTGCAGGTCTTGTCGGGGCATGGTTGCTTCGGCAAGTACCTGCACACGGTCGTGCAGAGGGAGTGGACTCCGTCCTGCCACCATTGCAGTAGCGACGAGGACACGGCGCAACATACGCTCGAGGTATGTTCGGGCTGGGACGGGCAGCGCCGTGACCTCGGCGCTGTTATCGGTGCCGACCTGACGCTGCCGGCTGTTGCGCGAGCGATGGTCGACAGCGTCAGGAATTGGGACGCGGTCGCCGCCTTCTGCGAGGCTGTCATCTCGCAGAAGGAGGCGGCGGAACGGGCCCGGGAGGATTCCCGTGACCCGGGCCGCCGCCCGCGGCCGGGGCGGCGCAGGCGCGAATACCTGCGCCTGATGCCGCCCTAACTGAGGCTTCGGGTGATCGGACCGGGGAATTGTCCGGTCACCCGACGTGAGGCCACCGCGTGAGGACGACGCCTCGATGGCGAAAGCTGTCGGGGCGTCGACAGGAGAGGAGCCCAAGAGGGCATACCGCCGAGCGGGCCACCGAAGACAAAGATCGGGTACCGGTGGTCCACTCGTACGGCGAAGAAGAGGTGCTTGCAGGGTGGGTCAGTGAGGTTGCGCGCCGCCTCTTCCGTCACCCCGGACCAATTTGGCGGGGTGCGGCGTCCATAGCCCACCGCAAAAAAAAAAAAAAAAAAAAATAGGAGTGTTAGTATAGAGTTTTGTTTCGAGTTTTCCTTCTCTTGCATAGATGTTATATGCGTTTTATATCCCTTAGTCGTCTCTTACGATTACCCACAAGTAAGATAGGGAGTGGTGAATTGTATTCTTACTCCGTCGCCACACGGAAAATAAATAATATCGTCTCTAAATAATGGCCTCATTGCTCGTCTATTCGACAACCGTTGAAGAAGATAGGTTCTCCAGTGGCTACCACGAAACGGTTAACGCAGCATAGAACGACTCCTCCACTATATGGATTGACGATATCTTGAGAGTGGCAGGATGCTGTTGGTCCTGGGCCACCTACATGGTGGCCCAGGACTATTCTGAATGACATTCTCGTGGGAAGATCTATGTCCAATAGTGGATATCTACAAAATGATGGATGGATGGATAAATATCCGTGGCCAGCCCCAGAAAAGTAGTTCAATCTATTAACCGATTTATACGACTCCCAAATAAATAGTGGTGATATATTGTATTCTTAATTGGTCCGTAATGAGTTCATCACGAACCGTATAATTTATGTGGTCACCCTATTATAATCAATTAATAAATATAAAACTTTAAATTGTAAGGAATAAAGTCTGTAATCCATTAACTCATCTTCAAATAAAGTTCACAATGAAATAGAGCGTCATGTCAATAAAGTGTATTTTTGTTCACAGGGCTGTCTGGTGTGAGGGGGGTATCTGTGGTTATACAGAGTGTTGCGAGCCGTGAAAGTGGGATTATGCACGGGCACGTGAACTAGCGATGTCGGTGGCTTTTCTCTTCGCGGCGCTGGGCGCTTTGGCACTTGTCACCCGTACAGGTAAGGGGTGTTCTATTTATGTGCGACCATGTTGCATTAATTTAGGCCGGCTGAGTTGTCTCGTCTGAGTTATATTTATGTTTAAATTGACTTAAGAGACACTTAAAATGAAGGTGAAGTTCATCAGAAAAGAAAGGTAGATTATCTTAAAGTATATAGTACTCGCCTACTTTTTATTTTTATAAATATATAAATTGAATAATATATATATCCTTATTAATATATAAATGCGAAAGTGAGTTTGTTTGGTTGTTACATTTTCACCCTTAAACTAAACAGATATTGATGAATTTTGATACAACGATAGATGAGATCCTCGCGACGGAAATTTTTTTTTGGAGATAGGAATAATGTGGGTTACAAAAATTATTTTATTCTATATTACTCAAGTGAATATCAAATTTATATCAACCAGGGCAAATGCTACCTGATGCCGTTTGGTCAACAATTATAATTCAACGTCAAACGCGAGTTGACGACGATGATAATGATAAAGATTGCACAAGCTAAGATGAAGGGTTAGTGAAATCATTGACAGAATTATTATTTTTTTTACACTACAGTAAATATTCTTTTGTATTACTGAATTGATATATAGCTGTGTGGTAGCGGCTAAGAATACTACCAACCCTTACTTTGCTCGTGGATGTCGTAAAAGACGACTAAGAGCTTTATAATGACCTGGGCCAACTCCATCTGATGCCGTTTGGTCAATAATTACATTCCCAAGGAGAGTGACGTCTGGCAGGCGGCCGATCATTAAACTATTGCTAATAACTTTTACAATATGTGCTATGAAATAAGAGTGCATACTGTGTCGACCCCAAAGTAATTGGGATAACAGTAGGAGAATGATGATGAATTTATATATAATGATATATAGAGAACATTTAATACATAAACGGTGTAGTAGATAAAGCAGCAATCCCCTCAGCTCGAGTATTGCTAGTTCAATTTTTACGCCAAATCATCTTGGGATTCATATTTGAATATTTTGAACTTGAGGGTAAAAATTAAGGTAAATATAGGTATTAAAAATTCGAATTCGAATTTTGCACAAGCTGGATTAGTCTATTCTTAAAGACTTGTTGAGAATGAACTGATCTCACTTGATAAAAGTTTGAACTCAGATAACGAGATAAAATTCGATTGATGAGGAATGACATTCCTCGTCATTCTCGGGGTGTATATTCTCATAAAGTGACTCGCTTGTCTGCCATCATCTGCTGGTGCTGTGTGATGTAAAATAAAATGTCTACGAATACTACCAATCTTTAAAAGGCTTGTGAATGTCGTCAAGGATGACTAAGAGCTTTATATCAACCTGGGACAACTCCACCTGATGCCGTTTGGTTAACAATTACATTCCCAAAGAGGGTTGACATCAGGCAGGAGGTCGTTTATAGGGGTACGATGCCAGAAACCTCCGCGTGGTGTACCCTGGGTGCGGGCGACAGTCCCCCAGATCCCTCTGTTGAATTGTCGCCCGTAGCGAATTTCTGGCGCGAGGGGGGGTTCCCCAGCAATGGGTAGAGCCCCAATTCGCTCCTGACCCTCTAGTTGTAGACGGTACAGGACGCGAAATTTCGGACGGGCCCGGTCACTCATTAACTTGAGGGCTGGGCAGGCTTATGCCACCGCCGACATATCGTAAACCTGATATCTTGCTTCAAGACAAATTGTCGTGAGGCGTAGTTTCAGGAACGAGGGTCTTGGCTTAACCGCCCGGACCGCGAGGAAGACAACCTCTATAAAGAATTCGACCTTCGAATTCGGAAATTACCCAGAATCCTAAGTTCTGGCGTGCGGCGAGAGGATGCATGGCAGATGGGCTGTTCTATTCCTAGCACGCTCCAGCCAGGGTACCGGCTGACCCCCTGGTTGGTAAATGTAGGCTTGCCCGGGTACAGGGATCTCTGCCCGGGTCGACGGTTTTTCTCCCATACTCGTGGGATCAACATGGATTTTCTTTTACCTACATCAACACAAGACGGGAATCCAGAGGATTCCCACATCACGGCCTTGTCAAGCCAACGTAAAACTGACAACGACGCCTCGTCCTCAGGACTTGAGGCGTCCGCCGAGGGCCCGGCACAGATGAAAGAGGCCCACAAAAAGAAGACGAAGAAGCGGCGGAAGGCGCATAACTGGTCAGGCAAGGGTGCCTCACGGGACCGGCAGCGTTTGGCGGAGCGGAAGGCGAAGGAGGAGGCCGCTACCGCAAAACTGGAGGAAGACGGCGGCAGATCCACTGCAGAGCCGTCAATGGACGAGGGCGCCAGTAGTGTCGCAGAGCCGTCCAGAGACGAGGGCAATGGATCTGCCGATATAATGGACGAGGGCGGTAGTTCCGCAGAGCCGTCCAAGGAGGCTAGCGGGTCGGCGGAGAAAACCGCCGCCGCCAGGTCGTCGCCGCGTCTTGCGGCTGCGGCCCCGACGACAAGGGAGGAGGCCCTCCCCTCGGAGGTGCGGAAGCGCCCCCTGAACAGGGATGGCAGCTCGGGCGCTGACTCCGAGGGGAGTGCTATCATCATGCCTCCTCCCAAAGTTCCAGCCTCTCGCAGAGGGCGAGGGGCCGCGGCGTCAGGTCGGACGACCCATTCCCCAGCCGGCGGAGTACTCAGAGGGGCGGAGGCTTGCAAGCGGACCGACGACGAGGCGGCCGCCGCGAGGGTGCTGGAGGTGTTGTCCGGCATCCCTCCCACCGAAGTGGCGGCCGCTGGTGCCCGCGCGAGCGGTAGCGCCCCGGACGCGAAGGCCCTGCAGGCCGAAAACGCCCGCCTTGGTGGCGAGGTGTCAGGCCTGCGGGCCCAGAACCGCCGCCTAGAGTCGGAGCTGGCCGAGGTGAGGAGGGAAAACCGCCTCCTCGCCAAGGACGTGGCCGAGTTAAAGGCGCACATGGCGCGACTTATGCCGACTGCGCCACCCGCGTCACCGGCCAGCGCTGGCCGCCGAGGAGCTGGCCGCCCAACGGTTGCCGCTGCGCCGAAGACGGCTCCGACTGCGGAGCGCGCGCCGCCGACAGTCGCCAGCCCACCAAACGTCGTGGAGCAGGCCCCGATAGCGGCCCAGCCGTTAACACCGACCCCGCTGCCCGCGGTGGGAGGCGTGCCGGACGAGGCCTTGCGCGCCATCATCGACTCGGTAGTCAAACTGGTCGATGCGCGCTTGGTCGTTCTGGAGGCAAGGCTGCCTCCGGAACCACGTGTCCGGCCGCCTCTGGCCGCGGACAAACGGCCATATGCGGCACCAGCCCCCGCCCCGCTGCCTTGTCAGGGTGGCCGCGTGGGGGGTAGCTACGCCGCGGCCGCGGCTGGGCCCAAGTCCAAGGGGCCCGCTCCCGCGACGAAGAAGAAGAAGGTGGCACCGGCTCCTGCCGGACTGCAGTCGTCGTCAGCATCAACACCGCCAGCGACGACCAGCGCGCCCGCGACTGCGCCTTCCGCGCCTGGCACGCCCGCTGCGCCCGAACAGGGTTGGCAGGTGGCTGAGCGCGGCAGGAAAAGTCGCGGTCAGAGGAGGAGAGCGGCGACCAAGCGCGCCGCTGAGGTCGCCGCTCCCCAGGCAGGAGCCGGAGGAGGCGAGAAGAAGAGGAAAAGGCCGCGCAAGGGGCTCCGGCCGCCGAAGACAGCCGCAGTGGTGATCACTGTGCTGCCTGAGGCGGCAGAAAGGGGCCTCAGCTATGAGGCCGTTCTGCGGAAAGCCCGGCGGGAGCTCGACGTCTCCGACATAGGAGGCGTTGAAGCCAGGACCCGCAAGGCCCGGACAGGGGCTCGAATTTTAGAGTTCCCTGGGGCCGAGGGCACCAGGACGGCCGATAGCGTGGCGTCGAAGTTGAGAGGTCTGTTCGCCGTGGAGGGTGGCGTCAAAATCGCCAGACCCGTGAAGTGCGCTGAAATGCGCATTTCGGGTCTGGACGACTCCGTGACGGTGGAAGACATCCGGGAGGCCATTGCCTTGAAAACCGGGAGTCCCCTGGACACCGTCCGGGTTGGCGTCATCCGGCCCGGTCCGGGCGGCGTAGGTGCCGCCTGGGTGCAGTGCCCAGTGGAGTCGGTCAGGCAACTGGCCGACTCAGGCAGGCTCCTCGTGGGCTGGAGCTCAGCGCGAGTCATCGTGCTGGAGCACCGGCCTGCCAGGTGTTTCAAGTGCATGGCGGTCGGGCACACCCGGCCAACATGCACTAATTGCTTTGACTGCGGCGGACTCTGTTTCCGCTGCGGTCAGACTGGGCATATGGCGGCATCCTGCGCCGCCCCGCCCCACTGCCCCGCGTGTGCGGCGGGCAATAAGCCGGCCAAGCACCGCATGGGCTCTGGGGCGTGCAGACCTCCGGCTTCGGCTCCAAAGGGGCGGAGCGGCCCTTCGACTCCGGCCGCCCCAGCTCCTAGCGCGGCCCGATCGCCCGCCGCAAGCCAGGAGGTGATGATGGACACGGCCCATTAATGGCTGCCCAGTCCACTCACCTCCTGCAGGCCAACACCAACCACTCCGCCGGTGCACAGGATCTCCTCCTGCAATCCATGGCGGAGTGGTCGATCGGTGCAGCCGTAGTCGCGGAACCGTACGTCGTGCCTGATCGCTCCAATTGGGTGGTCAGCCGGAACGGAACCGCGGCAATCGTCACCTCCACGCAGCGGCACTTCCCGTCCTTATCCCTCTTGGATAGGGGCGAGGAATTTGTCGCGGCGGATTGGGGAGGGGTCACGCTCTACAGTGTATACCTCTCCCCTAACAGGAGAATGGACGATTTCGGGGCCTCCCTCACCACCTTGGAGGCTTCGATACGGCGACTGGCACCGGGCCTCGTCCTGGTCCTGGGGGACTTCAACGCCAAATCCACGGCGTGGGGGTCCCCGATGACGGACGATCGCGGGCGGGCGATCGTGGAGTGGGCGGCGTCACTGGGCCTCTGTGTCCTAAACAGAGGCTCAGTGAACACGTGTGTGCGACAGCAGGGTGGGTCGATAGTGGACTTGTCGTTCGCTTGCCCCGCTGTTGCACCACGAGTGAGGAACTGGCGTGTCCTGGAGGAGGCGGAGACCCTGTCGGATCACCGATACATCCGGATGGAGGTCTCCCCTCTCCGGGACCCCAGCAGGGGTCACAGGGCGGACCGGGCTCCCGCATTTCCGCGGTGGGCTGTGGGGCGGCTGGATAGGGACCTACTGGCGGAGGCGGCCATCGTGAACACGTGGCTGTCCTCACCACCCCCAGCGGACGGAGTGGACGTTGAGGCTGTCCGCATCCGCAGTGCGCTAACGCAGGTCTGCGATGCGGCCATGCCCAGGGTGCGGCGTCTACCTCCGAGGCAGGGGGTCTACTGGTGGTCCCCAAGACTGGCGGACCTTCGTGCGGCGTGCATTAGTGCCCGAAGGTCCTACACCCGCAGTCGACGGCGTTGCCGCGATGTTGAGCGGGAGGGCCAGCTTTACGAGGCGTACCGCAGTGCGCGTACCGCCTTTCGGCTGGCCATCCGGTCCGCTAAGGACGCAAGTTGGCAGGAGATGCTGGACGGTCTCGACCGTGACCCCTGGGGTCGCCCGTATCGCGCGTCGCTGAATAAGCTTCGCGCGCAGGGCCCCCCCCTCACCGAGACCCTCCAGCCCGACCTCCTTCGTAGAGTGGTCGAGGAGCTGTTCCCGCGGCAGTCGGAGCACACGCCCCCGGTCATGGCTTCACCAGATCACGACCGGGAGGCCGTCGAGAGTGTTCCGCCCGTGACGGAGTCGGAAGTGGGGGCAGCCGTGGCGAAGATTCGTTCCGCCACCACGGCCCCCGGCCCGGACGGAGTCCCAGTCCGGGTGTTGACGTTGCTCCTCGAGCATCTCGAACCTCGCCTCAGGCGACTGTTCAACGCTTGTCTGACGTCTGGACAGTTCCCTGAGTGCTGGAAGGAGGGGAGGTTGGTTCTCCTGCCAAATCCGGGACGGCCCCCGGATTCACCGTCGGCCTACAGGCCCATTGTGCTTCTGGACGATGTGGGTAAGCTGCTGGAGCGTGTCTTCGCTGCCCGCATCGTCCGGCACCTGGAGGAGGTGGGGCCCGATCTGTCGGACGCTCAATTTGGGTTTCGGAGGGGGCGTTCGACCATCGGGGCCCTGCTACGCCTGAGGCAGACGGCCGCGGAGGTTGTCGCCGGCAAAGGAGTGCTGTTGGCGGTGTCGTTGGACATCGCCAACGCCTTCAATAGTCTGCCATTCAGCTGCATTAGGGAGGCGCTCCGGTTCCATGGAGTGCCCCTGTACCTCAGGCGGCTGGTGGCAGACTATTTGGAGGGGCGCAGTGTTCTCTACGCAAGCCCCGCAGGGGACATTGTGCGGACGCCCATGTCGTGCGGTGTTCCGCAGGGGTCGGTTCTGGGGCCGACTCTGTGGGACATCGGGTACGACTGGGCGTTGAGAGGGAGTCTCCCCCCCGGGCTGAGCGTTATTTGCTATGCTGACGATACGCTCGTCACAGCCCGGGGCAGGACATTCGAAGAGGCGGCGAGCCTGGCCATTCTCGGCACCGAGGAGATGGTCAGGCGAATCGAGGCGCTGGGGCTCAGGGTGGCCCTAAACAAGACGGAGGCCCTGCTATTCCATGGGCCCCGTGTGAGGCTGCCCATCGGCGCCTCGTTAGTCGTCAACTCCATCCACATCAGTATCCAGGCCCATATGAGGTACTTGGGTCTGGTGCTCGACGGGCGATGGTGGTTCCGGGAGCATTTTCGCCAAATTGCTCCCCGGCTGGTCGGCGCGGCGTCCGCCCTTTCTCGGCTCATGCCGAATGTGGGCGGACCCAGTTTCGAGGGCCGACGGCTGTATGCGGGGGTGATCCGCTCAATGGCCATGTACGGCGCACCCGTGTGGGCGAGGGCTCTGAACGCCCAGCTCAGAGCGGTGCTGTGGAGGCCACAGCGAGCCATGGCGGTCAGAGCCATTCGCGGGTACCGCACGGTGTCGACAGAGGCGGCGTGCCTATTGGCTGGGACACCCCCGTGGGACCTAGAGGCAGAGATGCTCTCCGACCTCTACCGGCGGGTTGCCTCAATGCGCGAAGAGGGTGGCTCCCCATCGTTTAACGAGATAGCCACCTGGCGCGAGGACGCCCGCCGAGAAGTCATCGCCCGTTGGGCTACGCGGCTGGAGAGGCCTAGACACGGTATCACTACCGTCGAGGCCCTCCGGCCCGTACTGATGGAATGGATGGAGCGGCGGCACGGGGTCCTCACCTTCCGACTGGTGCAGGTGTTAACGGGGCATGGGTGTTTCGGGAAATACCTGCACACGGTCGTGTACAGGGAATGGACTCCGGGCTGCCATCATTGCAGTAGTGACGAGGACACGGCGCAACATACGCTCGAGGAATGCTCGGGCTGGGACGGGCAGCGCCGCGACCTCGTCGCTATTATCGGTGCCGACCTGACGCTGCCGGCTGTCGCGAGGGCGATGGTCGACAGCGTCAGGAATTGGGACGCGGTCGCCGCCTTCTGAGAGGCTGTCATCTCGCAGAAGGAGGCGGCGGAACGGGCCCGGGAGGATTCCCGTGACCCGGGCCGCCGCCCGCGGCCGGGGCGGCGCAGGCGCGAATACCTGCGCCTGATGCCGCCCTAACCGAGGCTTCGGGTGATCGGACCGGGGAATTGTCCGGTCACCCGACGCGAGGCCACCGCGTGAGGACGACGCCTCGACGGCGAAATCTGTAGGGGCGTCGACAGGAGAGGAGCCCGAGAGGGCATACCGCCGAGCGGGCCACCGAAGACAAAGATCGGGTACCGGTGGCCCGCTCGCACGGCGAAGTAGAGGTGCTTGCAGGGTGGGTCAATGGGGTTGCGCGCCGCCTCTTCCGTCACCCCGGACCGATTTGGCGGGGTGCGACGTCCATGGCCCACCACAAAAAAAAAAAAAAAAAAAGGAGGTCGTTTATAAAACTTTTGTTAATAACTTTTGCAATATATACAATGGAAGAGAAGTAAATATTTTATCGACTCTAAATAATTGAGATAAGAGTAGGAGAATGATGACGTCCCACTCCTGAAGTTTATCTTTTTTATATTGGGAGAAAATTAACAACACAATGCTGGTCAGTCAGGTTGGTATTAGGGTTTTATTTTTAGATTTTCTTTCTCGTGCATTAATGCTGTTTGCGTATTATGTCAATCATCTTTTACGACTCCTATGGGCAAAAAAGGCGCAGTCAACTGTATTCTTATTGTATCACCGAACGAAAAATCGTCGTACAGCCATAGCCAATATTTGCGAAATAATACGTGTATAAAATATATATACACACACACACACGCACGCACGCACGCATGCACGCACACGCACATATCATCACGCCATATCCCTTGCAAGGTAGGCAGAGAGTACAGAGTGCCAGAGAACTCTATCCTTGCATACTTCACTCGGTTCCTCAACATTCATAATTCTCTTCATACACGCTCGCCGGTTTCGGAGACTCTTGACTCCACCTTCCTTCAGTACGTGACCAATCTGGTCTAGGTAGGTGAGTCTCGGTCTCCCCCGGTAAGAAAGAAAGAAAAATCATTTATTACAGTTTCCAAAACTTAAAGAGTAAATAAACTAGATAAAAGTTACAAACACATACACGTAGAATACCGTAAAAGCTCTCACCTCAGCATAAGCTGCATCACAAATGTTTTAAAGCGCTGATTTTCAGGTCAAACCTTCAGAGAGTGAGTAGGGTTCCTCACAACATGCAATACACATACATATATATACTTACATATGCACATAACTACACATGTACATATACATACACATTTAAAAAGTAATAAAATGTAAAATACATAACAAGAATCTATTTTTACGGATTCTATCGCGTTGGTATTTCATTTTTAATTTCCCGATGTTTCGAACACTTTGCAGTGATCATGGTCACGGGATGACTAAGGTGTCTCACATCCAAAAAGTCATCGTTATTACAGATATTTATATCTACCCGCTACAGTATCAGTTATTAAAGTTTGATCCACATTTTAATACAAATTCATTGCCAGTACAAAAAGAAATTTTTTCTATATCTCTATCTAAAATTATATATTGTTTATGATCAGTTATTATTATTATTATTTTTTTAAAGACACCACCCCGCACTAAGGAAATAATCTTTGTATTGCGGAGGACTTTACAAACATGCAATTAACGCAGACAAATTACACCCTTTTAATAATTATAATTAAACATTTAATCCATGATAATTATTATATTGTGACAATTTAATAGTTTAAAAACCTAACAAAAACTATTAAGCTACCACCGGATCGGAACGCGGCCACTCTGAACAAGATCCGACAAAAAAACTCAGAAGGCATAATACTAATTTTATTATTGATTTTTAGTGGTGGCTTACTTTATTTTACTAAAATTGATTAATTTATATTTAGCTATTATTGTGGGTCAAATATCTATATATTAAATTTGGTAGGAATTTTCTTTCGCTGAGTAGAGGTCAGCTAAGAACGGATTCTACTACACCTGTAATGGGGATTGTTGGGGTGTATAAATCACATTTTATAAATATAGCTCCTACAGACTCGAATTTCGGTAGGCATATTTGTGTTACGATACAGAGGTAAACTAAGAAGGGCTTTTTTTTAAATTCCATCCCTAAAGGGGATTACGTAGGTGTTAACTCAAAAAAAAAACACATTTTCGAATACTCTCCCTACAGACTTGGAATTTGGTGCACTTTCTTTCTGCCCTGTAAAGGTTGATTGAGGTAAGATTTTAAGAAATTCCTTCTCCGAAACACATAACTGAATTGACGTATCCGAAGCGAAGCGAGGGCGGGTCGCTAGTATACAATAAACGCGTAAACATCAGAAACCATTACATAAAAAAAATATATAGTATCACTTAAACCTCTTAAGTGTCACTTTATAATCCATACCCGGTAGCAAATCCCGGTTGCTAAAATGATAATGCGGTCCTTTGGTCTCCTCACGGATACATCCCTGATTTTTTTTTTCGAACAATAATATTTAATATAACTTTATTATAGGAATATAGCATATTGCGCTCCATAAAATCCCTTTGCATGGCTGAGGGTCGAGTGACCTTCTGATAATAGCATGACCTCATTTTGTTATAGGGTCAAAGAAATAAAATACATATGAAAATTACTAGCGTGTTTTAGTAACATGCTGTTAGGTATTAAGATAGATATTGAAGAGACATCTTATTGGGTAAAGTAGCGGTCGTTTCTGATTTACTTGTAGTTTGATTCCGATACAAGATATATTTTTTTTAAATACTTTGCACTGAGGAAATAATAGATATGCCAATAAATAAGTTTAAAAAGGCTATCAAATAGACTTTGCAAAAAAAAAGGATATTACAACATTTCGGATTATCTAAATGATAATACGGAATGGTGATGAGTTGCTCCTCTCTCAGCAATTACTTTATATAATTTTAACTTTTACAGTGTTTTGGCGCTAATCCTCACTGTCATCTGAACTCTGTATATTGTTCATTGTCACAAATTGCACAGTGTAGCGTGTTTTGCCTAACGAGTTATTTATTTATTGATTTGATTGAGCTATGTGATTGTAATTTATAGATCTTGGTGTGGACATGCTCACTCAAAAAAAAGGTCTCTGCCTGCGGTAGCTACGTGGAGCGGGTCTCTCCCTTCCCTCGAATGTGGTTGAGGGGCGTGATGGCTGCTTTAGTAGTTAACTCCTGATCGGGTGCCGCTTGTGGAATCTGGTCCGACCATTTCTGTTCTTTTTGTTTTTTGTTAACCGTGTATTTAAAAAAAATGAACATTACCCGAAGGGCATCTCACTGGAGCTAATATGGACTAAACATGTATCCAATAAAATTTAAGAAAACGTATAGTTTAAAAAAAAATGACGAGGCGGCCGAGTTTCTGGCCGGATCTTCTCAGTTTGTAGCTACTTTCCGATCCGGTAGTAGATTAATTTTAAAAAATTATGTACTATTGACAATATGTAAGTGACCTTATAGGGATATGCATAATAAATGATTTGATTTGATTTGATAATCCTTGTATTGTGGGGGACTTTACAAATATATAATTAACAGAACACAAATTCAGATTCAGAATAACAATTTATGGACCACACAAAGCATTGTCCTACGTGGGATTTAAACCTAGGATACTTGGTATGGTAGGTTGATATAATAACCATTACGCCATCTGTGCAGTCATTTTATTTTTCTTTCTTTTTTTTTTGTCGACCCAACTTACAGTTAAACTGGGTTTCCCTAAGAGGGATGATGTCACAATCGCATGCCCATGTCGTGCGGTGTTCCACAGGGGTCAGTTCTGGAGCCGACTTTGTGGGACATCGGGTACGACTGGGCGTTGAGAGGGAGCCTCCCCCCCCCCCGGGCTGAGCTTGATATGCTATGCTAATGATACGCTCGTCACAGCTCGGGGCAGGACAATCGAAGAGGCGGCGAGCCTGGCCACTCTCGGCACCGAGGAGATGGTCAGGCGAATCGAGGCGCTGGGGCTCAGGGTGGCCTTAAATAAGACGAAGGCCCTATTATTCCATGGGCCACGCGTAAGGCTGCCAATCGGCGTCTCGTTAGTCGTCAACTCCATCCAGATCAGTATCCAAGCCCATATGAACTACTTGGGTCTGGTGCTCGACGGGCGATGGTGGTTCCGGAAGCATTTTCGCCGAATTGCTCCCCGGCTGGTCGGCGCGGCGTCCGCCTTATCACGGCTCATGCCGAACGTGGGCGGACCTAGCTTCGAGGGCCGACGGCTGTATGTGGGGGTGATCCGTTCGATGGCCATGTACGGCGCACCCGTGTGGGTGAGGGCTCTGAACGCCCAGCTCAGGGCTGTTCTGTGGACACCACAGAGAGCCATGGCGGTAAGAGCCATTCGCGGGCACCGCACGGTATCGACCGAGGCGGCATGCCTACTCGCCGGGACAGTGGGACCCCCGTGGGACCTAGAGGCGGAGATGCTCTCCGACCTCTACCAACGGGTTACCTCAGTGCGCGACGAAAGTGGCTCCCCATCGTTGAGCGAGATTAGCCATCTGGCGCGAGGACGCTCGCTGAGACGTCATTACCTGTTGGGTTACGCGGCTGGAGAAGCATAGACACGGTGTTGTTACCGTTAAGGCCCTCCAGCTCATACTGATAGAGTGGATGGAGCGGCGGCACGGGGTCTTCTCTTTCCGAATGGTGCAGGTGTTGTCGGGGCACGGCAAGTACCTGCACACGGTCGTGTGGAGGGAGTGGAGTTCATCCTGACACGATTGCAGTAGTGACGAGGACACGGCGCAACATACGCTCGAGGAATGTTTGAGCTGGGGCAGGCAGCAGCGCGACCTCGTCACTATCATCGGTGCCGACCTGACGCTGTCGGCTGTCGCGAAAGCGATGGTCGACAGCGTCAGGAACTGGGACGCGGTCGCCGCCTTCTGCGAGGCTGTCATCTCGCAGAAGGAGGCCGCGGAACGAGGCTGGGAGGATTCCCGCGACCCGGGCCGCAGCCGGGACGGCGCAGGCGCGAATATCTGTGCCTGATGCCGCCCTAACCAAGGCTTCGGGTGATCGGACCGGGGAATTGTCCAGTCACCCGACGTGAGGCCACCGCTTGAGGGCGACGTCCCGACGGTGGAAGCTGTCGGGGCATCGACAAGAGAGGAACACGCAAGGGTATACCGCCGGGCCGGCCACCGAAGACAAAGATTGGTTATCGGCGGCCCGCTCGCACGGCGAAGTGAGGTGTTTGCAGGGTGAGTCCATGGGGTTGCGTGCCGCTTCTTCAGTCGCCCCGGGCTGATTTGCCGGGGCGCGACCACACTTTGCAAAAAAAAAAAAAGAAATTATGTCACAATCGCCACATTTGATGGCGGGATGTCGTTCACCATTGATGTTATAAGTCTGGGTACTACTATACCCGTTTTTATTTTGATTCCTAAGTCACAATAATTTGCTTATTATGTCCATTGAAAGATACAGCATTTTGATAAAATTTACAAAAAATGTGATATTAACATCATCATCATTCATCTGCTCTTATCCCAATTATTTGGGGTCGACGCAATATGTACTCTGCTTGCATAGTACATATTGCAAAAGTTGTTAGCAATACTTTTATGGCCGGCCGCCTGCCAGACGTCAACCCTTTTTTTTTTTTGGTGGACTATGGATGCGTCTCGCCCCGTCAAATCGGTCCGGGGTGACGGAAAGGCGGCGCGTGACCCCATAGACCCACCGTAAAACTCCTCTCTCTTCGCCGTGCGAGCGGACCACCGGTACCCGATTTTTGTCTTCAGTGGCTGCCAGACGTCAACCCTCCTTGGGAATATAATTGTTGACCAAACCGCATCAGATGGAGTTTGCCCAGATCGATATGAAGCTCTTAGTTGTCTTTTACGATATTCACGAGCAAAGTAAGTGTTGGTAGTATTCTTAGTCGCTACCACACAGCAATAATCTGATATTTTTATTTTATTGCTTGTGGTGGTAAACGAGCAGACAGCGCACCTGATGGTAAGTGTCACTGCCCTCCATGGACCTTTGCAATACTAAGGTTATAAGCTAGGCCTCTGCCTACCAATATAAAACCCAAAACCACCCCAGTTAGGCTTCCGGTTCTCTTGCTCACCAAATGAAGCGCAATAGCACATTGCCATTACTCAGACGTCGATCTTCTGAGAGAGTGTGGTACTACCCCAGATGGATCGGCCCGCGACTGTAGACAAAACTGTCCACAGCGTGGTCCTACCACTATTAACACTATCACTAATATTTTTTGAAATAAATATTAAGAAATTAATCATTGAAATATTATATACTAGCTTCTGCCCGCGGCTTCGCCCGCGTAAAAGGTTACTTTCCTAAAGTTTTTGATCCCCTATTTTTATTTTTGACCGTCGGTAATACAGTGCAACGGTATTATAATACTCAGGGTTGGAACTTCATTACTGGACTGCTAGATGGCGTTGAAGAAGCTAGATTTTGAGATTTTTTGACAAACAATTTTTTTATTTTTCATATAAAAATTTTGATTTTTTTTTAATAAAAAGTATCCTATGTTACTTTTAATACCTCCAAAAATATGTGTACAATGTTTCATGATGATCGGTTGAGTAGTTTTAGCGTGAAAGCGTAACAAACAAACTTACATTCACATTTATATATTAGTAGGGATAAGAGAACAACAGAAAAAAACAACATGAGATTAACATTCAACATGCAAGGTTACTTATAACAACTTATTTACGTGTGAAAAAAATGTATCATTCATGAGATTCGAACCGACACCTATTAGAAATCCATTTCAATGTGTCATCGTTTAAAACAATCCTTACTAATATTATAAAAGTAACTCTGTCTGTCTGTCGCTCTTTCACGCTAAAACTACTGAACCGATGTAAATGTGTAGTACACAGATAGTCTAGAACTTGACAAAGGATATAGGCTACTTTTTAATGCAAAAAAGGGTTGTAAAGGGGGATGAAAAGTTGTAAGGAAGTATCGTCATTTTTAAAGCCAGATGCTTGAAACTTATTTTAAAGCTATTGATTAGATATAAATTAATGTGACATTAACATGTTGTAAAAATGTACCCTTAAGGGGTAAAATAAAATTAGAGGATGAAAAACTTTAGGAAAGTAACCTTTTACGCGGGCGAAGCCGCGGGCAGACGCTAGTTTTAAATAAAAAAAATAGTGTATTAAATTGGTTCAATGTTTAATCTTTGTCCAGTAGATGGCACAAGTCTCCCATAAAGACGACAAAATAATAAAAGCCACAAATTAATTGCCGTACAACAGCTCATGCTTATCTGGTAGGAAAACTGGAACGAATTTCCGATACGTATGGATTCGAGTACCTCAAGTAACAATAATTTTTCCCTTGTAAATCACCATTTTGAAATGATAAGATTTAAAATTTCATTAAAAATATCAATATTGTTTTAATATCGTAATACTTCATCTCTTAAATCTACTCGTATATTACTGGATAACGAATTTCATAAAAGAGATAATTAAAATGATGTTGCCCAGCGTTTTATATTTCTTTTTATTTTTCTATATTTTATTATTATAATTACTTATCCACATTCATACATACATATCATCACGCCATATCCCATGCAGGGTAAGCAGAGTGAACAGAGTGCCAGAGAACTCTATCCTTGCATACTTCACTCGCTTCCTCAACATTCATAATTCTCTTCAAACACGCTCGTCGGTTTCGGATACTCTTGACTCCACCTTCCTTCAGTACGTGACCAATCTGGTCTAGGTAGGTTAGTCTCGGTCTCCCCCGGTACCTACATCCTTAGATTTTGTTAGTTTTCTAACCTTGTAAATTGCTACAATATAATAATTATCATAAATTAAATGTAGAATCATTTTCTTTTTGTACTGGCTATGAATTCGTATTAAAAACGTGGGTCAAAATTTAACAACTCATAATGTAGCGGGTAGATATAAATCTCTAATAACGATGACTTATTGGACGTGAGACATCTTAATCCACCCGTGACCATGAACGCTGTAAAGTGTTTGAAACGTCGGGAAATTGAAAAAAAAATGTCTAATAAAAACGCGATAGATTTCGTAAAACTAGTTTTATTTCAAATTTACTAAAATGTAACTATTAGTAAAATCTCAAGCTTGCTGATCGACATGACACATTTTATTCTCATTACTCTTTACAAAACTTATATACTACTTCTATTCCCATTATTAAATATTAACCAAGCGACAATGAATGCAAAATGCTTTAATATACCTGGTGGGCGTTTTAAGATTCGTATTTATTTATTTGGACAACCAAGAATTGCTACAATTACATATATAAACTTAATAAACATTGTTATGAAAAATGAAATAGATCAGTTGCACAATTTTTAAAGATGGCACCTTTCATGCTCATCATGCACAATAAAAAGGTAAGTACATTATTTCAATAGATACTTATAGGCAATTAAAATAAAATTTAAATTTAATTGTCAAGAAAAAATTAAATTAAAGTGGAAATATGGTGAGAAAAAGAAATAGCTAAATTAAAAAATAATTTATACGTATTTTTAGATGAAGATGAGTCGTACATACACACACATATAATAATTACATAATACATACATTACACACACATATATATCTTAATGCGCGTAACAAACAATTGATATTTGTATCTATAGATTCAAATTACTTCCAGTACAGCTATCTTAACAATCTCAGTACTGTAATTTTAAATTTGGGTAACTTATCTGCAAATATATCCACATTTTGGTTTATAGTATTATATTGCTTACATAATCTAGAAATAAATAATTTAAAGAAAAGAAGAATTTAAAGTTATTCCTTAGCTAATTTTGATAATACCTATAAGAATATAAGACGTAGCTAGATTGTTTTATAAAAACATTTATACGAGCGAAAAATAATTATCACTCGTGGGATTCAAACCCACGCCTATTGGAAATCGGTTCCAATTAGAATTGTAATTAGAACGGATTTCCAATATACGTGGGTTTGAATCCCACGTATAATAATCATGTTTGACTTATTAATAACTTTTTATAAATAACCTAACTTGTTACAAGTAAACGCTAAGTCTCAATAATTTTGATTAGTTTGTTCTTAATTTACCATCACATGGAGAATTTTCAATTCACCGAAGTCAAAACAAATGTTTATTTATTTAAGAAAAAAGCATTTAGCTGATTGCTTGGGCATTTAAAACGCAGCCTCTGTGATGTAATGCGGCTTCTAATCCCCCCCGAATTCTTTGTTAGTCGTTAGCGGAATGAAATCGTCGTTTACTTAAGCTGTACGCTCTGTCTGACCTCGTTCCCGGCAGTCAATAACCGCCTACTTTCCTGAGATCTAAGCTACAGGATCTCGAGACAGCGGTAAAATTTAATTTCTTTTATATATTAAATAATGAATCACTTTTTCTAAGACCTTATAATAGAAGTCGGTCTCTATAATATAATCTTAATATATATAAATTACGTGTCACGTTGTTTGTCCGCGATGGACTCCTGAAGTACTTAAACGATTTTATTCAAATTTGCACAGCATGTGTAGTTTCGTCCAACTTAAAAGATAGGATAGCTTTCATCTCAATTTATAGTCGCAATATTATTTTATTGAAAATTATTTATCTATTATTTGACAGACACAATTATCTGTTATCTTTAAACGATTCTAATAGATGGCGGTGTCTATTGACTGGGTTGAATAAGTATTTAATAGAAGGCGCTATGTTAAACATATAAACGTTTCATATAAGCTACAATTTATTAGCATAACCACCACGCGTTACTGAGGCTACCTAAGCCACAGCAACGCGTGGCCTGATCTGCTAGTAGTCGAATATAATGTATTTCACAGATGGCCAAGAGTTCCTAAAATTAATTTATCGTGCTGCACTATTATCTTACGCCTATATATTATATGATTATTTTTAGTAGTTACGCTGTTGACAGTTTTCTGTCTACACCCGGGGGCCGGTCCGTTCGGAGTAGTACCACACTCTCGCAGAAGATCGACGTCTGAGCAATGACAATATGCTATTACGCTTCGTTCGGTGGGCGAGAGAGCCGGAAGCACAACTGGGTGGTTTTAGGGTTTGTATTGGTAGGCATCGGCCTAGCTACACCCTTCGTACTGCAAAGTTCCATGGGCCGCAGTGGCACCTATTAGGTGTGTTGCACGCTCGTTTGCCAAATTTCTAACTTTTAAATATATTTGTATGACAAATGCAATACTGAAGAACGTCTCTTATGAATAGAAAATATGATAAGATATTACTTTCTTACATCATTATCTAACGGATTGTGGATACTATTCCATTATAAGCAGCAAATAAGAGTTTATTAAAAGAAAATTCACCGAATTCGTTTAATACTTAATTGCAATAGCGATCATCAATAAATATTAGTTTTGTAAATATAATATAATAATAATAAATCTTTCTTTGCTCAAACTATACAAAGCATGCAAGATATAATTATTTTAGAGTCAAATCATGTTAGGCCGTTTGTATTCAGGAACTGGGACGCGGTCGCAACCTTCTGTGAGGCAGTAGTCTCGCGGAAGGAGGTGGCGGAGCGCGTGCGCGAGGAGCATCTCTTCGACGACGCGAGCCGCCGCCGGCGACTGGGGCGGCGCAGGCGCGATTACCTGCGCCTGATGCCGCCCTAGCTGAGGCCGCGGGTGACTGGATCGGGGAATTAGCCCGTCACCCGCCGAGAGGCCGACCGCGTGAGGAAAGACCGACATCCTACCCGATGGGGCGTCGGTCGAGGAGAGGGTACTCCTCAGGGGTATTCCGTCTGGCCGACCATTGACGTCAAGTCACTCTGCTCCGGTGGTCGGCCCAACGACGAAGGCGACGTCACGGGTGGATTACGGGTGTGCGTGCTTACGCCCCTCTGTCGCCCCGGACGGAGTGGTGCGAGGAGTGCGCCGACCGTAACCCGGTCCAAAAAAAAAATAATAATAAAATGCCGTTTGTATTGGCGTACATATATTTCATTAAAAAAGTTCACATTCATCTAGAAATTTCATTTATGTTAATAATCTGTCCATTAAATAGATTATTGCATTCGGGATTAAAGATTTCTTAGTTTTCAAAAGTTGGTGTTGAGTACACGATATAAGTACATAATTTCCATAATATTTTTAGTTAATCTATAAATAAACAAAAAATATTTCTAAATACAAAATCAGATTAAGTTATTTAATTACAATCAAAAACTTAATCTTAATAACTAACTATCGCAATGGACTTTAATTTTACAAATGTATAAATTACTAAGCTAGCGAAGCATTTTAATAACTGAAGAGTTCTGAATATTTTTCCTTAATTGTCGTAACAAATTCGTTTCCGTTCTCCATCTCTTAAATTGAAATCTTCCTCCTTTGTTACTAAGACGCCATTCCATGCAAAAATCGTTTGTATTATATCTCTTAAAAACTGCTTTCATACTAGAAAAATGGTTTTTTGCAAGGGGGAGGATTTGTTGATATAAAGAACGGTAACGACGGAGATAAGTGGCTGCACGTTAGACTGATCAGTTGATTGATTACTTCTCTGAAAAGCACAGTAGCAATTGAAATGATTTGTGAATTTTGACGACTTCTTAAAGTTGATTGAAAAATATTGAATATGATGAATAGGCAGATAAAGTTTATGAAATAGTAAAATAATATGAATATTTTTTTTTATTGCTTATGGTGGCAAACGAGCAAGCAGCACAGCTGATATATGGTAAGTGTCACTGCCGCCCATGGACCTTTGTAATACCAAGTGTATAGCTTGGGCCGCTGTCTAACAATAAAATTCCTAAACCCACCCAGTTGGGCTTCCGGCTCTCTCGCTCACCGAACGAAGCGCAATAGCACATTTCCATTACTCAGACGTAGATCTTCTGCGAGAGTGTGGTACTACTTCTGGTAACCCCGGACGGACCGGCCCGCGACTGTAAACAGAAAACTGTCAACAGCGTGGTCCTACCACGGTATGTATTTTAAGTAATTTCTTAACAGGTTTTATACTTTAGGTATTTAAGTATTACCGTGTGATGACGGAGAAAGAATACATTTCATCACCCCTTATCTTGACTGTAAGTGTCGTAAAAAACGGCTAATGGATATTATGTGCATAAAACATCTATGCAAGAGAAGGAAAGGCTAGAAATAAACCCTATACCAATCCGTCTCACCAGTATGATTTAATAGGTCAATATCCTTCTTATTGTGGATATGATGATTCAAGTAGCACATATGGCGCAGTTGTTAAGAAACCGATCTTCCGTGAACATTGCCGTAAGTTCGATTCCTATGCAGGACAATACTTTGTGCTATCCACAAACTGTTGTTCTAAGCCTAAATGTAATTTTTCTGCGTTAATTATATACTTGTAAATTCTCTCGTAATAAAAGGATTATTTCCTAAAAGCAGAGTGATGTTTAAAAAAAAAGGGATTGTGTATTAAAATCTGAAAATAATTTACTTCATCATTTGATTTTAATACACAATACTTTTTTTTTTGTTAAACACCACTCCGCACTCAGATTCCCACCTCATAGCAAATATAATTGCAAAATATACTTACGTCAACGAATAAGCAAAATAATAAAGAAACAAATATACAGAAACTTCAAACACTTTTAACAATGCCTCATCTTGTCTATGAATACGAGTATTTAGGAAGCTCAGACGCGGAAAATGGGAACGATTAGGAGGGTACTTCAAATAGCACCTACATCCTGTACTTAGGTTTTTATCAAAGATTATTGAGGAGACCTCAAAAGGGAATAAATGTTAGGGGATTAATAGGTTTTCTAGGGTAAAAGAGTCTTATATAAAAAATAAGTTGTGATATCGTGATAAATTCGACTAACGCAACGAATAAACTTGGTTCTTAATAGCCGGCACGTGATATCCGGCTTTAGTGCCTACGTCATCATCATCTCAGCTTATATATGCCCACTGTTGGACTTACACGTCCTCCATAATGGAAGGGAAATTGACCTATGTATCACGCTAGTCAAACGTATTGGTATAGGGTTTTGTTTCGAGGTTTTCTTCTCTTGACTGGATGTTATATGCGTTTTATATCCATTAGTTGTCTCTTTCGATCAGCCACGGGTAACATAGAGGGTGGTGAATTGTATTCTTACTCGTCACCACACGGATAACGTCATCATATTTATTATATAATTAAAAGTAATATATACATACATACATATCATCACGCTATATCCCTTGCAGGGTAGGCAGAGAGAACAGAGTGCCAGAGTACTCTATCCTTGCATACTTCACTCGCTTCCTCAATATTCATAATTCTCTTCATACACGCTCGCCGAGTTTCGGAGACTCTTGACTCCACCTTCCTTCAGTACCAAATCTGATCTAGGGGTGATAACAAATCTGATCTAGGGGTGATGATGATGATGATTTAAAAAAAAAGGACGAGCCCACTGAGTTTCTTGCCGGATCTTCTCAGTTTGTGGCGGCTTTCCGATCCGGTGGTAGATTAATTTAAAAAAAAAATGTAATATTGACAATATGTAAGTGCCCTTTTAGGGCTTATGCATAATAAATGATTTGATTTGATTTGATTTGATTAGGTAGATTAGTCTCGGTCTGCCCCGGTACCTACATCCTTCCACTTTCGCATATATATATATATATATATATATATATATATATATATATATATATAGATGAGTGTATCTATATATATATATATATATATATATATATAGATACACTCATCTAACAGTGAGATAAAATAAAAAAAACAAGACATTTAGAGAATACGGAAGGCTTACAAAATAATTTGTTTATGTTGCGTCCATTAGTCATTTTTCACGACACCCATGGGAAAAGAAGGGATGGTGAATTATATTTTTATACGGCCACTAATCAAAGAGAGCGCTATAGAATCTGAAAATTTTGTTTTATTTTATAACCAAATCTCGCGCCAACATCTAAATTCCATATAATATATTGCTTCGAATTACTGAAATTTAGCATTTAAAATGCTTGATTATTTATAAAAATTTGATTACGAGCGAAAAATTATTGTCACATACGGGATTTGAACCCACACATAATCCGTTCCAATCGTGCTACCACTTACACCAACGTGAACTTCATGTATGACATTCAATCTTCGCCTCTTATTATATTTTTGCATTTAAAGGAGACCCTACAATGTTTATACATCTTACAGATTTAATACTCTAACTTTGCAGTTAGAATTATGTTAAACGATGACACGACCCTGTTATTCAAATTACTGAAATTTAGCATTTAACATGCTTGATTATTTATAAAAACTTGATTACGAGCTAACAATTATTGTCACATATGGGATTCGAAACCACACCTTTAGAAATCCATTCCAATGTGCTACCACTTACACCAAGGTGAACTGTTGTATAACAATCATAATATATTATTTACATAATATAAGACATTCATAATATACTGCTTATTTAACTAAGTTTACATAAAATAGGTAGACCAAAGACTTCGACCAAGGACTTCGACGACAAAAATATGTTTAAAATGTTACATTACAAAGTATTAATATTATAATGATTTCTGATGTTAACAGGAGTATTACACATTTGAAAAAAAAAAGATAATATATATAATATGAAAGAGAGTATTGGTGTAAATATGCGAAAAGGAATGCTCCGATAGTTCGGACATGTGGAAAGAATGCCAAACTAATGTCTGGTTAAGAAGTACTATATACAATGCGAAAGTGGAAGGATGTAAGTACCGGGGGAGACCGAGACTCACCTACCTAGACCAGATTGGTCATGTACTGAAGGAAGGTGGAGTCAAGAGTCTCCGAAATTGGCAAGCGTGTATGAAGAGAATTATGAATGTTGAGGAAGCGAGTGAAGTATGCAAGGATAGAGTTCTCTGGCACTCTGTTCTCTCTACCTACCCTGCAAGGGATATGGTGTGATGATATGTGTGTGTGTGTAAAAAAAAACAATTTTTACGGATTATATCGCGTTTGTGTTTGATTTTTAATTTCTTAATGTTTCAAACACTTTACATCGTTCATGATCACGGGAGGAACGCTATAAAGTGTTCGAAACGTCGGATAAATTAAAAATCAAATACAAACGCGATAGAATCCGTAAAAATAGTTTTATTTCTATTAATCATCATCATCATCATCACAGCCCATAAACGTCACACTGTTGGCCTCGAGCCTCCTCCGTAATGGGAGGGAAATTAACCTACCATACCGCGCTGGTAAGACGTGTTGGTAAAGGGTTTTGTTTCGAGTTTTACTTCTCTCGCATAGATGTTATATGCGTTTTATATCCCTTAGTCGTCTCGTATGATCAATTGATCACCCACGGGTAAAATATGGGGTGGTTAATAGTATTCTTACTCCGTCACCACACGGAAAATTTCTATTAATATTTCTAATGAATTTAATCATTAAACACCAGATATAGAAAACCTATGATACACATAACTTATTATGATTCATACCAATCTAGTAACACGAGTTCCAATGCCAATCAAATCTAATGCAAGTGTCTTCAAACCATTACGCCGCTGGCATCTTTTCTTTTTTTCATCAAATCTTCTGGAACGTCGTTAATGGGCCAAAGGCCTTGATTAAAGTGGATCATGGCTGGGTGTAATATCGTCCTAAGATAATGTTGATTTCTCCTTCCCCTTTCCACAATTTCTTCCCTCTTTCATTTTGTTAGATTATTTTTATGTTTCATTCTGGTGATTGTTATCGTATTGTGCTATCTAATTTTATTTTAATTTATTCATTAATTGTAAAATATATTGCTGAATATTAAACAGCTTTTCTGTACAGATGGATTTTTCTAAATAGTGAGTTCCAAGTGTGTGATATTAAATATGTCAGCATTATCTTAGTCCATTTATGTTCTACTATTGCGAATGGTCTTCTTCACTCTTGGAGGGAAAATTTCTTACTATGCAACGAAGATGAGATGTTCATTAAAACTTGATTACGAGCAGAAAAATGATTGACATACATGGGATTCGAATCCATACATATTGGAAATGCGTTCCAATCGTGCTACCACTTACACCAGCGTGAATTGTTTGACAATCGATTCGTATTATATTTTCATGTTTAAGGGAGACGTGGTGACGAGGAAGTAGTGTACCATGTACCCGTCAATGTTTACACATTATACAAATTTAATACTCTAACTTTGCAGTTAGAATTGTATTAAATGATGACGCGACCCTGTTATTTAACCATTAGGTATGGGTTCGAATCTCATGTTTGACAATCATTTTTCACTCGTAATCAAGTTTTTATGAATAATCACGCATGTTAAGTGCTAAATTTTAGTAATTTGAAGATGATATGTTTTGGTACAGGGTTTTATGTCCAGTTTGCCATCATAGATTCATCAATGGAAATTATTAATGTCACATGTATATACATATGTTAATCATCTTCACTAAATCATTTTACGACAGAATATTTTTTATCCTGGTAATTGTTTCCGTGTGGTGACGGAGTAAGAATACAATTCACCACCCCTTATCTTACTCGTGGGTGATCGTACGAAACGACTAAGGGATATAAAATGCATATAACATTTATGCAAGAGAAGGAACACTCGATACAAAACCCTATATCAACACGTCTGACCAGCGTGGTATAATAGGTCAATTGACCTCCCGTTATGGAGGAGGCTTGCGCCCAACAGTGGGACATATATGTGCTGAGATGATGATGATGAATTGTTCACTTGGGCAAATTTTGTAATGAAAAAATAACTTTTTGCGTGTGTTACGTCGCGGTAATAATAAATTTACTAAATACCTCCGGGCCAGTCGTTACCTCACCATGAGGCTAACGCAAAACTCGGAGGAACATTATATGGCTCCTTAAGTTCTTTTGATATAAAAAAAAATGTATCACAAGATTTACAGGAAAGCCAATAAACCGCAGGGCAGCTTGTGGCGAGCTGAATGTGAGTGGCGACACTGCGGGCCTGAATACTCCAGAGAGTCGACCAGGGACTCGTCTCCAGCTGGCCTTCATTGGCTGGCTAGAATGGAAACCGAAGAGTGCCCGAAGGACTCTCAGCTCTGGCTTGCCTTAAACAGCTGGTCAGAGAGGGGTCGCCAGAGCTATATGCTCGGGGGTGGAAGTGTCATTTTCAAGAGCATAATTACGGGGAAATCAAGGGTCTGTTTATCGCAGACTCAATGGTGAAACCGGCGCCGCACCGCTCGACACCCCTAGCCACTTACACCAATGTTGCCCTCTGTTGCCCGTATGACTAGTGTGTCTGTGGCGACTATTTAGGGGGCCCATTCAGTGAGTTGGCGAGTCACCGTCTGCCACCGTTCATCTCTTAACATGGGTTTGAAGGCAGACGACAGTTTATAATTTCATAGATATAAGATGAACCAGTCCACTAAGCACCCACTCTCATATTCATATATTAGATACCATCATCACACAATAGTTTTACACTTAGTGCTGGCATTCCACGTATGTTATGTGCAGACGTGGAATGTCATCGGTAGGTGTCCCATCCCAATATTTAGATTAAATTTCTCTAAAGGCCTCTGCGTGTTGGATCCATATCCCCATGTAAGCCTACCAAAGGACCGGGTATCTTCCCTACGGAAGATCCCGTGCATAAATGGAGAATTTACTAATATATAATAATTTACTAATTTCATAGAATTAATAGCTGTTAAAACTACTAACAGTAAGTAAATCAGATTCGATACCAGAATTTGCGTAAAAGATTAATAAAATTTTCCATCAAGCGGAATCGCTTCGCTAACTAGTAGCTACTATAACGGCTAAAACTGTTTCTGGCAGACAATGGAATGGTTTCATTACACATTTTATTATTTATTATTAGTACGTAAAAGTTACATAGTAAAAATATATGTTAATCCTTCGCCTATATCCTTTTAGAAATAAAAGCGAACATCTATAAAAGTTTTTTTATACAAACTCAAAGTGGGAGTTAAAATCGTGTATGAATTGTTACAATGTATTTACGATTATGCTTTTGTTTACTCGAAAACATTTGCTATAAACATTGTAGTAATGATTAATCCAACCAAATTGAACAGACTTTTATATATGTACTAGCGACCCGCCCTCGCTTCGCTTTGGTTACGTTAGTTCAGTTCTGTGGTTTACTTTCGCGACATAGAATTCCACTCGGAGAAGGAATTTCTTAAAACTGTGGATTTTTTGGGTTAACATCTACGCAATCTACTTTAGGTGCGGAGTTTTTAAAAAGCCCTTCTTAGTTTACCTCTGCATCGTAACATAAATATACTTACCGAAATTCAAGTCAGTAGGAGCTATATTTCAAAATGTGAATGTGATTTTTACACCCCAGCAACTCCCCTTGCGGGTGGAATTTCGTAAAATCCGTTCTTAGCTGACCTTTACTCGGCGAAAGGAACATTCCTACCAAATTTAAAGTCTGTAGGTATTATGGTTCCAGAGATATCGTGATGAGTCAATACATAGGTGAAAATCTCCTATATATATATATATATATATATATATATATATATATATATATATATATATATATATATATATATAATATATATATATTTATATATATAATATATAGATTAAGCTTTTTTATTGCTCTTGGAGGCAAACGAGCAAGCAGGTATAGCTAGACCGCTGCCTACCAATGAAAACCTCAAATCTATCCAGAAAGTTGGACTACCGGCTCTCTCGCTCACAAACAAAACACGGTAGCACAGCGGCTATGTGGTGACGGAGTGAAAATACAATTTACCACCCCTATCTTACCAGTGGACGATCGTAAGAGACGACTAAATGATATAAAACGCATTTAACATCTATGCAAGAGAAGGAAAACTCTAAACATAGCCCTATACCGTCGTCCAGTACTTATGACCAGTGATCGTAGTATAGTAGATCCATTCCCCTCTCATTACGCCGGACCGTGAGGAAATGGACTGTGGAGGCTCGAGTCCAACAGTAGGAAATATATGAGCTGAATATATATATATATATATATATATATATATATATATATATATATATATATATATATATATATATATATATATATATGTAAGCAATGGGTCAGATATGAGGAACAATAATGCGGCGGTCGCAAGTGCCGGTACTATATGTCACACATTCATCACCATTACTTTCACAGCTAAATACCAATTAATAAATTTGGCTGCACAGATGGCGTAGTGGTTAAGATACCGACCTTCCATGTCAGTTCCGTGGGTTCGATTCCCACGTAGGACAATACTTTGTGCGATCCACAAAGTGTTGGTTCTGAGTCTGGGTGTAATTTTTCTGCGTTAATTGCATGTTTGTAAGGTCCTCCGCAATACAAGGATTATTTCCTTAGTGCAGGGAGGTGTCAAAAAAAAAAAATTACAATTCACACTAAGTGAAACCACAGAGCAGACCCAGGCAATAGCCTTAGTACAAACAACTATATGATATAGGATGACACAGGATAGTCTTCCTCGTTAAATTTATTCGTGTGGTAACGAAGAAAGAATACAAATCACCACCCCGTCTCATTTTTCATCTAGCAAATTCTCTCTGGTAGGAAAAAAGTTGTAAAATATACAGTATAGGTAGAAGATCTTATAAGATAAAGAGGATGTATTTGTTGTGGCGTAAAATAAAATATCTAACACGGCTCCAGAAAGATTCATATTTACTACACAATGTATAATATTTTCTCGAACACTAGAATCTTGGAAATAGATTCTAGACACAATAGATTCTTTGTACCAAATCTGATTTCAAACTTTATAATAGAAATTATTTATTAAATCAACTTTAATAATCAAGTTTAGAAATTTTTCAGTTTGCCAAGCGATGTGACCTGTCCATTGCCACTTTAACGTGCTAATTCTTCGTGTGATACCGGTTAGCCCGTTAACTAGTTTTCCTACAAATTTCCCTACATGGACTCCAATCTCGCTGAGAAATACCGATCACAGCCTGCTTCATAGCACGCTAAGTCACTTTGAACTTTTTATGAGGCTAAACCTACATTTATTAAAACTGTTCAGTGAAGTATTATCTCACGTCAGAAAGTGAAAGGTGCGCAGAATAAATTGCGCACCAAAAACGTAACGAGGTCATTCGATCACTAGATTTCACTCCTCAAATTTTTCTCATACCGGGCGCCTTATATGAAAATCGATTCTTAAGGAGTAAACTCCAATAGTTTTATTTCAAATGTGTAATGCTCGCGTAAACAGCAGAAATTATTATAATAATCAATGCTTTTGAATATTGATTTATGAAATAAATCTTAGCTATCGATAACAAGTTAAAGAGTTTTTTTGGACACTATACATTGCGGTCGAAATGCGATCTCTGCGGCAAATCTGTGGAGTTAGGCTGACCGACCGCATTCGTAACGACGACGTAAGAGAGCGAGTAGGTATGAAAGAGAGTATTGGTGTAAAGATGCGAAAGGGAATGCTCCGATGGTTCGGACATGTGGAAAGAATGCCGAACGAATGTCTGGTTAAGAAGATATACAATGCGAAAGTGGAAGGATGTAGGTACCGAGGGAGACTGAGACTAACCTACCTAGACCAGATCGGTCATGTACTAAAGGAAGGTGGAGTCAAGAGTCTCCAAAACCAGCGAGCGTGTATGAAGAGAATTATGAATGTTGAGGAAGCGAGTGAAGTATGCAGAGATAGAGTTCTCTGGCACTCTGTTCTCTCTGCCTACCCTGCAAGGGATATGGCGTGATGATATGTATGTATGTATACATTATATGAATACAGATAGTATTTGCCAATCTTTATATCTATAGAAGAAATTAAAATGACAAGCAATGTTGATCTGGTCTTTCTATGGTGCACCATAAACGTTTCTAAAGCATTCTAAAACATTAAAAATCTAATTAAGTATGCAGACAAGATTATATTTGGATTAGTCTTTAAACTTCAAAATTATCTATCTCCATTTCTATAATTCAATTTTAATAAATTATAACATAAGTTCTATCTATAATGCAGTTCAAATAAGTTGAAGACGTATAATATAGTCAAAATTATTCCAACTTACTAAAACCTCTAATGAGGTAGATACTGTCTAGTAAAGGATCTACTGCTTCACGAGGAGTACTGCTTCATTAAAAAGTAATTTGCATTTCAAATTCAAATTTCTTTGTGTTCATTACTTGAAAATCTACAATGGTTACGTGAGCGATCTCAAATAAGTACGTAGTTTTGACATTGCTTTGTAATCTAAATCGGGCGTCGCAATATGCTACGAATGTTATTTAATATTGGTTTATTTATTTCAGCTATCATGAATATTGAAAAGCGTCGCTGTTTAGTTAATAAATGTTTAATATTTGTATTTATATAAGAGGAACACAAAACCAGCGATATAGATGTAATTTATTAGACGTAAATCTACATAATCCGAATCATCATTCATCATTCTCCTACTTTTATCCCAATCACTTGGGGTCAACACAGTATGCACTTCTCTTTCATAGTACATATTATAAAAGTTATTTGCAATAGTTTTATGACCGGCCGCCTGCCAGACGTTAACCCTCCTTGAGAATGTAATTGTTGACCAAACGGCATCAGATGAAGTTGGCTCAGGTCGTCATAAGGCTCTTAGTCGCCTTTTACGATATCCACGAGCAAAGTTAGGGTTGCTAGTATTCGTAGCCGCTACCATACAGCAATCTACTAAATCTACATAATCACATATATCTTTTTAAAAGGTTATACCACAGATAAGATATCTCAACCAAAAACCGTCTACAACTTTTATTTTCGCTATTTATATCCTTTGTTTGCCACGAAACTACTCAACCATAATGCCAATGTCGCCACAGCACACTCTCGAAATCTCCACCTTTCGATGAGCATTTATATTCAGCTTGCCTGTAAACGCAGCCGGCCATAGACGCCGTGATAGTCCGATGCGTTTGCTGATGACAGAATCATAAGCCATCGTAAACAAAGCCTTGTCTTTCAATCTTGCTTATACTCGGCATCATCATCATCCAATGGGTGATAATATTTATCTGTGTGCTATTAGTTACAAATATAACCAACAAGAGAAATGTCAATGTAAAATGCCAAGTGTGGCAATCATCGTATTTTTTTTATATTGCTTTTGGTGACAAACGATCAAGCATCGATGGTAAGTTTTAATGCCGCTCATGGACCTTTAATATACTAGGAGTATAGCTAGGCCGCTGCCTACCAATATAAACCCCAAACACACCCAGTTGGGCTTCTGGCTCTCTCACTCACCGAACGAAGCACAACAACACATTGCCGTTGCTCAGACGTCGTACTTTTGTGAGAGTGTGGTACTACCCCGGACGGACCAGCCCGCGGCTGTTAACAGCGTGATCCTACCACTATTATACCCCTTTGAAGAAATATAGGCTGTCAATACAGCTGGTTAAAGAAAACCTGCCGTAACGTGGCTCATATAGACAGTGACTCTATCCGAAATCATTCGAAACTCTTATATCAGTTTCGGATATATACAGATTTTGGGTATCCGACAGTTTCGGTTACAAAGCTTCACAACATCTCAAGTCATGACCTATTATATTTTTAACCCGTCACGACACGAAAAAGAAGGCATAATCTGCTTTATTACAGCACGCTCCATTATCCATTTATAAAATTCATGTTTTATTATAGAACAGTCTGTTACTAGATTCTATTTATGAGCTTATGTTACTAAACTAATATTTATATGAACTATTATTACATTAATATTTCATAGAAAACTACTGTTGTTGCTATTTTTCTTATAATAAATAACTAATGCTTGAAATTATGCCACCATATTACTATAAGTGGTAACGCTTTCTAGATTTTGCAATTATTTATTTTTTAGATTTTGTTTATTGCTTTATTTATTTACTTCTTTATTTATTAACTTTGATTTGGTGTTTCCTAAATACACTGAACTGATTTTTCAATTAGTGGCATGAATTGATAAGTAACTAATAATAAATAAACTGTCAAAATCTTTCTAAAAGTACAGCTTTTTCGTTGACAATACATCTTATGTTCATAAGAGTTTCGTAGATTCTAAAAATAATCATTTTGTAGTCTATGCTTATAATCCTTACTAATATTATAAATGCGAAAGTAACTCTGTCTGTCTGTCGCTCTTTTACACTAAAACTACTTAACCGATCTAAATGAAATTTGGTACACAGATAGTCTAGAGCCTGATTAAGGACATAGGCTACTTTTTAATGCATGCAAAAAGGGTTGTAAAGGGGGATAAAAAGTTGTAAGGAAGTATCGTCATTTTTAAAGCCAGAAGCTTGAAACTTATTTTTAGGCTATTACACATATACATACATACATACCATCACGCCATGTCCTTTGCAGGGTAGGGCAGAGAGAACAGAGTGCCAGAGAACTCTATCCTTGCATACTTCACTCGCTTCCTCAACATTCATAATTCTCTTCATACACGCTCGCCGGTTTCGGAGACTCTTGACTCCACCTTCCTTCAGTACGTGACCAATCTGGTCTAGGTAGGTTAGTCCGCGGTACCTACATCCTTCCACTTTCGCATTGTATATCTTCTTAATCAGACGTTCGTTCGGCATTCTTTTCACATATCCGAACCATCGGAGCATTGCCTTTCGCATCTTTACACCAATACTCTCTTTCATACCTACTCGCTCTCTTACGTTTAGGCTATTGATTAGATATAAATAAATATGATTTTAACATGTTGTAAAAAATTAAGGGGTAAAATAAAAATAGGGGATGAAAAACTTTAGGAAAGTAACCGTTTACGCGGGCGAAGCCACGGACAAAAGCTAGTAAAGTATATATATATATATATATATATATATATATATATATATATATATATATATATATATATATATATGCATACAAAAGAAAGTAAAACAGGAGGGAACGCTCGACGTGGTATGGACATATGATGAGACGACATGAAAGTAATGATGTGAGAAAAGTTATAAAATTAAAATTTGTTTTCTTCTAATGCAACAATTATTAAGCCATCGAAATTTGGTATGACAATACTTTATAATCAAATGTATAGTTATGGGATTATAATAGTAATGATTTAAAATCATAAGAATAACATTAGTGATAGTATGTACAGATGCTTTTTAAAAAAAATCTCATTTTACTGATTTCCGTGTGGTGACGGAGTAAGAATACAATTTACCACCCCCTATTTTACCTGTCAGTGATCGTAAGAGATGACTAAGGGATATAAAACGCATATAATATCTATGCGAGAGAAGGAAAACTCGAAACAAAACCATATACCAACACGCCTGACCAGCGTGGTCTATGGTGGTATAGTAGGTTAATTTCTCTCCCATTATGTAGGAGGCTCGAGCCCAACAGTGGGACATATGTGAGCTGCGATGATGATGATGATGACTATTAAAAAAATTGGAATTTGATACAATTATTAGCTATAGATCATTTATTATTTGGAACTGAAAATATCATTATGAATGTTGTAATAATCTAGAATATAATATTAAATAGTATGTTTTTTTAAATAACTTTTAATACAGAGCTTAATTTAAGTTTCTACGTATTATTGAAATTCAAACTACGTTCAATTAATACTTAGCAAAAGTATTTGGATCAATGCAGCCGATTATTCGCACGATAAACCAGACCTAGCTCAATAAGGTTGAGAAATCTAATTCAAACAAACCTGCCGAACTAGGCTGATTGTTCTCTCCGATTGGGAAGTTCGGAGCAACGAGACATTGGTAGAGGATTTCAGGTTTATCGAGTGAATGCTTTCAGATTCTAAACTGGATTATCGACTGAATAGAAACGTTATTTGCAAACAGTAATAGAGATACGATACGATAAATACTGAACGAATTTAGCGCCTCTCGGTTCTTATTTTGTCTGGAGATTAAGTTTAACTATCTGGGTAACCGAGCTTCTCTCGTTTTTATTATGTAACACTGTTATTTTTGGACAAGTTATTAATTTTGTTTGGGTAAAATATTGATTCCTCAAAAGTTTAAAAGATGAAGTTAGAGGGACAATGTAATTTGTATAAGAACATATTTTTTCAGTAAATTAAATCCTATGAAGAACATGAGCTCAACTCATCTAAATAAGAAATCTAATAGAAATCGTTACAGAATTTTTTTTTCGACAGTTTTGAAATAAATATATCATCATTCTCCTACTCTTATCCCAATCACTCGGGGTCGATACAATATGTAATCTTCTTTCATAGTACATATTGTAAAAGTTATTGGTAATCGTTTTATGACCGGTCGCCTGCCAGACGTCAACCCTCCTCGGGAATGTAATTGATGACCAAACGGTATCAGATGGAGTTGGCCCAGGTCGTTATAAGGCTCTTAGTCGTCGTTTACGACATCCACGAGTAAAGTAAGGGTTGCAATTCGCAGCCGCTACCCCACAGCATTATGAAATAAATATATATGTACAATAATTATCTATTTAAATATACAACACTAGCTATGTCTGTAGCTTCACTGGCGGTTTGAGTGAGATTCTCCTGGGAGGCTTATGTTCAACAGTGGATATCTAAAGGCTAGTGGCTAAAGGATATAATAAATTCCTAAACAAACGTTTCTGAAGCTGTTAGCTAGGTATTCTTACTAATAATATTTTAAGTTTAACAAGCACGCATTTTGCTAATTTGCTAATTGCAAATTCTTCATAAAATTGAGGTAATTTTTCGGATGATGCTAGAAATAGCTTTGATGAATCTAAACCCAAGCGTAATTTCATTTCACTCCCTTAGGATAGATTAAAATTTAGAAAGTATATGTGACCATTCTTATGGAGTTTAAAAAAGTCAAAGAGTCTTAGATAATATAAAAATGTTTGGAAATTTACTTAAGCAACATGACTTTCCTTGTCAATAATTCAAATGCATCACTTAAAAAAAATAAGTAACATTTTTGAAGTTAAAAACTTGTCATTTTGTGGAAAAGGGAGGATAACAGCGTTCTTTCTTCGTCATAATACGGCAAATTATCTAATTCTATATTCTATCGATTTATTTATTAGCCTCTCGACATTCATTCTTAGCTGCATCTATACTCCACTATAACCTATAAGGACTATAACCTATAAGGACTATAACCTATAAGGACTATAACCTATAAGGACTATAACCTATAAGGACTATAACCTATAAGGACTATAAACTATAAGGACTATAACCTATAAGGACTATAACCTATAAGGACTATAACCTATAAGGACTATAACCTATAAGGACTATAACCTATAAGGACTATAACCTATAAGGACTATAACCTATAAGGACTATAACCTATAAGGACTATAACCTATAAGGACTATAACCTATAAGGATTATAACCTATAAGGACTATAACCTATAAGGACTATAACCTATAAGGACTATAACCTATAAGGACTATAACCTATAAGGACTATAACCTATAAGGACTATAACCTATAAGGACTATAACCTATAAGGACTATAACCTATAAGGACTATAACCTCGCTAAGGGTACGTTACCATAACCGACACTCTTAGCAGGCAGTTTAGTACTCATGGTTGCTGTTCTAAATTAATTAAAAGACTAATGTTACTAATTCTCTTAATGATCTCTTAACCGATTTTTACAACTCCCACAGGTAAATAGGGAGTGGTGATAACTATATTCTTATCTCATATGGTTAAATTGTCTTATTATTATTAATGATTTCAAATGTTTTCTCTCCAGGTTGCACCGATAATACAAATAGCCTTGGTTCAAATGGAGTACCGGAACTGGACTACACTGACGTGGATTTGGGCTTGGCACAGCGAGGGCCCAGGTTCGACGTGGCACACTCTAAGAACGTGACGGCACTGGTTGGCAAAACGGCACAATTGAATTGTAGGGTCCATGACCTTGGCAATAGGACAGTGAGTATACATTTTATACATAAATTATCATATCTATTGCATTGCAGGATGTATTATTTAATTTTTATTTTGTTGCTTCTTAAAATGTTTTTTTTCTTTCGTTATTCTTCCGTGTGGAGACAAGGTGTACTGTAGTTAACCGACTTCAAAAAGGACGAGGTTCTTTTACATTGTGTAAACAATCCTTACGGTCTCATCGGGCGTCATACAAGTGGCAAAGGGATCATCTGGCAAATTGACTTCAACGTTCTTCTGGGAATTCTTAACAATAATTGTAATTAGCAAGCTGCTTGCCAAATGTATGCACTATCTACCCTCCCAGGGCCTATATATCCAACAATCGACGTTGATACGTTGATGTTTGAAAATTCTACTTTCATACATAAAAAGGTCCTATAAAGTTTTCACATAATGTCGTTTTCTTGAGGTTGTGGTAAAAAAATAACCAATTCCTCCGTATATCACAATACCAGTCTGATTTATTACGACGTCAGATTAAAATATTATGCAAAAATATCGCCTAAAGTTAAAACAGCCCAAATATTTTCCATGCTCAGATCTTTTGTCAGGCCGGGTGCCGACACTGATGAATTGCAAAAAGCTGTCTTTAATATTTTTTTTTTTCCTTACGATTTAAGAATTTAAGATCATAAATTAAAGTTAAATCCTCTTTGGATTAGACAGATAATGTTGTCACCCGCTCGTGTTTTTGCTTTCAAGAATATAGGGTGTAGAAAAAAAAACGGCTTTCTTTTGACTGTTTGAAATTTTCATATAAGGTTCATGATTGTAGCTGTTATGTTGCTGTAGATTGACTGGTATAAGCGTAGTAGTATTGCTGATCCTTAGGTATTTTTTTTAAATTCTCAATACCAAACCTCAGATGGTGAAACGCTTCGAAAAGCTTAATCACCTTTCCCATAGAAGAAAATACAATCAAAATAATTATAATACGTGAGAATCCAATTAACCGCTAAACCATATATGTGCAATCGTTAATTATCGTTATTATATATTTATTATTCGATAATATATAAAAAAAATCTAATATTAAATAAATAAATGTAGGTATGTTTTAGTCAAATTAACAAATAAAATATATAATTTAATGAATATTTGTATCGTGCATTACATCAAATGAAAATGAGTAGTAATATTTTGATAAAAATATTGTTTTCCGGAATGATTTCGGACACAAAACCAACAAGTCTTCCTTTTTGATACACGGCAAACACGCTATAAATTGATAAGTATCAGTCATACACCGCTCTGTTGAACACGAACCTGTTTTACAATGGAAGTGGATATAAGCTACCAACACGGTGGTTATAGGATTTGCTATAGAGTATTATTTCGAGGCTTCCTTCTTTTGTTGCGATGTTATCTGCTCACATCTCTTTGTCATCTTTTATGATACTCATGAGAAATAAAAGGATGAATTTTTTTTTATTCTTACTCATAACTACACTGAAGAAATGTAGATATATAAAGAAATTCAAATTTGAAAAGTAATGTGGAACATCTATTTTAAAATTTAAACAAGTAATTGATTTCGTTTGATGATTATTAGTCTATTTTGTTACTAGCAAATCATCTAAGGCACATCAAAGTTGAAGCAGTAAAGCAAAAGCACCCATACTCTACCTTAAAGAAAAACGTAAATAATTACAGATACAGGAAACAAAATTCTATTTGCCAACCAAATTGTATATTTTTAATACAAATAATATCTTGGTACATTAAAATTGTATATAAATTTAGCTTTATACATTTTGTATATCAATTTGTCTTTATAAATTTTCCGTGTGGTGACGGACTAAGAATACAATTCACCACCCCCTATCTTATCCGTAGGTGATCGTATGAGACGACTAAGGGATATAATACGCATATAACATGTATGCGAGAGAAGGAAAACTCGAAACAAAACCCTATACCAACACGTCTGACCAGCGTGGTATAGTAGTTCAATTACCCTTCCATTATAGAGGAGGCCTGAGCCCAACAGTGGGACATATATGGGCTGAGATGATGATGATGATAATGACATTTTGTTATATTTTTATACTCTTTATTAGTAAAGTAATGGTATTAAATAGTAAATCAACGTCTGTAGGATTGTAGAATACTAGCGCTTCGTTTGATGAACTCGAAAGTCGCAAACTCAAAATCCAACTCACAGTAGAAATTGACTCGGCTGTACCATATTGCAGTCTATGAACGTTAGTAACTAATACTGGCAATAGCAAAAGTAAAACAAAAAAGGCAATGAAAAAATACCAATCAACTAGTAGTATAAGTTAGTTACGAATATACGTCAAAACCAACTCTCTGAGTGAAAGTAAATAGAAAGGAAATACAACGCCATTTTCATCTACACAAAAAGTAATTTCAATAAAACGAGGCTTAGGTATCAAATGAAAACTATGCACAAGGAAAAATCATTGTGATATAATCCTATTGCTAGACAAAGAATATAAAATGGCTTTGCAAACTGTGAATTTGAATATTGGCTGACTAGTCAATATTGCTTTCTGTCTCCCGCTTTGCCTGGGAGGGAAGTGGAATCACTCTTTTCCAACTCCTCCTCTTTAACTTTTCTAATTAAATTTGTTGCGGGTTCCAAGACAATTAAAATCATTTCCCGGGACTGCCTGAGGGTCAAACCTCGGTGTCATTTATAGTGACCATTGTGGATCCTGGCTTACAGGAGTTACAATGGTGGGAATGTGTGGTGGGATTAGTCCCATTAATAAAAAAAAAAAACTGTGAATTTGAAATCGAGAGTTTTTATTAAGGAAATTTGTATGTAAAATATGTCAATACATATCTATTTTAAAATGTATAATTTATATTATTAGGGCAACCATTTTGATAGATTTTTTATTGAATCCATAAATATATCAACACGTGCGAGGAAGTATCACACTCTTGCAGAAAATCAAGGTGTCGATAATAGCAATTTGCTACTACACTTCCTTGCATTAGTGAGAGTATTGGAAAAAGAAACACGTCAAATACCAAATTCTTCAACTCCGCCTTTAACTATTTCGATTGACAATGAAGTGGCAATATTATTGCTCAGCTTTATGACCAGTAGTTACCATGTACCATGTGGTAGATTCCTTGCTTGTCTATCTCAAAATCAACGGTTGATCAAATCTAATAAATAACAAATAAAAATTATAACCCTGCTTTTTTTTTTTTTTTTTGGGGGGTGGGCTACGGTCGGCGCACTCCTCGCACCACTCCGTCCGGGGTGACAGAGGGGCGTAAGCGCGCACACCCGTAACCCACCCGTGACGTCGCCTTCGTCGTTGGGCCGACCACCGGAGCAGAGTGACTTGACGTCAGTGGTCGGCCCGACGGAATACCCCTGAGGAGTACCCTCTCCTCGACCGACATCCCCCCCTCGGGTAGGATGTCGGTCTTTCCTCACGCGGTCGGCCTCTCGGCGGGTGACGGACTAATTCCCCGATCCAGTCACCCGCGGCCTTGGCTAGGGCGGCATCAGGCGCAGGTAATCGCGCCTGCGCCGCCCCAGTCGCCGGCGGCGGCTCGCGCCGTCGAGGAGACGCTCCTCGCGCACGCGCTCCGCCGCCTCCTTCCGCGAGACTACTGCCTCGCAGAAGGTTGCGACCGCGTCCCAGTTCCTGACGCTGTCGAGCATCGCCCTGGCGATGGTCGGCAGCGTCAGGTCGGCACCGATGATTGCGACGAGTTCACGACGCTGCTCTGCCCTAGCGGCACAAACCTCGAGCGTATGCTGCGCCGTGTCTTCGTCGCAATCGCAGTGGTGGCAGGACGGTGTACTCTCCCTCCTGACGACCTTGTGCAGGTATTTGGCGAAGCATCCATGCCCCGTCAAAACCTGCACCAGTCGGAAGGAGAGCACCCCGTGCCGCCGTTCCAACCACTGCATCAGCACCGGCCGGAAGGCCTCTACGGTCCTTACACCGAACCGAGGCCTCTCCAGACGGACTGCCCAACGGGCAATGACATCTAGGCGGGCGTCAACGCGCCAGGCGGTGAGTTCCCTCAAAGAGGCCACACCGCCCTCCGCGCGCACCCCCGACACCCGCCGATACAAATCGGCGAGCATTTCCGCCTCCAGGTCCCACGGGGGACTCCCGGCCAACAGGCACGCTGCCTCCGTCGCCACCGTGCGGTACCCGCGTACAGCCCTGACCGCCATGGCCCTCTGTGGTCGCCACAGAAGAGCCCTGAGTCGGACGGTCAGGGACCCCGCCCACACCGGTGCGCCGTACAGGGCCATCGACCGGACGACCCCCGTGTACAGCTGTCGGCACGTAGCGCTCGGTCCGCCCACATTCGGCATTAGCCATGAAAGGGCGGACGCCGCGCCGACGAGCCGCGGAGCGAGCCTGCGGAAATGCTCCCGAAACCACCAATGCCCGTCGAGCACCAGGCCCAAATACCTCATATGGGCCCGGATGCTGATGTCAACCGAATTGACGGTGATCGAAACGCCGATGGGAGGGCCCATGCGGGGCCCATGGAACAAGAGGGCCTCTGTCTTGTCCAGGGCCACCCTCAACCCCAGCGCCTCGATCCGCCTGACGATCTCTTCGGTGCCGAGAGTCGCCAGGCCTGCCGCCTCCTCCAGCGTCCTACCGCGGGCTGTGACGAGCGTGTCGTCGGCGTAACAGATCACGCCCAGCCCGGGTAGGAGGCATTATAACCCTGCTGGGCATAACACATACTGTAATTGCCGTGCAGTCAAATATAATGAATATATTTTACCAGGTATCATGGATCCGACATCGTGACATCCACTTGTTGACGTCAGGCAGGATGACGTACACCTCGGACCAGAGATTTATCAGCGTACACAACCCTCACACTGAGGATTGGATACTTAAGGTAACTATTAGAATAACTTACATACATTCATATCATCACGCCATATCCCTTGCAGGGTAGGCAGAGAGAACAGAGTGCCAGAGAACTCTATCCTTGCATACTTCACTCGCTTCCTCAACATTCATAATTCTCTTCATACACGCTCGCCGGTTTCGGAGACTCTTGACTCCACCTTCCTTCAGTACATGACCGATCTGGTCAAGGTAGGTTAGTCTCGGTCTCCCCCGGTACCTACATCCTTCCACTTTTGCATTGTATATCTTCTTAACCAGACGTTCGTTCGGCATGCTTTCCACATGTCCGAACCATCGGTGCATAACTTAAGATTTATATTAATACGTCAGCAATCTTCTCTTATCCCAATTGTTTGGGGTCGACGCAATATGTCTCTTATAGTAGCAAATGAACAAGTAGCACAACTGATGATAGATCTTACTGCCACTGGAAAACCATTGGAATATCTGGGATACAATTACTGCTTGCCAACTAAAACTCAGCCAGAAAGTTACGATTCGAGCTTTGAATTTGCAATACCAATGGCAGAGCTAGACCGTTGTCAAATAACCCAATCCCTCTCAGAAAGTTAGGTTTCTGACTCTCTCGCTCACCGAACGAAGCATGATGGAACATTGCTACTGTTCAAACGTCGTTTTTTTGCAAGAGTGTAGTAATACACCGGATGAAACAGCTCGCGGCTGTGTCAACGGTCTGGTCCTGGTAGGGCCTACATTTTTTCATCATTTCTATCCATATAATATTTCAATATTAGACAGAGATTCATATATACATATGTTCATGTCAATCATTCATATTTTAACTTCTCCATCAATGAGTCAATTTTCAAACTTTTACTTATACATTCATTCATTAATTTATCCAATCGTATCATATCATACATCCATCTCAACATATGCATCTCTGTTACAGTCACCTCTCATCCTTTTGTAGCCCAATATACCCACATAGTACATCAGCCCTTATCAAAATTGTACTGTAGAGACATTTTTTAAATAATTGGAAGGTGATAGGCCTTAAGCGTAACGATTTTAAATTGTTACTCCGGTAATATTTTTTGGTACTTTACATGACGGTGAATACCATTTCACCGTCATGTAAAATAGCGGTATTATAAGAATATAAATAGGGCTAATAATAAGCATAGATAATAATTCTAGCCGGCGTAACATCTTAAATCATAAATCAAGTCATCTAAATATTACAAGATATGGTAGGAATACATTGTTGACAGTTTTCTGTCAACAGCCGCGGGCCGGTCTCGTTTGAAGTAATACACACACACACCCTCGCAAGAAATCGATGTCTGAGCAACGCCAATGAGCTATTGCGCTTCATTTGGTGGGCGAGAGAGCCCAACTTTCTGAGTGAGATTGGGTTAGTTGGCAACGTTCTAGCTGTGCAGTATTGCAACTTCTATGAGCTGCTGCTCACTTTCCGTGAGCTGTAGCACTTACTATCAAGTGTGCTGGTTGCTTCTTTAGCACTATATAAAAAAAAATACATTGCGGTTTAGTTAATAAATTTTATGTATAGAGATGTATGCGACTGCATGTAGCGGAGATGTGAATGTTGAGATAGATGTGTGGTGTGACGAGAATGGATAAAATAAGAAATGAACATATAAGAAGAAGTTTGAAAGTTGCGCCAGTGACGGAAAAGTTGAGGAGTGAAAGATTGTCATGGTATAGCCATGTTATGAGACGGGATGAAAGTAATGTTGTGAGGAAAGTTTAAAGTATGAATGTTGAAGACTTTAGAGGTTAGGAAAGACCGAAGAAAAGACGTATGGACTGCGTAAATCATGACATGGATAGAAAAGGAGTGACCACAGAGATGACGTCTGATAGAGTTGTATGGAAGACATATTGTACAGTAGACATATTGCGTCTGCTCCAAATAAATTGGAATAAGAGCAACTTAATGATAATGATGGAGATTTACGTGTAATAAATTTCACTAACTTTGTGTGTTGCTCATATTAATACTTCTTAAAGTGTAAATATCGACCTCATTACATACATACATACATAGCCTCACGCCTGTTTCCCTGAGGGGTAGGCAGAGACTACGGATTGCCACAAACCACGATCCTGATATACCTCCATCGCTTCATTCACACTCATCACAGTCTTCATGCATGCTCTACGATTACGCGTACTCTTAATCTGACCTTTCACTAACACATCTTCGATTTGATCCAGGAAAGTACGACGTGGTCTTCCCCTTGTAATCGTCCCACTCACACTCGCTTTGTATACTCATTAATTCTCCGAAATCTACCTTTGGCATTCTTAGCAATATGTAGTTATATGAAATTTAGCTGTTGTAGACAAGAACTTCTAAACCCATATGCCTAAAATATCCCACCTAATGAATTTAAGTTATTATTTATTGCGTCAACAGTACTGTGAATATTATGTATAACCACGCTACTACATATTGCTGTAATATTCATAAATTAGGTTCCTAATTTTAATTACGTTGACATCTTCATTACTAATTTAAGTTTTAATATACAAGATTAAAATATCTGTGTGTTATATGTTGTTTATTAGAATTCTATTTAGGGAAAATCTGGGTTGCCTTACTTAATTTGTTTTTACCATACATATGATGTTGAGGAAAATAAATAAAATACTACGATCTTACGCGCACGCGTTTTCGTATACGAAGTTGTTTTATGCCTAAATTGTACTTATACGTACATTATGTATTGTAATAATGGCTTCTAAGGCTTTTATTAAAACTAGGATATCAGTAATACATCATAATTATATTAGTTCATAATTTTGAACTGCTGCTAACTTTATTAGAGTTTTATTTAAATTTCGAACTGGCTTGAAAAAGAAACCTGTTGAAAAAAAAACACAAATGAAGGATTCATTTGTGTTTTTTTTTCAACAGGTTTCTTTTAGCACATGAAAAATGTTGTTCGTTGTTCGTCATGTATACAGTTCTACTTAGTACTACTTAGTTTTAATTTCCGCGCATTATTTCAGTAAAGTACTACACAAGCTGAAGTAATTTACTATTATCTACGCACTATAAATTACATATACATATGTGAGGTTATTTTAAAGCTAAAATGGGTTTGTTTTTCAACAGATAAGGTTTCCGCAGCGTCGTGATTCCGGTATCTACGAATGTCAAGTGGGTACCACGCCTCCTATCGGTCACCGAATGTATCTTTCAGTCGTCGGTAAGTAACTTTTACGATTTATTTTTTAAATTTCTTATTTATGTAACTATTTACATATATACAGGTACGTACAAGTGAAAAGGTATAAGTGAAAAGTTAATAATTGATGGTACAAGCAGCTTTGCTTCTATGGATTACTTACTTATTTACTAGTATTCTATTTGAGCACCTAAATCGTCCTCAACTCTAATTTTTAAAGACATATACCCTTTTTTTTTCTTTTTTTTTTTGCCTTGGACTATGGACGTAGTTGCGCCCAGCCAAATCGGTCTGGGGCAACGGAAGAGGCGGCGCGCAATCCCATAGACCCACCCTGCAAATACCTCTCTTCGCCGTGCGAGCGGGCCACCGGTACCCGATCTTAAACATAAATACCCTGCAATTATTCTTATTTTATTGCAAATTTTACAAACATACAATTGATGGACAAATGTTTCTCAGTAGACTGAACAAGATTTCTAAATCGCATAAAGTATTATTTTACATGGCAATAGAACCTATGACACTGATACGGTAGATCGATATCTTCACCACTGCGTCCTTTGTGCCAGTCTTCTAACTTTAATAAGATCAATAATAAATTACCATTTTTGTTATCCCACTAGTTGTCATAACAACGGCGTCTGGATAGAACGCTTAACGGCTTTTGTTGCTATATATTTTACTACGAATATTTATTAATAATTGAGAACATTTCGCTTAAATATGTCACAGCGTTATTTTCCATATAAATACACTATCTGAACTCAACTGGTAGTTCCTACGATGTGACGTCCTCGAGACGTATGTACTTGACAAGGCTGACGATGACATTGTGCTCGCTCAGCTAAGCACCTACACGGCCCACGAGGCCATAATACATAAATATCCGCGGTTTCACCTTCACCAATAATATGCGAAACCGTTTGACGTAAAAAATCATTTGATGGCTGAGGTTCTTATCCCATAAGGGTTACCTTTGGGCGATGTTGCTTAGATAATTTCGCCTGGCTAGTAGTTTTCAACGCTAACCGATAGACTAGGCTCTCTGCTGTCTAAGCCATCTACAGCTAATAGCTAAATTTACTCAAAACCAAAAACTGGGATCCTCCTGGTATTAATACAAGTAACTTTTTTCTTTTCGTAAAAGCTTTACAATGGTAAATTTATCATATAGATTTTTTGACTCACGGCATCTCATTATCATCATCATCACAGCCCATATATGTCCCACTTTTGGGCTCGGGCCTCCTCCGTAATGGGAGGCAAATTAACCTACTATACCGTGCTGGTCAGACGTGTTGGTATAGGGTTTTGTTTCGAGTTTTCATTCTCTTGCATAGATGTTATATGCGTTTTAGATCCCTTAGTCGTCTCGTACGATCACCCACGGGTAAGATAGGGGGTTAGTGAATTGTATTCTTACTCCATCACCACACGGATTACTCACGACATCTATACCGTACTATTTAAAGTTGATTAAAATACGAGGGAATGAAAATACCTTGAAGCGGACATGTATGTAAATATAGCAAACAAAAAAATTCATAGATGTGTGAAGTCAGTCATTTGAAAGTTACATTAAACTGTCGATAATTAATATATACTACACTTAAGGGGGCATCCATTAATTACGTGAGGCATTTTTGAGGATGTTTATACCCCCTCCGTCGTAAGATCTTTCTCGATACAATCTCACGTGAATTTATCAAAATTTGTTCTTGGGTATAAAGGTTTTTTTTTACTTTCATTTAATTTTAACTTAACTTCACTTAACTCAAGCAGTTTTACGTCATTTTCTTTAAAAAAAAATAACCCAAATAACCTCACGTACCTAATGGACGCCCCTAATATAATTAGTTATTTATTTTAAATGATCTATATATTTATCGTTACATATATAGATTGCGTCAAATTGTATCAATATAATAAAATTGTTGTGTTTACTTTTTGTATATTTGCTTTCATATTTTTCTTCTCTTGTTAGCTCGTATGTTTCATTGTTGGAACTAGATATTGCAACGAGATATATAAAGTCAACAAAGGGATTCGTGAATTCTATTCATTTGCCGTTAGTACACGTATAATTATTTTTACTGCAAGCAAAATTGGTATAAATTTATTGTTTTATATCATTTTTTGATTTCATTTTTTGCTAGGTGGTAGCGGCTACGAATACTACCAACCCTTGCTTTGCTCATGGATGTCATAAAAGTCGACTAAGAGCCTTATAACGATCTGGGCTAACTCCATCGGATGCCGTTTGGTCAACAATTACATTCCCAAGGAGGGTTAACGTCTGGCAGGCGGCCGGTCATAAAATTATTGCCAATAACTTTTCATACTATCAAAGAAGAGTACATATTGTATCGACCCCAAGTAATTGGGATAAGAGTAGGAGAATGATGATCATTTTTAATTTCGTGTAGTGATGAAGAATTAATTCATCAGCCCCTTTCTTGCTCGAGGATCTTAAAAAAACTAGTAATTGATATAATAAAACCTTATACAACTCGTCTAAACTTACATTGTATAAAAAGTCAATAAGAGACTTACATAGTGGTAGGACCACGTTGTTGATAGTTTCCTGTCTACAGCCGCGGGCCGGTATGTCCGGGGTAGTACCACACTCTCGCAGAAGATTGACGTCTGAGTAATGACAATTGCGCTTCGTTCGGTGAGCGAGAGAGCCGGAAGCTCAACTGGGTGAGTTTGGGGATTTTATTGGGCTATATCAAGCAATAAAAAAAACCATGATAAGAGATGATGGTTGTCATTTTTCATTCAAACTATTGTAATCATTAACTATCATTGTCATCAGCTTGTTAGGTTTGGGCCTCTTTATAGATTTCCTAATACACATATTAAAAAGGAAAACAAAAAATTTAATTCTTTGTAATTTGATTACAACGCCATCAGCAGGCAATTGTTCATTTAATTCACTTGAATACATAAAAAACATACTTTAAAATTAGTCCAGCTGTATAATAAGAGGAATTAATTCAAATATAAGATTTTTATAAATAAAGATTTAAAGTAATTATATTTTCTTTTCTGCATAAAATTACTTAGTCAAAGAAAAATAATGTTTCATAACATTTTTATTAGACGCTATTCATTCTTTGCGAATACCGTGTTTTAAAAGCCAAGAAGGGTAGGTATGAAATGGTGTGGTATGAATGGTAATGAATTTTTTACGATCGTTTTTTTTTCGTAATAGCTGTATGAGCTAAGTATTAGATACTGTTTGTACATACAAACAGTTTGAGTTAAATCCATTCATATATGTATGAATGGATTTAACTCAAATTATTTCATGAGATGAAGGACCAAAACTTAAAATTAGCTCTAAACTTAAATGAAGGATAGTAGTAGTCCCGTGACCATAAACTCTATGAAGTGTTCAAAAAATTAAGAAATTAAAATTAAAATACAAATGCGATAGAATAACGCGTAAAAATAGTTTTATTACTAATGTGTAATACTCGCGTAAACATCAGATATCTGTGGGTTTTAATTTTTTTTTTTTTTACGACGACGTAAGAGAGCGAGTAGGTATGAAAGAGAGTATTGGTGTAAAGATGCGAAAGGGAATGCTCCGATGGTTCGGACATGTGGAAAGAATGCCGAACGAACGTCTGGTTAAGAAGATATACAATGCGAAAGTGGAAGGATGTAGGTACCGGGGGAGACCGAGACTAACCTACCCAGACCAGATCGGTCATGTACTGAAGGAAGGTGGAGTCAAGAGTCTCCGAAACCGGCGAGCGTGTATGAAGAGAATTATGAATGTTGAGCAAGCGAGTGAAGTATGCAAAGATAGAGTTCTCTGGCACTCTGTTCTCTCTGCCTACCCTGCAAGGGATATGGCGTGATGATATGTATGTATGTTAAAATTTTTGAGAAGATTATTTTTTAAAAGAAACTAAGAAGTTCAGCCATGAAATGGTCTGGTATGGATGGTATTGAAAATTTTACGATCGTGCCTTGCTTAATAACTATATAATCTAATGTATTTCTATTATTTGTATGCATGTATCAAATCATCATCATCATCACAGCCCATAAATGTTCCACAGTTGGGTTTAGGCCTCCTCCGTAATGGGAGGTAAATTAAGCTACTATACCGCGCTGATCAGACGTATTGGTATAGGGTTTTGTGTCGAGTTTTCCTTCTCTCGCATAGATCTCTCGGATATTATATGTGTTTTATATCCCTTAGTCGTCTAGTACGATCACCCACGGACATGGGGTGGTGAATAGTATTCTTACTCCGTCACCACACGGAAAATGTATCAAATAATTTAACTCAAATTACTTAATGTGGTGAAGGATTAAGAATTTTATAATAGGCTCTATTTTTCTTTGCGAAGACCGTGTATTAAAAGATGATAATAAATTTCTTACAATCACACCTAATTTATCAGTTGTTTGAGCTAAATTATACAAATGGATTTTTATATTATTTGTAAACATGTATTAACGGACTTAAGACGATCTCTCCGGCGTCCCGTAAAAGCGCGGAAGGGAGCCGCTGTTCTTTCAGTGGGCGTCAAAAAAAAAAATATGGAGTTGACCCAGGTCGTTATAAGGTTAAGTTATAATACAAATTAAAGTAATATGAACCCAAAATACTAAGATAACAGACCTTTATTAAATTAATATGGATCATATTTTCACTACTTGAAGATATCTAGTGTTGAAAATTTAATCCAATAAACATGATGCTTTTAAGTTAATATAATATATTAACTTTGTGGATTTTATTTTCAACTTTTTATTATCATTCTGACTTCTGATGTTTCATCGTGATCATCATCATCACAGATCATATATATCCCACTGTTAGGCTCGGGCCTCTTCCGTAATGGGAGGGAAATTAACGTACTATACCGCGCTGGTCTGACGTGTTGGTATAGGGTTTTGTTTCGAGTTTTCCTTCTCTTGCATAGATATTATATGCGTTTTATATCCCTTAGTCGTCTCTTACGATCACCCACGGGTAAGATGAATATAAGGTGGTGAATTGTATTCTTATTTCGTCACCACACGGATAATATTCTGATGTTTACTCAAGTAACACAGATTTGATGTGACTATTTTTTTATGAATTTTATCTTATTGATTTTCAAAATCTCTACGTTTTGAATACTTTAATGCGTTCATGGCCGCGGGCGAACTAAGATTTCTCACGTCCAATAAGTCATTATATCTACCTGCTACAGTATTAGTTAATAAACTTTAACCCACATTTTTGATAAAAATTCGTTGCAAGTACTTACAAATAGAAAATGTTTCTATACAAGGTCAGTTATTATGAAATATTAAAATAATAATAATTATATTATAACAATTTACTAGTTTGAAATTATATTAAGCTACCGAAACGCGGCCACACTTCTTTTTTTTTTCGGCGGGCTATGGTCTGATTACAGCCCGCTAAATCCGTCCGGAGCGATAGAAGAAGCGGCGCACGACCCCATAGACCCACCCTGCAATGTACCTCTCTTCGCCGAGCGAGCGGGCCATCGGAACCCGATCTTTGTCTTCGGTGGCCAACGCGGACACACTGAGGAATATCTGGCAACAAAACCCTTTGTATTACCATTGAAGACGAGTGGTTAATTCATGAAACATAATCATATTCAAGCTTAAATTATACATTTAATAATAATAATAATCTTTATTGAAAACAGATACATTTGACACTTATACATGGGTATCCCTGCCTCTTGAATTAGGTATTACCTGTGTCTCAAGAGACAGTTCCTTCCCGAATTACATAAATTGTAGACATAAAATTAATTTGCTGTGACATAATTATATCTAAGGTTATATATGTGGTAATAAAAGCTAATAATAATAATAAAAAAAAATAAAATCCAAATATGTAATAAAATTTTAGAAACTTTAAATTTAACGTGTAAGTGTGTGTGTATGGTGTTTGTATGTGATGGTGTGTGTACTGTGTATGTGTAGTGTGCATGTACGTGGTATGGTATGGTGTGCGTGCGTGCGTGTGTGTGTGTGCATGCGTGCGTCGTTGATGGTGCGTTTGGGGGTATTTGAAGACATTTAATAAATAAGATTATAATTTTTATATATATATATTATAATTTTTATATATATTCCTATATGCTTTCCGTGCGGTGACGGAGTAAAAATACAATTCACCAACCCCTATCTTACCCGTGGGTGATCGTACAAGACGACTAAGGAAAAACGAGAGAAGGAAAACTTGAAACAAAGCCCTATACCAATACGTCTGACCAGCTTGGTATAGTAGGTCAATTGCCTTCCCATTATGGAGAAGACTCGAGCCCAACAGTAGGACGTGTATGAGCTAAGAAGAAGATAATTTTCTAAACTATCTGAATTTATGTGTTCGAATGTTTATGCAAAACAAGATTTTTTTTAAATCTCGCAATAGCACTTCCAAGCTGTACCACGTCGGCTATTTCATAATTAAATTCTGAAAATAATTTTGTCCAAAGAAATCGTCTCTTTTCTGTTTTATTCAAAAACTTATGTTATCATTAAGAAAGAAGATGGCGGAATTAATGCAGTTTTCTTAATTTATTCGTCCTAATGGACTCAGCAAATCTTATGAAAAAGAAAAAACTCGTTGAAAAATTAATACTTGAAGAAACTTAATAACTTTAACATAGCATGTAGTTTAATTTAAGAGAATTTGACTGGTAGAGTTGGCGAAACGGTCAAAATATAAAAAGTGTCATGGGTTTGAACCCCACACAGGACAATTCATTGTGTTATCAACAAAAGATGATTTTCAAATCTAATTGTAATTTGAGTCTATTATTTATATTTCTGTGACGTTCCCTGTCATATAAGAAGTAATTTTTCAGTGCAGGGTATTTTAAAAAAAATAAAACAAAAAAACTGACAAATAAAAATCAAGTCAGAAGTCATTAAAATTTACAGTTGTTTACTAAAAATTTAATTAAAAACATAACAATTTAAGAATTATTTTTAATTTCGATTTGTTTATCGACATATGGATATTAAACAATAAACCCTGACAATTTTAATTCAATATCTCCAACAGTTTATCTGTAATCATTTACTTTTTAATTAAAAAGTCACAAAAAAAAATTGTGTTACAAATTTTTCGAGCATATTCGATGCTCATCATCAGGTCAAGTGCGCAGCTGCGTCTGCGAACGACACAATCAACTCTAACGCATGGGTATTGCCGTAAAATGCATTTGTCTAATATGTGTCAAATTCATGATAATTAAACACTAAAATAAAAGAAATTGTTGTTAAAAAGAAAATTTAAAAAAAAAACTGTTTCAGTGTTTTATTATTAATGTTACTTTATAGTAAAATATATAGCTTTGAATTCGAAGACCAAGTGTAAAAAAGAAGTCCATTTGATGTGATTTTATCCATTATTTGATTTTTGAAAACTGTCATCATCTTCATCATCACAGCCCATAAATGTCCCACTGTTGGGCTCGGGCCTCCTCTGTAATGGGAAGGAAATTAACCTACTATACCGCGCTGGTCAGACGTGTTGGTATGGGGTTTTGTTTCAAGTTTTCCTTCTCTCGCATAGTTGTTATACGCGTTTTATATCCCTTAGTCGTCTCGTACGATCACCCACGGGTAAGATATGGGGTAGTGAATAGTATTCTTACTCCGTTACCATACGAAGATTAAATACTGTATTTACCAATAAATAATCATATTCTGATTCTGTTTATTTAACAATTTTATCGTGTAGTGATGAAATGAGAATACAATTCAATACTCTCTTTCATCACCGAGTATGTAGTTAACTATAATTAAAGGATATATATTATATAAATGGCATATATGATAAAGAAAGAAAGCTCTCCAACCCGTCTAACTAGCGCATTATACCAGATAAATTTTGCTCATATTGCGAAGGAGGATCTAGGCCAGCAGTGATACATATATGAGCTGAAATAATGAGATAATGATGAATTTTGACGCTTATAGTAACAAACACAGAAATATTAATTATCTTAGAAGGGCCTAAAATAAGATTCATCATTCTCTTACTCTTATCCCAATTACTTGGGGTCGATACAATATGTACTCTTCTTTCATAGTACATATTGTAAAAGTTATGGGTAATAGTTTTATGACCGGCCGCCGGCCAGAAGTCAACTCTCCTTGGGAATGTAATTGTTGACCAAACGGCATCAGATGGAGTTGGCCCAGGTCGTTATAAAGCACTTAATCGTCTTTTACGACATCCGCGAGCAAAGTAAAGTTTGGTAGTATTCGTAGCCGTTACCACACAGTTTTAAGGGCCTAAAATGAGATTATTTTGTACTAAAACCAGTGATTTTGTTTTTCTCAGAGTTTTGCCCACAAGACCGTTCAAAGATATTAATATTTCTGTGGAAAAATTTATCTTAAATACAAAATTCGTTCGTTTACAGATCAAGCCGTAGGTAGGTATTAGTATGGAATAAAATCAAATAAACACTACCTTCCACATATCACCGGCTGTCAGTCACGTTTGACGCACCTACACAAGTTAATACGTGAATATGTCAGCGTATTTTTTTTCATGTCACATTCAAAGACCACAGCTGACGTGAAATGGCTTGACGTGGCTGACTTTATACGTGTAATCATTATGATTATAATAATATTATTTGTATTATGAGGTGTGTTTTAAATGAATTTTGTTATGAGTTATAGAGGTGAATTTTAAATGAGTTTTGTTTATGCGTTGCTAGTTACGCTCGTGAATAGGAACGCCATGGATATAAATGAAAGTATCGAATCATGATCACCATCATTCTCCTACTCTTATCCCAATGACTTGGGCTCGATACTATAAGAGTGCAACAAACAAACGACATAGATATACACTTAAACGTTTATAACAACATATAACTTATTAACAGCCTTTCTACCACAGATTAGATATCACAACAGAATCCCGTCTACGCGTCTGTAACCGATATTTATACCTGTTTTCGCCCCGAAACCACTCAACCGTAACGCTAATGTTGCCAGAGCATACTCCTTGAATCGCCACCTTCCGATGGGCAATAACAATACAATATGTACTTTTCTTTCATAGTACATATTGTAAAAGTTATTGGCATTCGTTTTATGACCGGCCGTCTGCTAGTCATCAACCCTACTTGAGAATGCAATCGTTGACCAAACGGCATCAGATGGAGTTGGCCCAGGTCGTTATAAGGCTCATAGTCGTCTTTTACGACATCCACGAGCAAAGTAAGGGTTTGTATTATTCGTAACCGCTACCACGCAGCAAACATATATGAAAATATCGAATATCTGAAATAAACATATATCCGAAACTATAACCGAAATCAATATAAGTTTCAAATAATTTCAGATAAGGTTGGTGTCTGTATGAGTCATATAACGATAGGTTTTATTTAAAGTAACCGAACTGACTACACAAAATTAAGCATCTCCAAAGGGGAATGATACGATAAACAGCACACAATATTTCCCTTTTGTAGTTCTATAAAAACTTTATAATTCTCTGCCGTATTGTATGGGTCAGCATGTCGGGCTACAATAGCTATGCATGAGAGATGGCTGCATGTAGCAAAGATACGAATGTTAAGATGACCTGATGAGAATGGAAAAGATAAGAAATGAGCATATAAGAGAAACAACAGTTAACAGTGGCGCGAGTGACGGTAAGTTGAAAAGTGAACGCCTACCTTGGTATGGACATGTGATGAGACGGGAAGATAGTAATCTTGTGAGAAAAGTTTTAAGTATGAATGTTGAAGGCTTTAGGGGTAAGAGAAGACAAAAGAAAAGATGGATCGATTGCGTGAAGCATGATATGAATAGAAAGGGAGTGAACGCAGAGATGATTTCGGATAGGATTGAGTGGAAGAAAATGACATATTGCGTCGATCCCAAGTAATTCGGAGAAGAGCAAGGGGGTATGATGATGAATTCTCTAAAAAAAACAACATTCGTAACCAAAACTGTCGGATAAACTGAAATAATTTCATATCCATAACTATTATTGATCTAATACCCGTAGATCCGAAACAACATATCCATTACACCACCACTCACATTTTCTGTGTATTTTTTTTTTCCTTCAAGAAAATTATATTTTCTTAGTTGAAAGATTTTAACTATTATAGGATATTATTGATAAATTAAGGCCAGAAAATTTATTAAACAGCTTTTTATTTCAATCGTTTACGTATTTAATTGTTATAATAATATGCCTAATATATCGTTTTCGAGCTCTCTAGTTATAATTCTTATACATTGATACACCGTCCTTCCATTGTCCCGAACGATTCGGACTAGGTGTGTCCCGACCATGGCTTGTCAAAAACGGTGTGATTTGTGTCCATTAATCAAATTAAATGAAATCATTTACTATATATAAGCTTTATAAGGACACTTAGGTATTATCGGTTTATATTTTATTTCGAATTAATCTAATAATCTACCACCGTACACAGTAAGCGGCCGCAGGCTGAGAAGATCCGACAAGAAACTCAATCAACTCGTCATTTTTAAGTTACTTATTTTAATAAAATTTTCTTGTGCTAAGATGGAGTCACTGTGTTTTGAATGCATTAATTATAAACTCATTTGCAAAAAAAACGGGCGGTTTTGATTTTCATTCATATTTAAAAAGATACAATACCAAAAAGGTTTCAATCGTTTGTACACGTTACTGGCCGGTTTTAAAAATGCTGTGGTATTTAAAAAAGTACGTTCTAAATTCAATTTTTCATTTGATGTTCATTTTTACAGAAAACCCCTTTTTATCCTACATTTTTGGCGCGAAGTTCCAGAAGTTAACATCGACTTTCATAACTTTTATTCAATTTTTATCGATTAATTTCATATCCTTGACTGTCAAAGCTTTATTTAATGCTGTTTGGCTGTATCAAAAATGGTAGATAAAGTGGTAAAAGCTACCAAAATTATCGCGCTGCTTGAAGAGGGTTGCAGCCAATGTTTCGTGGCTAGGAGGCTAAATGTTAGTCGCTCGACAGTCCAAAGGACCTGGCAGCGATATCAGGAGACTGGTTCCGTCGAGAGAAGGCCTGGTTCTGGAAGAAAACCATGTACCCAACCACGGGATGATCGTTTTCTTGTGAGTCGCGCATTGACAAATCGCAAATCTTCGTATGTGGATCTTAAGAACAACCTCCAAGAAGTAAGAAATGTGCATATTAGTCTATGGACGGTCAGGAGGAGGCTTCTCGCTGCCAATATACGCAGTCACCGCCCGGCCCGCGGCCCCAAATTACTCCGTGAGCACAGAGTTCACGGGCTTAGGTTCGCTAGAAATTGTGAATCATGGACTCAAGACGATTGGAATAGGGTTTTGTTCTCTGATGAAGCCAGGATATCTCTGTTCGGTGAAGATCGACGTCGGCGAGTGCTAAGAAGACAAGGAGAACGCTTTGCAGAGGCATGTTTCGAAGAAATCACACCTTATGGTGGGGGCTCTGTTATGTTTTGGGCAGGAATAAATTCAATGGATCGTACAGAGTTAGTCTTCATTGAAAACGGCTCACTGACTGGGCATCGATACATAACGGAAGTTCTAATTTCTCATGCACAACCCGCATTGGCCGCTCTAGGTGAAGACTCGATTTTTATGGACGACAATGCTCGCGCCCACCGATCCCGCGATGTTAATGCGTATGTGCAAGAGGTCGGCATTCGTCGTTTGGATTGGCCAGCTCGAAGTCCCGACCTCAATCCCATAGAGCATGTCTGGGACGTTCTGAAACGGCGTGTGAGATCAGTACACCCGGCTCCGCAGACCATCAGAGAGCTGAAGAATGTGATTACTGCGGAGTGGGAACGTATTCCGCAAGCAAGTATCCGGGATATACTCGCTAGCATGCCCAGACGAATTCAAGCTGTGATTTTAGCTAGAGGGGGTCACACTCGATACTAAACATTTATCTGCTTTTACTTTATTAAAGAAAAACAAACAAAAAAACTTTTTTATTTTTACTTCATGAGCATATGCACTACTAGCGAATATACACTACTAGCGAGGTTTAGCATTATTTCCCATAAATTGTATCTAAATTTTATGAAATACTGATGAAAACGATTATTTTCTTATTAATTTACCAAATTGTGTGGATAAAACTACCTATAATTATCAAACAAAGAAATATTAACATTTGAAATGGTTCATTGCTTAGGTGCCCGTTTTTTTTGCAAATGAGTGTATATAAGCTTTGGTTTGATCATATCTTATCCACTATCCGGGACAAGAATTTGTCTTAGAGCCTGAAAACACTATGCGACTATTTTTCATTTTTAAAGGGGTTTTTTTTACTCCGTTGGAGGTTAACGATGATGACGATGATGAACTAAATTCATCTACTTATTTAATATATCGAAGTCAACTTCTGAATACAGGTTTTTACAGAAGATACAATACAATATATTGCTGTGTGGTAGCGGCTACGAATACTACCAACCCTTACTTTGCTCGGGGATGTTGTAAAAGACGACTAAGAGCCTTATATTGACCTAGGCAAACACCACCTGATGCCGTTTGGTCAACAATTACATTCCCAAGGAGGGTTGACGTCAGGCAGGCGGCCGGTTATAAAACTGTTGCCATTAACTTTAGCAATATGTAGGAAGAGGAGTACATATTGCGCCGACCCCAAATAATTGGGATAAGGGCAGGAGAATGATGATGATGATGACAATACAATATATTCGCTAGACTTGGTAGACTGATTAGCAATTAGTTAGTTTTATGAGTTTCCCAAGAGAGCGCTGCTGGCCACTTCCTTGGCAGATTCTTATATCTTCTACGGAAAAAAGATATGGAAATTTTTACATCATTATCGCCTTTATATTACTCTTATCCCAATTACTTGATCGATGCAATATGTACCTACTCTTCTTCCGTTATACATATTGTCAAAGATTTCTCAACAATTTGATGACTGCCGCCTATCTGAAACCGCCTTGGGAATTCATCAGACAGTATCAGATGGAGATAGGCCAAACTGTTATAACGCTTTTGTCGTATTTTATGAAACTCAAGAATATATAAGAATTGGCAATATTCGTAGCTGCTAATACAAAGTCATAATCAGAGGTTTATGTATAAATTTATGATAATCATAATCATCATCTCAGCTCATATACAGGGTGGAAGTGGACCGCTCCCGCAAACAAAGACAGGTGACCCTACTAGTTCTACTTGTAATGATAGGCTAGAAAAAATCGATTCGGATGAAAAATATTTTTTTTCACAACGAATTTTATGTTTTTTTCATATTCAATCGTATTAGGACAGTGCCATGTAACGATAATTCCATTAAAAATACGTAACTTTACTCAGATGAGAAAAGATGCAATCTATTTAAAACTCATGATCATATGTTCAAGAGTTCAACGACCTCGCGTGGTGAAAAAAAAATTTTTTTTCATCCGTATCGATTTTTTTTCTAGCCTATCATTACAAGTAGGACTAGTAGGGTTACCTGTCTTTGTTTTCGGGAGCGGTCCCCTACCACCCTGTATAATTCAATGATAGGCTTGCCTACTCCACACTAAAATGAAAATTGATGTACTACACCACGCTGGTCAGACGTTGTATATTATAACTTAAGTCTCACACATAGGCTCCTTAAGTTCTGTCATATCCGTGGTGCTGTACTGCTACGCTTCACGTGTCAGTACATCCTTCTATCTATTGGCCTATTAGCCAATTTTGCTTCATGTCTCCCGCTTTGCATAGGAGGGAAGTGGAAATTCTTCAACTCCTCCTGTTTTTCTTTGCTAATTAAATATGTTGCGGGACCCAAGACAATTAAAAGCATTTCCCAGGACTTCCTGAGGGTCAAACCTCAGTCAGTGTCTTTTATGGAGACCATTGTGGATCCTGGCTTACATGAGTTACAGTGGTGGGAATGTGTGGTGGGATTAGTCCCAAAAAAAAAGACGTTGTATATACGACGTTTGTACCTATACCCAACCCTGTAAAACCCTGGCTTTGATTCCAGTTTTCCTTTTCTTGAATAGATGTTATATGCATATTTTATCACGTAGTCGTCTCTTACGATCACACACGGGTAAGATAGGGTGTTGAATTGTATTCTCACACCGTCATCACACGAAATTTTTATACATGAATATAAAAATAATATATTTTGTGACAAAAAAAAAATATAAAATATGAGCGCGTTCTTATTTGAAGGCTTAGTTTTAACGTACAAAAAATGTCCAATTTTTTTCTCGTTCCAATAAATTAATTTCAAACGAGCTTGTTTATTTAACAAGTAATTTCGCTGATTTATCCCCTTTTCTTGTGTCATCTTTGTTAGTATTAGATTAGATATTAAATTTTATTTTTTTAAAGCATTTCATAAAACCACCGACGAAAGAATAAGTCTTTATATTATTAGAGAATTCACAAACATGCAATTAACAGATACAAATAACATCCAGAACATTTATTTAAAGATCAAACCAAGAAATAGAAATCTTGCTCAAGAATCGAATCCAAGATACTCGATAGACAAGACCACTATTTAGACTATAACGCCGACTATTCAGTCAACTTAAATATTTATTATCCGTGTGGTGACGGAGTAAGAATACAATTCACCACCCCCTATCTTACCCGTGGGTGATTGTAAGAGACGACTAAGAGATATAAATCGCATGTAACATCTATGCAAGAGAAGGAAAACTTGAAACAAAACCCTATACCAACACTTCTGACCAGCGCAGTATAGTAGGTTAATTTCCCTCCCAATACGCAATGGTATACGCATATATATATATGGGGTTGATGATGATGAAATATTTATTCCTCAAGTCCAGTCTGCTTTCCGGATGGGTTCAATTGTTTGAATCACATTCCTTCATTTTATTTAAAATACATTCTCAATTAACCAAATTAGATTTATCTATCCTGGCAAATGAATCCTGAAAATTCATTGATGGAATCTTCTGATAATATCTCAGATTATTTTTATGACTCCCATGGCTAACTTAGTAGTGGTGACGCACCATACGGGCTTAAAAATCTTATGTAAATTTTGACTGCACAGATGGCGTAGTGGTTAAAATACCGACCTTCCGTACCAGTGCCGAAGAATTCGATTCCTATGCAGGAAAACACTTTGTGCGATCTACAAAGTATTGTTCTGAGTCTAGGTGTAATTTGTCTACGTTAATTGCATGTTTATAAAGTTCCCCAAAATTCAAGTAATATTTTCTTAGTGCAGAGACACCACGTCTTTAAAAAAAATCCAAGTCGCAACCAATTATGATACTAAAATCACTTTGAGAAGTCAAATGTTCAATAGTAGGATTTGATAGGCTGATGATTGGATGGATAAATGAAGCTTCAGAATCTTCATTTTCTTTTCGTAGACTGATTCTCTTTTTTTTTTTATTTACACGTCAAGGAAATTTACAGACTCGGCATTACAACGCTTTACGCAAGGAGTTTACGCTCAAGTAATTTCCACAGATTAGAAAGTAAAAGTCACTATGAAAATCCGAGGTTGAACTGAAACAGGTTCATCATTACTCATGTTTTTTTTTTGCTACATTTAGACCATTACATGCAAATTTTACGATTGAGAAAATACTCAATGTTATTTAAAAAAAATCGTTCCTGATTCGACTCCATCAATAACTTAGTAATATTTTATAACCAAGCTATTAACAAGTACAACAAGATTGACTGCACAGCGTAGTGCGTAGTGGATAAGATATCAACTGGTTCGATTCCTACGCAGGACAGCACTTTGTGCGATCCACTGTTGTCCTGAGTCTGGGTGTAATTTGTCTGCGTTAATTATAATGTTATGTAAAGTCCCACGCAATACAAGGATTATTTCTTTAGTGCTGGGTGGTGTCTTTAAAATATATATATATGTATGTATATATATATATATATATATATATATATATATATATATATATATATATATATATATATTAACCTTTACCTCACTACACATCCCTCTACTGTGGATGTTCATAAACAATGAAATTATATACAACATAAACAACAAAATTGTGCATTTACAATTATTACCTGACTTGGGAATCAAATCATAAATATCAAGACCCATTATCACATATACTACAAGATCACAAAACATATACGATATACTATAAGACTATGTTAGGAGCTATTGAATGTAATTTTGAAAATAAGCTGCATGAAATTAATATGAATGAAATATATTCATATTTCATACTTTCTATGTAGTGACGAAATACGAATACAATTAACCAAGCCCTTTTTTCCTCGTAGCGACGTAAAAGACAGCTACGGGATTTCATGTGTAGATCAGACTTTCGCGTATATTGTGGAGGAGGCTCAAGGCTTTTCTGTGTGGTAGCAGCTTCAAATCCTACCAAACCTTAAATCACTTACTTCAAGTAGTTGGGATAAAAGCAGAATAATGCTTACCATGTGGAGGAGGCTGGAGCCTTAAAAGCCCAGCAGTGACCATGTATGACCTGAGACGATGATGGTGGTATTTCATTCATTTTTAACGAAAAGGGAGGAATGGAATATTATCCAGTACAATACTACTAAGACACAGGTTTGCGCGTTTAGTCCAATTAAGGACCCATTATCATGTCGTCTCAGTTCTAAGGAGTAACTCTCCAATTGCTGAGAGTACTGGTATCCTCGGCGTCCATTTATCGAGCAAATTCGACTTTAGGATCCATTTTAATGATAAAGCCAAATTAGCAAACAGAAAGCTAGGCTTCTTGAGCAGAGCCACCGAAGACAAAGATCGGGTACCGGTGGCCCGCTCGCACGGCGAAGAGTGGAGTTTGGATGGTGGGTCTATGGGGTCGCGCGCCGCCTCCTCCATCACCCCGGACTGATTTGGCGGGGCGAGACGCATCCATAGTCCGCAATAAAAAAAAGGGTTCTTGAACAGAGCCAGGCAGCACTTCACCCCCAAAACAGCGTTTTACGCTGTATAAAGCAAAAGTTCGTCCTCGCGTTAAGTACTGCTCACATCTATGGACTGGTGCGCCAAAATATCAACTAGACCCGCTAACTTCCTGTAAAGACGTGCTAATCGTCGGTGATCCCAATTTCACTGACAGATTGGGGTTGCTAGAGTGACGGAGAGATTTCGGATTCCTCTGTAAATTTTAACAGCTCCTGTACGGAGAGTGTTCTGGGGACCTATTTGACATGGTACCAATATTACCGCTTTATCATCTTACCGCCTGACTCTGTAGTAGATTTCGTCCATTTCACCTGAAAACATTATGGTCATCAATATTCTTCCCAAGTATGTGCCAGAACTAAAATGAAAGACTTGCTGTTGTGTTTCCCAAGCACTATGACATGTCCTTCTTTAAACGAGGTTTAAAAAGAAGTGCTTTCTTCACGGTAGGCAGAGGTTTGGCTGTGGCCTTAGTATTGCAAATGTCCATGAGCAGCAGTATCATGTACCATCAGGCATGCTGTTTGTTCGTTTGCAACCATCAGCAATAAAAAAAAAATTAATACTTGCGCACTGATGTCTAGGGCTTGCGACCTGCTTTTTTTCTTGTTCTATCCAACTTGGATGCTCCACGAATATGTGCAACGCCATACCCTTTGAACAGTTCCTGCTGTGAGACTGACTTTTCTTAATGTGATACACTGTGCTTCAAAACCCTTAAATTATTGTTACGGTACCCTTGGGGGAAAAAAGGATGATGTCCACAGTATTATTCTTACTGCGCCAATATATGGATAATTTATTTCATAAAAGTAATTAAATTTTGGACTATAGGCATAGTCCATGAACGAAGAAGTCACATAAATCATAAAAAGATTAAAATTTTGGACTATAAGCATAGTCCATGAACGAAGAAGTCACATAAATCATAAAAAGATTAAAATTTTGGACTACGCTTATAGTTTATAAACGAATAAAGTCACATAAATCCAAATACATTTTCTTTCCTTCCAACAATCATATTCAATATGTTGGCGATTGCATAAATTTGTTCGCATTTTACTAGAGAAAAATATGTCATGAAGAATTTTTTTTGGCTGGTGTCCACAATAGAGTGACAGTCGCCTTAAATTTCCTTAGCAAATCGACTCTTTGTTACCTCGTTGGATAAATTTTTGTGGATCGTTTAACATGTCAAATAAAATAAAGGCATTCGCTTTTCTATCGTTTGATTTATGACTTAGAACAAGAAGTAGAGAGAAACTTCGTAGTAAAAGTAGCACTTTTCTTTAAATAAGTGATGTGTTAATCCGTATTACAAGATTACTCTAAGACTTTTATATTTTTTTTATATAAGGCAACATCGGGTCAGTGTAGAATACTAACTTTGTATTTTGAAGGACTATACAAATACATAAATTACACCCATACTCCGAAAAACTAATTTATCTCTTATATATATATACCTCTCTCTCTTATCTATATACACTATCTTACCCATGGGTGATCGTAAGAGACGACTAAGGGATATAAAACACATATAACATCTATGCAAGAGATGAAATCTCAAAATAAAACCCTATACTAACACGTTTGACCAGCTTGGTATACTAGGTCCATTGTCTCCCATTATGAAGGAGGCTCAAGCGGAATATACCATATATGATGATGATGATAAAATATTATCACGCAACACTCCACGGTAAGGTGGAATCTTAACTACTATAGCATTCACGCAGTTAATTATTTGTTTAATATTATTTTTAATTTCAAATGGGTGCGTTTATATGCAATTACGACATTTATGTATTTTATAGATAAAAATCAAACTTTAATTTATTTTTATAAGTAACACATATCCAGTTGGTGAAATATTAAATAATAAGCTTTGTTTACATGAAGCCAAAACAGCGTTAAGGTCTAAAAGTATACGCCGAATTATATAATAATAAATTATCAAAATCATGAATAAATCTAAATAAGGTGGCATTTATTAAGAAACTTAAGTAACTTTTAAGTGAGAAAGTGTACTATAATGTTACAGAGTTCTTACTACTGAAACATAATTATTTCGTATTTGAAATTTCATCATAATCATTATCACTACCCATATATGTCCCACTGTTGGGTTCGGGCCTACTCTGTGATGAGAGGGAAATTAACTTACTATAACCGCGCTGATCAGACTTCTTGGTATAGGGTTTTGTTTCGAGTTTTCCCGCTCTTGCATAGATATTATATGCATTTTAAATCCCATAGTTGTCTCTTACAATCACCCACGGGTAAGATAGGGGTCGGTGAATTGTATTCCTACTCCGTCACCACACGGATAACTTGAAATTTATTACTATTTAATTACGATACAACAATAAAAAGCTGTGTGGTAGCGGCTACGAATACTACCAACTCTTACTTCGTTCGTGAATGTCGTAAAAGACGACTAAGAACCTTATAACGACCTGGGCCAACTTCATTGGATGCCGTTCGATCAATAGTTGCATTCCCAGGGAGGGTTGACGTCTGGCAGGTGGCCGGTCATAAAACTATTGCTAATAACTTTAACAATATGTACTATGAAAGAATAGTACTTATATATTGTATCGACCCCAAGTCATAATTCTCCTACTCTTATCCCAATTGGATAAGAGTAGGAGAATTATGAGATCTTTTAAATTTCAAAGGGGTACGTTTATATACAATTGTTATATTTTTGTATCGTATAGATAAAAATCAAACAAATCTATTTATGCATTTCGCTGACACTTATCCAAGAAAGAGGCGAGATAATAAAAACTAAACTTTATTTACATGATGCCAAAATAGCGTTAATGGCTAAAAGTATACGCCCAATTATCTATAATAATAAATTATCAAAATCATAAATAAATTTTAATAAGATGGCATTTATTAAGAAAATTTAGCAACTTTTAATTGACAAAGTTTACTATAATGTTTCAGAGTTTTTACTACTGAAATATAATTATGTTATACTTGAAATTTATTACTATTTAATTACGATACAATAAACTTACAAGAATTGACACAATTTGAAAATAACTCAATATAATTGTAATTTAGTTTCAAATTTTAATATATAAATTATATTGCAATGTCTCTTAGCGCTTCTCCTCAAATTTGTATGCCTTAACACGAGGCTGAACATGACAAGACCATTGTCCGCTATTTAAGAACTTGTATTTGTATATGCAGTATTCAAACAAAATATTTTCTTATCTTGTTTTGTTAAAAATTGTTATTGCGTGTTTATATTGGTTATCTTTTAAGAGCTTGTATTTTATTATATGAGTTATTATTATTACTTTAAAGTCCATAATTATTGGTGACAATAATCATTCACAAATAAAAATATAAAATTTAATTAAATTGTTTTTAATTTAAAAAAAAGGTAAAGTTGTTTCTGATGAAAATATTTTCGAAGGTAATGCCATATTATATGAAATACATGGCACCCGGCGTTAAGGAAATGGTTCTTGTATTGCTTAAGACTTTACAAATATTAATTGTAACGAGCAGTAATTACACCTAGACTTTGAACAAGAATATGTGGGAATCAAATTCACGACACTGGCATGGTGGTCCATATCTTAACCACGGGTCTGTCTGTTTTTAAAGAAAAATGCTTTACAAATAACTTAAAAATTTAATAATAACATAAAAACATTCTATGCCAACTGTCATTGGTTTCATCACAATTATTATGTTGAACTAACAAAAGACTGTATGTGTATTGTTAATTGTGACGGCGTATATTTGTAAATTCCTCCATGATAGAAAATATTCCTTAATGCAGGGTTGCATAGTAAGGCCATCGAAGACAAAGAGCGGGTACGGGTGGCCCGCTCGCACGGCGAAGAGAGGGGTTTGGGTGGGTCTATGAGGTCACGCGTCGCCGCTTCCGTCCCAGACCAATTTGGCGGGGCGAGACGCATCTATAACCCACCACAAAAAAAAATGGGTTGCATAGTAAATTATATAAAAAATTAATAGATATATATAGATACAAAAATATATATATATAAAAGAGTAATTATTTTAACAGGCAGTAAATAAATTAATGTACTCTAAACCAACAGAATTTTAAAACTATCAGTGATCAATTTACCAACCAAGGAATTGCTTACAACAGTAACTATAGTTCATTGAATAGTCCCTTGAGAACGGACCAGAACAAAGACCGAATCTAACAGGTTCTTATAAATTCTCAACAGCGTTTAGTACTTAAATAACATCTGTTTTCTGATGAATCTTGTAATTGGAGAATTGGGATTCAGATTATGTATTATATCTAATGCCCGCAGGGGTACTTATGTGCTGTACCGTTGGCCCGCTTGCACGGCGAAGAGAAGTGTCTGCAGGGGGGTCTATGGGTTGCGCGCCGTCTCTTCCGTCGCCCCGGACCGATTTGGCGAGGCGCGACCATGTCCATAGCCCACCACAAAAAAAAGTCTAATGTGCTATCAGTTTTTTATTTTATCTTTAATGAGCGACCCAAACTCGCTTGTTCTTTTTCACTTCTCCACTTCGGTCATAAAACTATTTCCAATAACTTTTACGATAAAGGAGGAGTAGTATCGGGCTTCGCCGCCGAATAATTAGGATAAGAACAAGATAATGATGATGATGATGAATTTAGTATAGCGAGATTTTTAAATTGAAGTTAAAAAGCGGAAAATCGACAGTTTGTTTTATAAATATTTTAGTGGCCTAAAATTTTAATGAAACCGGTTCGTCGGTCGATATTTTGATAGTTTCAAATACCTTTAACAAACACAAGTAAAAACTATTTTTGTGTTTCATTAATATTATACTTATTCTATCGACGTCATTCTCGGGGTATGGTAATGATGGTCACGTTTGCTATACGAGTTGGCGATCACAATATGTGGTTTAGATTTCATCATCATCATCATCATAACAGCAATACAGACCATATATGTCCCTTGGAGTCGACGCAATATGTAATCCTCGTCCATCTTACATATAACAAAAGTTATTGGCAACAGTTTTATGACAGGCCTGCCTAACGTCAACCCTCCTTGAAAATGTAATAGTTAATCAATCAGATGCAGTTCTTGAAAAAACTCTTAGTCGTCTTTTACGTGTTTAAAATAACAATGCACTTAGAGTACTGTTGGGGCTGCCGTGGCGATGCAGTGCATCAGGTATGTTCGCGGAGGCACGCATTGACGGATTTGCCGCTATCGTAAGAAAAAGGAGTGCCTCCCTGATGTCGCGTTTACGCGGCAGCAATAACAGTATTCTGGGTGTTTTTGCGGACCGGTGGGAAACACCAATGTTTAAAAATTGGTTGCGGCTTCATGCCGAATTTAAAAAATAATAATATATATATATATACTAACATTAGTTTGTAAGAAAATTGTTACTTACATATATGGACTGTGTCTGAAATAAATGTTTATTATTATTAATATTATTATTTACGACAGCAACGAGCGAAGTAAAGGACGGTAGTATTCGTAGCCGCTACCACACAGAACAAAAATAATGAAAATGTTATTAGCGATAACTAAATTAAAAAAGAAACATAATTTGTTAAATTTGTGTTGTTCTACATGACTTCAAAGACTTGTAAGTTCAAAGAAACCAATATAAAGTTATTTGCGCCGCAAGTAATAACGGATGAGGTTGTAAATAAATTTTATTTTCCTTCTTTTTTTGATGCTCGAAGATTAAAATTATATTCTTTGCTAAATTATTTTTATTATGACCTGTTTTTATAGTCTGTTTTAACTTATAGCAAAAAGTATTCTTATTGAATTTATTTGATTGAAGTCTTATCTTAATTTAATTAAGATATGTTCTTATGGTGACTGAGTAATAATATAGCGCCATTTTTTTTTTGGGTGAGATACTGTCGGTGCACTCCTCGCACCACTCCGTCCGGGGCGACAGAGGAGCGTAAGCACGCACACCCGTAACCCACCCGTGATACCTCGCCTTCGTCGTTAGACCGACCACCGGAGCAGCGTGAACTTGATGTCAGTGGCCGGCCCGACGGAATACCCCCTTAGGGGTACCCTCTCAAATATAGCGCTATAACCGATTTTTTATCATATGTATAGTAAAATACGAACTGGCTCGGCAAATCACTGCTTTCTCTTCAATGCAATTGATGGAAATTAGAGCTGTTATAGAAGTTAACTTGAGAGTGGTTGTCACTTATGGGATCTTGTTCAGCAATAAAGTTTTTTAAATATATTTTGAAAAAAAATAAACAAAAAATATATCCGTTCGAAGAATATCGCTCTCTATTATGATGATCTTCGTATTATTAGCTCTAGCTAATATTTTGTTCTTCCATGTAGTGACGGAGTAAGAATACTATTGACCAACCCATATCTTACCCGTGCGTGATCGTACGAGACGACTAAGTGATATAAAACGCATATGGAATCTATGCGAGAGAAGGAAAATTCGAAAAAGAATCTTATATCAACACGTCTGACCAGCGCGGTATAGCTGGTTAATTTCCCTCCCATTACGGGGAAAACCCGAGCCCAACAGTGGGACATTTATAGGCTGTGATGACGATGAATATATTGTTTACAAATTTATTTTAAAAAAATGACTAAAAAAATTACAAGGTCGCTGAGTTTCTTGTCAGATATTATCAGCTTTAAGCCGCGTTCCTTTCCAGTGGTAAATTATTAGATTACTTTCAAATAAAATTCAAGTTAATAAGTTTTAACATGCCAGATTATATAAACACTTGTTTAAAAACGAACAATGATTTTTGATGGCGCCAGATTTTTATGCGGGACGAAAAGGCCCCAAAATCGATGAGTGGGCTATATATTTTAATTTATAATAAACCTTGATGCGACAAATATAACAGGATAGGAAATTAAAGGGATTACTTACAACCTTTGAAGATTTCTTCCCGTTCGCAAGCAGCCGGTAGCGTAAATTTACACACAACCGATTAATGTTTTTGACACGATCATATGTTATGTAGAATAATTCACACGTTATCCACAATGAATCCCGGTGAATATGTTACAGTTTATATAATACACAATGTATTGAAGCGAACACCAAACACGGAGCACATCCGCCTTGACTCACTGTCCGTTCGGCATTACCCGGCGTATATTCACATCGCAGGGATATATGGATATGTACCAAAACATAATTAATAAAGGTATGTTAATCTGGCGTAACCAATTGTTACATATAGGGCTCGAACCCACACCTATTGGAAATCCGTTGCAATCGGCCTACCATTTACTACGTGTAAAGCTGTCGTATGGTGAATAATTATGCAGCTCGTATTTTCTCATCTTGGTGCCAAACGTATGTCTTCTAACGGACAATAATTTCACATTGTACCGATTTAATACTCTATCTTTACAATTAAAACACTTCACACTTTTATAAAATTAATACAGATTATATTAAATGTACAGATTACATTACAAGAGAAAGAAGTGTTTCATTTATTATACAAAAGATTTCATCAAACAACATGTATAGGTCCTGTTCAAACAATATTTTGACCCAAGATTAATATACGACGTCTCTAAGTATCCTCACGTAACATATAAGTCCACACAAAGCCTTTGGTTAGATAAGCTCTGAACAGAACATTGAACTTGGCGACGCAAAATTTTACATAAAATCATATATCGAAGCTGTCTCTAAAAGGTTTCCTAAAGTAGCACTTTCGTTGAAACTGTATATTTTACGCAATGTAATATTTTATTATTTATCTGTCTAGTGACTAAGTAAGAATACAATACAACGACCCCTTTCTTAGGCGTGGGTGTCGTAAGAGGCGACTAAGTGACGCAAGCCGATAAAATCATTGCTAGCTCTCTCGGAAAGTGACTTTATCAGGCGTATTCGATAGTACTAGGAGTATAAAGTCACTTTCTATATATCATTGTAGTTTAGTGGAATAATGTCAATAATCATTTCAATAGTTGTTATGACGACATCGTTTGTTTAGTAACGAGTTTACAATTTAGAGATAAAAACATTCTAGTGAAAATTCCAATTCATATCAATTCATCATCATTTTCCTACTCTTATCCCAATTACTTGGGGTCGATACAGTATGTACTCTTCTTTCATAGTACATACTGTAAAAGTTATTGGCAATAGTTTTATGACCGGCCGCCTACCAGACGTCAACTCTTTTACGACATTCACGAGCAAAGTGAGGGTTGGTAGTATTCATAGCCGTTGACACACAGATTCATATCAATTGATATCAATAATTTAATTTGATTAGAATTGAATTATTATTGAAATATACTAATTATTAAAAACTTCATTATCAAATACAATGTTTGTTTCTTGAATAAATTATAGTAAAAGATAAATGTAGCAAAGTTGATGGACACAACACATATAGACAATTCACATTTAAAATAAAATGACTGCACAGATGGCGTAGTGGTTAAGATACCGACCTTCCGTGCCAGTGCCGTGGGTTCGATTCCCACGCAGGACATTACTTTGTGTGATCCACAAGGTGTTGTTCTGAGTCTGGGTGTAATTTGTCTGCGTTAATTGCATGTTTGTAAAGTCCCCCGCAATACAAGGATTATTTCCTTAGTGCGGGGTGGTGTTATAAAAAAAAAAAAAAAAAAAAACCTTTTTTTACAGATTCCATAGTGTTTGTATTGGCGTATATATGATTTTACACGACAGAATCCCTAAAAATAGTTTGATTTCAAATGTGTAATACTCGTATAACTATCAGAAATCATTATGAATCAATCTACATATAGAAGGCTGTATTTTTTTATTACTTATGATGGCAAACGACCAAGCAGTACACCTGATAGTAAGTGTTATTGCCGCTCATGGACATTTGCAATACCAAGGCTATAGCTAGGCTGATGCCTACCAATATAAACCCCAAATCCACCCAGTTGGGCTTACGGCTCTCTCGCTCACCGAACGAAATGCAAAAACACATTGTCATTACCTAGACGTCGGTCTTCTGCGAGAATGTGATGCTAATCCGAACGGACCGGCCCGCAACTGTAGACATAAAACTGGCAACAGCGTGGTTCTACCACTACTAAATAGTGGCGAATCTGTATAGTGATGCAAGTCTAATCTTAACCTGGTTTTTATTTTGCCCAAGCAGAGCCGCTGACGACGATTCTGGGTGGTCCGGAGCTGTTCATCAACATGGGCAGTACTATTAATCTGACCTGTGTGGTGCAGCATTCACCAGAACCACCACCAGCCATACGCTGGACTCATAATGATGAGGTAAGATAACATTATTTTATATATAAATAGCTTGCCTGCATTGAGGAATATATCTTAATTATGCAAAATTTTTAAAAACATATTTCATCTTAGCTGAAATATTATTTCGATAGCAAAAATAAAATGAAATACATAATAATATGATTTAATTGCGTGATTTAGTGACAATTAAGCAGAAGTATTATAGGTATATTATTCAATACGTGATTTAGTGACAATTAAGCAGAAGTATGTTATTATAGGTATATTATTCAATACGTGATTTAGTGACAATTAAGCAGAAGTATTATAGGTATATTATTCAATACGTGATTTAGTGACAATTAAGCAGAAGTATGTTATTATAGGTATATTATTCAATACGTGATTTAGTGATAATTAAGTAGAAGTATTATAGGTATATTATTCAATACGTGATTTAGTGATAATTAAGTAGAAGTATTATAGGTATATTATTCAATACGTGATTTAGTGATAATGAAGCAGAAATATTATAAGTATATGATTCAATACGTGATTTAGTGACAATTAAGCAGAAGTATTATAGGTATATTATTCAATACGTGATTTAGTGACAATTAAGCAGAAGTATGTTATTATAGGTATATTATTCAATACGTGATTTAGTGACAATTAAGCAGAAGTATTATAGGTATATTATTCAATACGTGATTTAGTGACAATTAAGCAGAAGTATGTTATTATAGGTATATTATTCAATACGTGATTTAGTGATAATTAAGTAGAAGTATTATAGGTATATTATTCAATACGTGATTTAGTGATAATTAAGTAGAAGTATTATAGGTATATTATTCAATACGTGATTTAGTGATAATGAAGCAGAAATATTATAAGTATATGATTCAATACGTGATTTAGTGATAATTAAGCAAAACCAAGCAATCGTAATGACTGAATCGTATGATGAATGAATGTTTTCTTAATACATTTACATGGTAATCAACTAATAATAGATAAACTTAAATGGAAATGGTTACAAGTAAAATAATAAAATATTTACACAGGTCTTTTATCGAAGAACTTATACAGGTCTTTTAGTGTATATTGAATGACCAAAATAAATGTTTACCTTTTTTTCTCGATTTCTCTTAGATGATATTGAATATTATAAAAGTATATATATATTATATTAGGATGTAGGTACCGAGGGAGACCGAGACTAACCTACCTAGATTTGACAGATTGGTCACGTACTGAAGGAAGGTGGAGTCAAGAGTCTCCGAAACCGGCGAGCGTATATGAAGAGAATTATGAATGTTGAGGAAGCGAGTGAAGTATGCAAGGATAGATGGAGTTCTCTAGCACTCTGTTCTCTCTGCCTACCCTGCAAGGGATATGGCGTGATGATATATATGCATATATAATATTAAAAAGTGTTTTTTGAAATAAAAGGAGTTTTCTTCGAATTATCTACGTATCATATACGTGGGCCTTCTCTAGAATGATAAAGAATATAGTCCAATATACCACGCCATTCAAACAGATTGATATAGAGCTTTATTTCGAGCTTTTCTTGTCTTCCAATGATGTTATATATTTATATTGGTTAGTCGACAATTATGATTCTACGTTAAAAGAAAGACCAATATGTAAATTAAATTATTTATATTAATGTACGTATTTTTAAATTAATTCATCATTGATTATTTTACTGATAAACCTGGATGTATGACATTGGCCTGGTAAGTGAGATAGCGAAATAAAACGGTTAATACAGTTATACCCTTAAACCAAATGAAGCAATCAATCTTAGAAATGAGGGTTATGTTAACATAAGCTGTATGGAATGTAATAGTTAAGATAACGACTTACCATCGCAAGGGATGTGGGTTCAAATCCTACACGGAACAATTCACTGTGAGATCCACAATTTTTTTATTTTGATTCTAGTCATAAAGTATGGCCGTCAATTATATTTAAATTCCCTCATAATATAAGGAATTATTATAGGGCTATTTAAAAAACAAAAACATTGAGCTTTGTGGTAGCGGCTAGCGGGTAGTATACTACCAACCCTTACTTTGCTTGTGGATGCCGTAAAAGACGACTAAGAGCCTTATAATGACCTGGGGCAACCCCATCTGATGCCGTTTGGTCAACAATTATATTCCCAAGGAGGGTTGACGTCTGACAGGCGGCCGGTCATAAAACTATTGCCAATAACTTTTACAATATGTACTATGAAACTAGAGTATATATTTTATCGGCCCAAAGTAATTGGGATAAGAGTTGGAGAATAATGATTGTATTATAGAAAATTTAAAAGTATAGCTCCGTATGAGAGTAAGTTTGAATATATACAGGGTGTCCCAAAATTCAACGATAAGCTGGCACCAGCAGGTGGACCTACATATGACTACTCGAGAACAGAAAAGAAAAAAATTCTACCTTGATTTTTTTTTTCATTACGACAAAAAAACCAAAATCTTTAAAAATGGACATCCTTTATTATATTATTAAGTGCTATTGCTACAGTTTTACAAGTAATTCTGTGATTTTTTTTTGTATTGGCAAGGTAAGTAGCACTACTATCGATCACAACCATTAAAAATTCCAGAATATCTATATTTTTTACACAAAAATCAATCAAAACTATGTTTTTTTCATAAATTATGTAAGATTTTGACTTTCAGCTCACTTTCACTCATCATAGTGAAAAAAAAAAGTATGGACACTACTGTGGCAAATAGTATTAAAAATTGGCGCAACTAACTACAATTCTAATATGGTATAACATTCAAGGCAAACTAGCCACAAAAATATACTTAGGTGTACTATTTCAAAATAACAACCATATTTCGAAAATTGTTAGTGTTGATAGTAATCACTTTTACTAAGTAGCCAAAATGTTTTTGTAGCAAGTTCCCAGAATTTGAATGAGACATGTGCGTAGTCCGTAGATCCACAGTCTGAATTATTTTATGGCGAAGCTCGTCCAAGGTTGCAATCGGTTTTGTGCAGACTCTGTCCTTTAGACAATCCCAATAGAAAACGTCCAGGGGATTTAGATCGGGTGAACGGGGTGGCCACAAGATAGGACCAAGTCGCCCGATCCAACGCCCTGGGTACTCTTGGTCTAAGTACTCTCGCACAGGACAGGCATAGTGAGCTGGGCAACCATCGTTTTGAAACCACATGGTTTGCAAATCACTTAAGGGCACATCTTCTAATAATCCTGGCAACTCATTTTGTAAGAAGTTTAAATAACTATTGCCATCTATGTTTCCTTGTAACTCAAAGGGCCCTATCACTTTGCCATTTATTATGCCAGTCCATAGGTTAACCTTAAATTGGTATTGGGATTGTCTTCTCTCGCCAGGTGCAGATTTTCATTGTTCCAGCTATGAAGATTGTGAAGATTTAAATATCCATCTTTCTTGCTGGTTGTTTCATCACGACGACGTGACGTTTTAAAATTCTATGTGCAGTACTTTTTGGGATTCCCGTGGCTGCTTGTACAGCACGTACAGAGGTAGTTGAATCGTTTTCTATTTCATTGAGAACTTCTTCATCGTGTTCCGATCTAGGTTTTCCAGCGTTTCGCCTGTCAGATGGTATAAGACCCTCCGAAAAAGCTTGATACACGTTAATAAATACGCGATAATCCGGATACCTTTGAAGATTAGGGTACCTTGCTCGATATAATCTGCTAGCAGCGTTGGCATTGCATCGGCATTCTCCATAAATTAGGTGCATATTAGCGTATTCTAACTCTGTGTATGGTAGCGGCATGATGAATGCTAAACACTTGAAAATAAGGCAAAACTTCTTTAAAAAAAACACAAAATCACAGTCTAAAATAATGCCAAGTCAGGTCAATTTCCAGGTCACTTAATTCAATCCAAAAGTCGTCAGTACCAGAGCCACTTTAATTAAAACAGAACGGTGTGCAGTAAACAAAGAAGTAGAGCATACTGACTTGCTGTGCTGCTGAGGACATTAATTACTTCTCCACCTGCATTAATGTTACTAAACAATTAGCATCTATCTATCTCCCTCTAACGTATAATCTCTCTATCTCTGTCTAACTTATTTTATGGACTTATGGACTACGCACATGTCTCATTAAAATTCTGAAAACTTGCTACAAAAACATTTTGGCTACATAGTAAAAGTGATTACTATCAACACTAACAATTTTCGAAATATGGTTGTTATTTTGAAATAGTACACCTAAGTATATTTTTGTGGCTAGTTTGTCTAGAATGTTATACCATTTTAGAATTGTAGTTAGATGCGCCAATTTTTAATACTATTTGCCACAGTAGCGTCCATACTTTTTTTTTTCACTATGATGAGTGAAAGTGAGCTGAAAGTCAAAATCTTACATAATTTATGAAAAAAACATAGTTTTGATTGATTTTTGTGTAAAAACTATAGATATTCTGGAATTTTTAATGGTTGTGATCGATAGTAGTGCTACTTACCTTGCCAATACAAAAAAAATCACAGAATTACTTGTAAAACTGTAGCAATAGCACTTAATAATATAATAAAGGATGTCCATTTTTAAAGATTTTGGTTTTTTTGTCGTAATGAAAAAAAAAATCAAGGTAGAATTTTTTTCTTTTCTGTTCTCGAGTAGGCATATGTAGGTCCACCTGCTGGTGCCAGCTTATCGTTGAATTTTGGGACACCCTGTATATATATATATATATATATATATATATATATATATATATATATATATATATATATATATATATATATATATATTTATACTAATAATTATTGGAAATACAAGAAAATATGGATAGGCTGTGTGAAGCATGACATGGAAACACCCACGTCATGGTCACGGTAACACTGTATTTTCGTCGCTATGAACGCTGTAAAATGTTCGAAACCTCGGTCAATTAAAAATCAAATACTAACGCGATAGAATACGTAAAAATAGTTTTATTCTAATAAATTTTATAATCTAAAAAACACCATTCTAATTTTAAGTTTTCACTTCTATTGACAATTCATACTGATTGCTCATTATTTTTGGCCATATATATATTAAATGCAGATTTCCGTGTGGTGACGGAGTAAGAATACCATTCACCACCCCTTATCTAGTCCAACAGTGATCGTAAGAGATGACTAAGGGATATAAAACGCATATAACATCTATGCAAGAGAAGGAAAACTTGAAAGAAAACCCTATATCAACACTTCTGACCAGCGTGGTATAGTAGGTCAACTTCCCTCCCATTATGAAGGAGGCTCGAGCCCAACAGTGGGACATATTTTAGCTGTGATGATGAGATGATGATATTAGATACATATATGAAAGAATAAGTAATATTTGTATAAAGCGATGCGCTCAACTTATTTGATGGTACTTGTTAGGGCAAATGGTCTGTGGTCAGTTAATCGCTAAAAAGCCTGTATGATTACTTAAACACATTAAATCTAGAACTGAGCCCTGCTATTAGTCATCCCTTTTATATTAAACGAGGTCTAATCCTTTTTCTAGACTTTAATTTACATAACAAATGTAGTTTTAAAAACTATAATAAATTTATATATTATATTAAAAGACCTTTACAAATATTTGATACTGTAAGTAGTGGATTTATTACGTGTAATAATGCCCACCAAATGATCGTATTCCATTGTCTACTACAGTAAAATCTATATCCCAATTAAAACTATTAAACTAGTGTCATTAAAATTTGGAATGTTATTTTATGCGAATTTTAATATATTATCTTCCAATGGTACTTTATTTCGCGTTCACGTCATCATAATTATAACTCATATACATACGTCCCACTGTTAGTCTTAAACATTCTTCATAATAGGTATGATGTAACTACGCTGGTCAGACGAATTAGTCATTCATCACCGTCCTACTCTTGTTTCAATTACTTGGGCACAATGTACCTAATATGTACTCTTTTGCCATGATATATTAATCATTTTTAGTCTCCCATTTAATTTTCAATAAATATTGTTATTGTAGGTTAGTTTTGAAACGTTCTCTGACTCTGGCTACAGTATAATAAGTAAGTAGGTACATAAAATTACAGTATTTTTTGTGTTTGGGAGGGCAGTAATGTAAAGTGTATCTCGTTAATGAGCTTGGTTTGGGCTGAAAATCAACGGTTGGAGCGCAACTACATTCTCGGATACAAGTTGAGCTCAATAACCTAGTAATAATTTCGCTTTTACGTTGAGTATAATTTTATCTTTATTTACAATTTTTCATATTTTTTTTTTCATTAATTATTGTTATTTTTTTTTTTTTATATAATATATTTTTCTTGAATTATAAAAACAAATAAAAATATTTTCTATCTTTCTTTCTTTATATATATTACAAAAAAAAATATGATCAACCACCTTATTGACATCACCTTCCTTGACAATGTAATTGCTAACAAGATGCCATCAGATGAAGTTAGCTCAGGTCAGGGTGACCCAGTTCTTAATCGTATTTTAAGACACCCATGAGCAATGTAAGAGTTGATACTATTCATCGACCCCACACAGTATTTCAAGTCGCATATCTATCACGTTCTATTCATCATCATCATCATCATCATCATCATTTCAGCTCATCTATGTCCCACTGTTGGGCTCGAGCCTGCTCCATAATGGGAGAGTAATTGACCTCCTATACCACGCTGGTCAGACGTGTTGGTATAGGATTTTATTTTGAGTTTTCCTTCTCTCGCATAGATGTTAAATGCATTTTATATCCCTTAGTCGTCTCGTACAATCACCCACGGGTAAGATAGGAGGTGGGGAATTATATTCTTACTCTGTGGTGACGCCACACGGAAAGTTCTATTAATACTATTTAAATTTATAATTGTTGTCTGTATGGGGACTGGTTAAGAGTGTGCTGTGTGTGTTAAAAATGTGCCACAACCTCATACATTGCCATGAGAGTCTTATAGACCAGTTGAAATATCACAAGCAGAAAGGGCAACAGCATATTCCTGAAAAATTTATAATACTATCTGTGATTGCCGACTTACTCGCCTAGCCTAGAAATATGGCATTATCCCCATTGTCCAATGAAGGTCCTCGTTAGTCTGATACATGGTTATTACTCAGAATAATAAAGATAAGTCTATCTATATCAGTTTTAATGGCGTATCTAAACTAAATTAAGAATTACAAATACGAACGTTTCTAGTTCAAGTTTCTAAACTGCAATAAATTTCTCTCGGCAGTTACACACTCATAGAAATGTATTCGCATAGTCTAAGATCCGAAGTCAAATCGACCTTCACCCATCTGTTTTCCGTATATATATATATATATATATATATTATTTTCCATATATATAATTATATTTTGTCTATTAAAAGATTACCATATTTCAATAGGATTGTTGCAAAAAATTATTCATAATTATAATTAACTAAATTTAAAAAAATAATAATTACTATATCATTGATAATATAAAAATATATTTTAATTAATTATAGCCTTCATAATTTTTAGGCAATCCGCCGAAGAAGAAGGTATATTTTAAAAATATATACGGCAAACCTATGTACGGCGAGACGAGAATGGATAAGATAAGGAATGAGCGTATAAGAGAATGTTTGAAAATGGCGACAGTGACGGATAAGTTAAGGAGTGAGTTTGACCTGGTATGGACATGTGATGAGACGGGATGAATTTAATATCGCGAGGAAGGTTTTAAATGTGAATGTTGAAGGCTCTAGGGATAAAGGGAGACCAAAGAAAAGATGGATGGACTGCGTGAAGCATGATATGTATAGACAGGGAGTGACTACAGAGATGACGTCTGATAGGGCTGTATGGAAAAAGAGGACATATTGCGTCGACCCCAAGCAGTTGGGATAAGAGCAAGAGAATGCTGATGATATACGATAAACCTCATCTTTGTCACCATCATTACCTTGCCTTATGCTTATCCCAGATGTTTGAAAGCGATCCAATATGTTCTATTTCTCCACACACCCCTAACAGATGTCACTCCAAAGATAGAGGTTTTCACTCCCTTTCTATTCACGTCTAATTTTCACGCAATTTATCAATCTTTTGTTTGATCTTCCCTTACCTTAAAGGCTTCTGCATTCATGTTTAAAACTTTCCTCACAACATTACTGTCTCGATTCATCTCATATCTATACATCCATACATCACTTTTCAGCTTTTCCGTAAACTTTAAAACTAACTCTTACGGTAATCCTATTATTGCATTATATTCAAAAACATATTTTATAAGATGAAATAGGATTTTCATCCGATAAAAAAATGGTGAAGTTCTATGTTACCGGGTTCCTCTACTATAAGACAGATAAATATACACTCAGACAGTCTATTAAATCCAGACAAAAGCCGTGACACTAACATACAACCATTGAAATAAATAAACATGTAGTGTGAATACATATGTAAGCTTAAGACAAAACATATCTAACAATCCTTTTAGATTGAAACTGGCAAGAATTCAAATCATCTTGTAAATAAAACGAAGTTTAAATGAGACGACAGTGCGGGAACGGTTCAATTTCGTGAAAACAGAATGACTATTCGTGCAAACGTTACGCTGAATACTAAAGAGATTCTAAACAAAATAAATTTTGATGTTTCAACTGTGGCTGAATTGGTTTATATTTAGTAACTGCATGGAGATAATAAAATTTTGAGACAGAATTACTTTTATAACATAATAATGCGATAGAATTTTTACTTTTCTGGTCAGAATTATATTTATGTTTATCCAGCTGTATGGTAGCGGATACGAATACTACCAACCATTACTTTGCTCATGGATGTCGGGAAAGACGACTAAGTGCCTTATAACGACCTGGACCAATTCTCATTTACAACAATTACAATCCCAAGGAGGGTTGACGTCTGGCAGGTGGCCGGTCATAAAACTATTTCCAATAACTTTTACAAAATGTACTAAGAAAGAAGAGTACATATTATATCGACCTTAAGTAATTGAGATAAGAGTAGGAGAATGATGATATTATATTAATGTTAATTTTATTTTTAAACTGCAATAACCCGCACTAAAATATATTTATATTCTTGTATGGGAGGTCCCATACAGTCCCATATAAATATTCCAATACTTAAAAATAATAACTGACTACCATTAACGAACAAAAGCTATATCCAGATTTTAAAGAACAAATGTTAAAACAAATAAAGGATTATCCTATGTTAGAATAATGAATCATCTATGATACTGTCTGGCTGGCGCTTAGACTAAGACACTACGCCACCTGTTCAGATATAGATAAACCTTTTATTCCAACCCTCTATTAGGCCCTAAATTTCTTCTGTTAGACGAGAATTCTACTTAAAACTAAGACGTATACCTTCAACCTACAGCTCCCTGCTACTTTTAAAATATTATTTATCCACCTAGTGGGGAATTGAATTATGCTGCGTCATCTGATTCGCGGTCGTCACTTACTTTTTATATCTATTACTTTTATTATAGATTTTAGTACGAGGAGATATAACGAGCGTGAACCTCTCCAGTAATTTTGGGCCTCCTTATGAAGGCGAAATTTAGGGTTTATGTTTCAATATTATAATTCAAATTCATTTATTATGCATAAACCCTGCGAGGACACTTACATATTATCATTTTTTTACATTTAAAGTTAAACTAATAAACTACCACCGGATCGAAATGAGACCGCTACTGAGAAGATCCGGCAAGAAACTCAGTGGGTTTGTCTATTTATATTTTATCTATGTTATTATAATTTTTTCATTTTTTATATAAAAAAAATAGTACATGTTTATTATTTAATTAGCTTCAGTGCGATGCCCTTCGAACGCAATAGTTAAAATACAATAAAGAAAGACCATGGCTGGACCGGATTCCACAAGCGGCACCCGATCACGAGTTAACTACTAGAGCAGCCATCACTCCCCTCAACCACCTTGGAGGGAAGGGAGAGACCTGCTCCACGCAGCTACAGCAAGCGGACCTTTCAGTGAGCATGACCAATACCATGATGTACTATAAATGCAAAAAAGTCAAAATTCGTCAGGCAACACACGCTACGCTATACAATTATGTATAACTAGCGGACCCGGTACACTTCGTTCCGCCTAACAGTTAATGAATGCGTTATTTTTCGATTAATTTAAAACTATTAAGTTATTTTAGCTGTGTGGTAGCTACAAATACTCCCAACTCTTACTTTGGTCGTGCATGTCATATAAGACGACTAAGAGCCTTATAACGACCTCGGCCAACTCCATCTGATGCCCTTTGGTCAACAATTACATTCCCAAGGAGGGTTGACGTCTGGTAGAGGGCCGGTCATAAAACTATTGCCAATAACTTTTACAATATGTACTATGAAAGAAGAGTACATGTTGTATCGACCCCAAGTAATTGGGATAAGAGTAGGAGAATCAAGAATAAATATGAATAATATATAAATTCAAATAATCAAGTATTTTAATAACGTGCCAGCAAGACGAAGAATTATCTTGTGTTGTACGACATTTTCCTTCATAGGCGTTGAAAATAAACTAATTGTTGATCTCTGAGATTTGCTCGACGATTTTGCATTGTCAACAGCACAGCCTGTCTCGTTTTACTATTGTGATTAAGAAGCACAGAGTTGGGCCATATTAACGCTGTGGTCTTCCCGTGCAATAAAGTGTTCTTCTGCCGTGGTTAGTTCGTTATGTTTAGAATTCTAACTGCGTTACGGTTTTGTTGGGAAAGATTTGATTTTATTGGTCGCGGCATTGTTGATGACAATAATATATAGACATAATATTATGTTTTATTATAACAATATTCGTAAAAATTCGTAACACTCGCTTTGTGCGACGAACGAACTCTGACCGGTCAAATTTGCACGCCTCTCTCTCGAAATATGAAAAGCAAGTACTTTTCAAACCTAAAAATTATTGCATTTTTCTCACATTGCACTTATAGGATAATATAATTTGGAAAATCTAAAAGTGCACGCCTCATAATTTTTATATTATTTATCATTTACTATTAGTCAATGCCAGAAATGAAAATGAAATTAAAGAAAAATCATTTTTTAAAAGCAAGCTGTTTATTATTTGCTAAAAAATGCAACAAACATTATTTATAAAATTGGGACTGTGATAAAAACGGGAAGATTTAATAATTATGGTGTAAAATTTTAGTGTTAAAAAATTATTTATTTATTTATTTATCATACACACAACTATCATTACAGGATTTGCGTAATGCAATAGCGTGGTAACAAAAAATAAGTTATAATTATAACATATAACATTTTATAAATCTTTTATCAAATAAACTTTAATTATTTGTGTAACATATGATATATAAAGCGGTTTTTGTAAATTCATTCAGAGAACAACAAAATATGTCTATTTCTTCAGAAACACTATTTATAGTTCGAAGTGCACGCGACAGCGGCGCCTCAAGCAGTAGGTTTGTACAGTAAATATATAATTATGTACGATATGGAATTATTTTGTTGTTGAATCTTAATCAAAATATCGTTAAAGGTTACAATGAACTTATAAAGTGTTATATGTCTGATTAGAGTTAATTTATTTTTAACTTTTTAGTTTATTATATTAGCAAATAATAAAAGCTTGTTAAAAACAATATTTTTCTTTAATTTTATTTTTAACTTTTTAGTATTTTTATTATTCGTGTTGTTCCCACAAATATAGGACAAAAACGGTTCATCACCCCAGAGGTCCATTGTGGAGGGATAAGGGCTTCAGTATAACAGGGTTCGCCCTGGTACTCTGAAGCGCAACGTTAGCGATATGAAATGTTTATACATCCTCACGCCATTCAACCCTCGGCACGTGCTTACTTTGGCATTGGGTCAACCATCTAATCAATCATAATCTACATTCATAATAAACGGAATGAACTTTTTTCGCCAATTTGTTGGAGTTGCATATTCACGCCAACCATAATACTCGTCAAGACGAATCAAACGAGCCCATACCCGGTGGGGTTGTATCTTTTAATTACGGAGTTCCTATGGCCAGCTTCCAGGTCCATCATCAGAACCTAGTTACCATATAGTATCAAAGTACTCCTCAAGATGAATCAAGCGGTCCAAACTCGATGGGGTTGCATTGTTTAATTACGGAGTTCTTATGGCCAGGTTCCAGGTCCATCGTCAGACCCTGGTTACCATACAGTGTCAAAGTACTCGTCAAGACGAATCAAACGAGCCCAAACTCGATGGGGTTGCGTCGCTTAATTACGGAGTTCCTATGGACAGCTTCCAGGTCCATGATCAGACCCTGGTTGCCATATAGTATCAAAATAATCTTCAAGACGAATCGAACGAGCCCAAACTCGATGGGGTTGCGTCGCTTAACTACGGAGTCCCTATGGACAGCTTCCAGATCCATGATCAGACCCTGGTTTCTATATAGTATTAAAGTACTCGTCAAGACGAATCTAATAAGCCCAATTTCGATGGGATTGCGTCGTTTAATTACGGAGTTCCTATGGCCAGCTTCCAGGTCCATCATCAGGTCAGCTCTATGTCACAATTTATACATGCAAGCAAAATTTCAGCTCAATCGGAAACCGGGAAGAGGATCAAATTTAACTTGCAAGATTTGATTACAGACAACGGGACAGGTGAAACTAAATAAAAGCTTGTACATAATCGTAATGAAAGAAAAAAAATACTTTTGAAATTTCGTGCCATTATCGTCGTAGAGCTAAACATAGCTGTATAGGCTGAATAGGATTTATTTCCTTTGCCTGTGTAATGTAAACGAACTGTGCCCAATTTAAACGAACCCAATTTTCATAAAGTATACATACGCTAATGACTAAGCCGTTTAGTTTTTTATTAATTGCAATTAAACGACAAGGAATTACCAAGCCATTTTCGAAAGGAAACAGCGCGTTGCGATTATGAAGCTTTTAATAAAAGAAAAACTTCGATACATTCATTTTTACGGTCTAGAGAATGCCAGATACTTTACGGTAACATCTGGACGTCTTCGAATATTTCTTTTAATCAACTTTTTTCTTACTTTAAACAAAATAATTGCTTTTTAAAAACATCAAATACATTTAGACGAATATTTTTTCTTGACATATGTATAATAATATTATTCTATAAGTGCAATGTGAGAAAAATACAATCATTTTTAGGTTTGAAAAGTGCTTGATTTTCATATGTCGAGAGTAGAGCAAGACCTCAACGCTTCGCTTATGAGGCGTGCAATATATAATATATATATATATATCATTCATATGTCAAGAAAAAATATTCGTTAAAACGTATTTGATATTTTTAAAAAGGAATTATTTTGTTTGTAAGAAAATAGTTGATTAAAAAAAATATTCGAAGACGTCGGATAAAATATTCCGAATCTGGCAAGAATACGATCGTAAAAGTTAATGTATCAAAATATTTCTTTTTTTAAAAGCTTCATAATCGCAACGCGCGGTTTTCTTTCGAAAATGGCTTGGTAATTCTTTGTCGTTTAATTGCAATTAATAAAAACCTAAACTGCTTAGCCATTAGTGTATGTATACCTTATGAAAATTGGGTTCGTTTAATTTTTTTATTCGTCCATTCGGACAGGCAAAGGAAATAGATCCCATACAGCCTATTGTAAACGAACAGCTATGTTTAGTACTGTGTCGCGAATGGCACGAAATTATTTTTCTTTTTCATTTATTGCATTGACTAATAGTAAAAGATAAATAATATAAAAATTATGAGGCGTGCACTTTTGGATTTTCCAAATTATAATTTTAACTTTTAGCGGTATTTTCCAAACAAACCATTAGACCACGTAATGGCGTGACCTGTCAGTTGCCATTGGTTACATCATCAACAAATGTACGTTTAGAATTGATGTTATTTATTTTTATTTATTAATATCATATTTTAATATCCTATATCCTTTTCCCGACGGCAACAAACTCAGTAACATAAAATCATAAAAATTGGTCCAGCTGTTCTCGAGTTATAAGTGTTGTAACTAACACAACTTTCTTTTATATATAAAGATTATTAAAAAGAAATAGTAACTAAACAGTTTAAAAAAAATAATGTAATTGCTGTAAGAGGAGCTGCTCATAGCCAGTCTGAACTATCGCTTAGATAATCCGAGATTTTATGATAACCTTTTTTACAGAGTCTGTTCTTGACAGCCCTTTTAAACTTATTCACAGTCATATCTTGGATATCTTTTGGTAATTTATTATAGAAGCGTATACATTGCCCCATGAATGACCTATTAATTCTTTCAAGACGCGTACTGTGTACAACTAATTTTCATCATATAAGTCATCGCTGGTAATACACTTATCATATGCTTTTAATGTTAGATACTGTAGAATATTATCCGAGAAGACTGTCATACGTTTTCTAACATGTTATTATTACAAAAGAAATTGCTCCCATCTAGGCGACCTTTTCCCCATCTTAGTCGGGCTAGCAGTCAGCATAGGAGCATACATTGATCGGATAGTAATAAAATGTTAGGACCACACTATTGGCAGTTGTCTACAGCCGCGGGCTGGTCCGGGGTAGTACCTACCACACTGTCGCAAAAAATCGGCAGTATGCTGCTATGCTTTGTTCGGTAAGCGAGAGAGCTGGAGGCGTAATTTTCTGGATGCCCTTGGGATTATTGGTAAGCAGTGGCCTGGCTACCTCTGGTATTTCAAAGGTTCGTGGGCGGCAGTAACACTTACCATCAGGTGTGCTGCATGTTCATCTGCCACCAAGAGCAATAACCAAAAAAATAAACACGAATATATTGAATGCATTTGAATATTTAAAATATAATTATTTTAACAAAATATTTTCTATCATAACAACTGTATTATTTAATGCAAAAATAATTTAATTTGAAATAGAAGTCGTTAATAATAAAATAATATCAGAACTAAGATTATTATTTTATGAAATTTAATTTTAACATATTTAAATGTTAGTAGAAGAACGATTAAGTTGGTTCTTTGTTCGTTTTGTTCAAACTTGAGTAAAACAGTTTCAAAGTTCACTATAATAAATTTCAATTTACTAATTGAAATTTTAACGTAATTATTGCACCAGATGGTAAGTATTTTATAGATGACTAAGTATTAAGATGAAAATTTTAATTTATTTTATATTCTCTGTGAAGGCTGACCGACCGCATTCGTAATGACGACGTAAGAGAGCGAGTAGGTATGACAGAGAGTATTGGTGTAAAGATGCGAAAGGGAATGCTCCGATGGTTCGGACATGTGGAAAGAATGCCGAACGATCGCCTGGTTAAGAAGATATACAATGCGAAAGTGGAAGGATGTAGGTACCGAGGGAGACCGAGACTAACCTACCTAGACCAAATCGGTCATGTACTGAAGGAAGGTGGAGTCAAGAGTCTCCGAAACCGGCGAGCGTGTATGAAGAGAATTATGAATGTTGAGGAAGCGAGTGAAGTATGCAGAGATAGAGTTCTCTGGCACTCTGTTCTCTCTGCCTACCCTGCAAGGGATATGGCGTGATGATATGTTTGTTTGTGTATATTCTCTGTCTGTTAAAGAGTCAAAAATTTAATTTATTATACCTTCTTTGTCTGATTAAAAGTCAATAATAAAGGACCGCCATTTTTTTGTATCTGTTATTGTCATAATCGATGACGAGTTATAAGCATTTTCAACATCCATGGACGAAGAAAATCTCGAAATTAAAACCCTGCACTAAACCCTCCGCATAGCTTGGTTTACTTTGTAATTATTTAAGGTCAATAAAATAAAATTCATCAATTAAAGTTAATTAAGGCATTCAGGCAGTTCCGGGAGAATTGTATATTAATAAAAATAGTAAAATTTTTAAAGGCCGTGACAGACCGCCACTTGTTTATCATTCTGTGTTGTTGAACGTACATAGGTTATGATAAAAATAAAAAGATTCTATGCCTCGTGAAAATATATTTTTTTTTGTTCCAAAAACTTCAGATTTTTCACTTTTTCCTCACATAATAAAATACGAACCTAGTTTTTAATAATAAAGAAACTGGAAATTAAATGTTTTATTTCAGTTTTAATTCTTTTAAAGTTGTATTATTTATTTAAGTTCCTTAGTACATTTTCACGATATCCGCCAGAAGAGAGACGAGAGAGAAATAAGTGAATAAATGCCACACTTGGTAGACCATTTACCGAGAGAGTTCTATTGGCCATTCCCCTGGTGACCTCAGTCAGCTTTTACGACAACCAGGAGAGAGCAAGAAGCAAACTCCTTGTATTGATTACTAGTTATTACATAGACAATTTGTTTTATCCGTTTATCTTACTGATCAAATTTAATCCCAAAACAGTCTAAATAAAAAATAATTCATCATTCTCCTACTCTTATCCCAATTACTTGGGGTTGATACAATATGTACTCTTCTTTCATAGCACATATTTGTAAGTTATTGGCAATAGTTTTATGACCGGCCGCCTGTCAGAAATCAACCCTCCTTGGGGATGTAATTGTTGACCAAACGGCATGAGATGGAGTTGGCCCAGGTCGTTATAAGGCTCTTAGTCGTCTTTTACGACATCCACGAGCAAAGTAAGAGTTGGTATTATTTGAAGACGCTACCACACAGCTCTTAAATAAAAAGTAATTATATAAACAAGAAGATAACATAAATATATTTAGAATATAAGCGTATATATAATCGCATACCTTTTTATGCTAAGAATTGTCAAAATAACAATTTATTTTATAATATAACAATATAAAAAATAGCAGTAAACTTAGAACAATGTATTTTTAAATGGTACCTCCATTTCCTCGAAGGAAGAGTCTCCACTTTTGTTCTATTTGACAGAGACATCACACCCTGCACTAAGAAAATAAACCTTGTGTTGCGGGGGACTTTACAAACATGCAATTAATGCAGACAAATTACACCCAGACTCAGAACAACACTTTGTCGATCGCACAAAGTATTGTTCTGCGTGGGAATCGAACCCACGGCTATTGCACGGAAGATCGGTATCTTAACCACTACACCATCCGTGCAGTCGTTAAGTTAACTGCACTTTGCTACGGTTAATAAAGAAAGGACATACGAGTTGTGATTAAGGTAGAATAGGATACAATGAAATCTTACTCATGTGATAAACAGCCTCCAGAACTTCAAATTACAATTTGCCACAGAACTTTTAATAATGATTCGACACATGTTTCACCTCAAAACGAGGCATGCTCAGGATGGTTCGGATTTAAAATAATAACGAATTTCCGTCATCTATCGCTTAATTCTATCAATTAGAACAATGTGGTAAATACGATCATAACTATGCTGTGAACATCGCTATTTGTATTAGGACTACGCTGTTGATAGTTCTCTGTCTATAGCCGCGGGCCGGTTCGTAAGGGATGGTACCACACTCTAGCAGAAAATCAACGTCTGAGTAATGGCAACGTACTATTGCGCTTCGTTCGATGAGCGACGTCAAGACCCGGAAACCCAACTGGGTGGGTTTGGGGTTTGTATTGGTAGACAGCGGCCTAGCTATACCATTGGTATTGCAAAGCTGCAGGGGCGGCAATAACACAGTAAGTATTATTGCCGCTCTCGTTTGTAATCAGGTGTGCTGCTTGTTCGTTTGCAACCACATGCAATAAAAAAAAAAAACAATATTTTTGTACGATATTTTTAAATTATTATTTCTTCATAGGTATATTTAAATATTTAAGCATTTTAGTGCTTGTTCAGAGTGATGAAAGCAATTATTTCGGAGTTTTTGAAGTGAAAACTTCTTTAACGGTGTTGTGCACTTTTTGGGATGGGTAAAAAATGTTAAAACTCGCGTCAGGACACGTGATTTGATCGAAAATTCGTAAGGCGGAGGGAAATTAGACTGTAGGAGAATATTGTAATATTCTCCTACGTTCTACTCTCATTCCGTCTTACGAATTTTATTTAATAATAATAATAATTAAATTCATTTAATCACATAAATGATAGTACTTTTATACTGATAAATAAAGCAATTTGTGCGAAATTATTCCCTAACCATTCCAAAATATTTTTGGAGTTTACTCCTTAAGAATCGATTTTCATATAAGGTATGAGAAAAATTTGAGGAGTAAAATCTAGTGAAAAGAAAGAAAGAAAGAAAAGATCTTTATTTGTTTTTACAAAGGAAAAATAATATTACATTATGGTTTTGAAAAAAAAAATAATAATAACAAATAGTAAAAACAAATTGGTATTGGGCTCAACTTGTGGCCAGGAATGCAGGTACATCCCAGCCGTTGATTTTCAGCCCAAGCCAAGAGTGATCGAATGACCTCGTTACGTTTTTGGTGCGCAACCTATTCTGCGCACCTTTCACTTTCTGACGTAAGATAATACTTCACTGAACAGTTTTAATAAATGTAAATAAATATATATATATTATTTTTAGGCAAATGAGCTTTTTTTGCGCCTGTTTTGATAATCGTACTTAAAGTAAATAAACTCCATTCGTGCGTCGGAGCTGACACACAAACTTTTTTTTACGGCTGGCTGTGGTATGATCACACCCATCCATGTTTTTTTTCATAGGTTTATATTTTCACTTCTGTCAGCATTCCTCGTGACTGCTTTGTGTTTTCTTTTATACCAAATGAAATGTATAATAATTTTCAAAACCCAAACACGTACGAATAGAAATCACAAAACAATTAGAAGAGTTATTAGTGAAATAAATTAAACCTTGAATTCGCGTTCACGCTCGCTTGATTGTTGGAACAGATCCAAATGAGTTAATCTGTTAAACTCTTATTAAAACGTTGAAATTTTCGTAATTATATCTTAAGTTTGATATGAAATCATTTGAACCGTTTAAGCCACTAATATCTTGGGTGAAATTTTAATAACAATAATCTTATTAAAATAAAAATGTTATGAATTTTATCGTATTTTAATATTGTTTTTATTTTTCTTGTTCATATATTTATGCTGTGTGGTAGCGGCTACCTACCAATACAAACATTAAACCCACCCAGTTGGGCTTCCGTCTCTATCGCTCACCGAACGAAGCGCAATAGCACATTGCTATTATCATACGTCGATCTTCTGCGAAAGTGTGGTACTACCCCGGACGGGCCGGCCCGCGGCTATAGACAGAGAACTGTCAACAGTGTGGTCCAACCACTATTTAACTGGTTATTGGACAAAGGTTTCTATAAGGTCAATGAATTCTTGGATTGGACAAAGGTTTCTATAAGGTCAATGAATTCTTGGATTATAAGTTTTAATGTAATTGTTTAAAAAAGAAAATAATTTGGACATTGATTATTATTATGACATTGTTGTTATTTATTTGTAATTATATAAATGTATAATTTAATTTATTTTAATGTAGTTATTAATATTTAATGAACATTTAATAGAAATAGTGACTAAATTAGATGTAATTTTATAGAAGTGACTAATATTTCTACACCGATTCACGGTAGAATATGTGAGACACAAAATTTATTAACAACTAAATGTACCATATTTTTAGAAATAAATTATTTATTATTATTATTATTAAACCTTTACTTTGCTCTTGGATGTCGTAAAATCATCATTTGTTAATTTAGCTCATTATATTTACAAGACGGGCATGTAATAATTATAAGCCGTCGAAGTAAGTCAGTCGTCATATTCATTATTATTTCATTACGTATCTACTGGTAGGTACGTCCTATATTATTAGACTGGTGATATAAAGTTTGATTTAGCGTTTTCTCTTTCATAGATGATATCTTCATATTATATTCATTAGTCGTGTATGACGATATTCACGAGCAAGGAAGCGGGTGGTGAATAATATTCTAATACCATCACCACATACTTTTATCATATACACGATCTTTTTTTTATTTACCATTCTTTGTTGCAGGAAATAAATTATGACTCTCCTCGTGGCGGTGTGTCTGTCATCACTGAGAAAGGAGAGACAACTACGTCGCATCTCCTAGTCCAGAGGGCTAAGGCACCAGATTCCGGTCGGTATACTTGCGCGCCAGCCAATGCAAATCCAAGATCCGTACTCGTCCATGTGCTGAGTGGTAAGTAAAAAGCATTTAGTTCCAAGGTATTATATAAATTTTGTCCTGTTAAATTGAAATAAATTTCCTTATTATCATCATGTCAGCTCATAGATTAATGTCCTACTGCTGGGCTCGAACCTCCTCCACATTAGGAGGGAAATTGATCTACTACACCAAGCTGGTCAGACGAGGTGGTATAGGGTTTCGTGGAGGTGGTATATCATTTAGTGGTCTTTTACGATCACTCACGGGTACGATAAGTGATGGTAAATTGTATTCTTACTCCATTACCATACGGAAAAAAATTGTTCTCAAAAAATAAATGAATTTAGCAAAAGAACTTGATTTTACAATCCTGTTTACAAGTTTCCATTTCTTTTGTCATAGGTGAGCATCCAGCAGCGATGCAGCATGGCGGTCAACTCCGCCTGCAGTATCCGCTTTCCGCTGCGCTTCTCAGTGTGATCGTCACCTTTATGGGCTGCTAGTAGATGCACTCAAACTTTTGTATATTATGACGTAGATCGGATAGACTTAGCCAACGTTACGCCACGCCTTTACTCTGTTAGATGTTAGCATAAACTTTTCTTGAATATTTTAATAATTATTTGTTTGATTAGAAAAATGGCATAGGGGACGTACTAAGTATAGTCGTCTGGTTGGTCTTCTTTTAAATCATTTATACTATTTTAAATGGGATTCAGTCTGAATGTAATTTGTGTGTTTATTTTATATTTCTAATCATTTTTGTTATTATTAAACATACTATCCTAGCTTTATCATCTCAGCTCATATATGTCCCACCGTTGGACTCGAGCCTCCTCCATACTGGAAGAGTAATTGACCTACTATACCACGCTGGTCTGGCGTATTGGTATAGGGGTTTGTTTTGAATGTTCCTCTCTTGCATAGATGTTATATGTGTTTTATATCCCTTAGTCGTCTCTTACGATTACCCACGGGTAAGATAGGGGATAGTGAATTATATTCTTACGCCGTCACAATACGGAAAACTTCTTTGTTTTGTTTTGATATTTCTTTAGTATTGTTTTTATGGTGAAATTCACAATGAAATCAAAAAATTTTTGATATACAGATTTTTTTTTGTAAAAATAGTGAACAGTTATTATTACAATAACAAATTAATAAAATACAGCTAATGAAATATAGCTTTTTAAATTATTAAAATAAAATGTTACACTAACTTTCATTAACAGATATTTTGTTTGACATATATGACTGCGGCGATAGTAATTAATATTAAATTATGGTGACATTCAGCAAAATTGTTTAAAAGTAATGCAATAAGTTATTATAATGCTTGTCATATGTTTTTGAAACTTTTTAAAAGTAGTTTTTTTTTTGGTGATTTATTACTGCCTAATGATATTAGTAATTTAGTATTATTCCATAAATAGTAACTTTTAGTCATAATTTTGAAAATATAATAAAAAAAATGTATTGTTAAAAAGTATGGTCGTTGATAATTGTTGTTTTTTTCCACTCTATTTTGAAATAGTAAATTCCATAACAATATTTTTACTTGTTATTTGGGTTTTCAATGAAAGCGTATTTATTATTGTTTAGGGTTCCGTACCCAAAGGGTAAAAACGGGACCCTATTACTGAGACTTCGCTGTCCATCCGTCCGTCTGTCACCAGGCTGTATCTCAAGAACGGTGATAGTTAGACAGTTGAAATTTTCACAGATGATGTATTTCTATTGCCGCTATAACAACAAATACTAAAAATAACTTAAAATATTTAAGGGGGACTCCCATACAACAAACTTGATTTTTTTACCGTTTCTTGCTCGATACTAATAACATACATACATACATACATAGCCTCACGCCTGTTTCCCAGAGGGGTAGGCAGAGACTACGGATTGCCACAAACCACGATCCTGGCATACTTCCATCGCTTCATTCACACTCATAATAGTCTTCATGCATGCTCTACGATTACGCATACTCTTAATAAGACCTCTCGTCAACACATCTCCAACTTGGTGCAGAAAAGTATGACGTGGTCTTCCTCTTGTATTCGTCCCATTCACGCTTGCTTTATATATTTGCTTCGTCAACCTCTCGTTACTCATTCTTTCTAAATGTCCAAACCACCTCAGCATACTCTTTTTGATCTTTGTCACTACTTCTTCATTCACACCACAGCGCTCTCTTATAACACTATTCCTAATTTTATCTTTGATACTTACATCACACATACTACGAAGAGCTCTCATCTCAACAGCATTTATTCTACTTTCATGTCTTCCCTGCCAAATCCAACTTTCACTACCATACATGAGAGTAGGTACTAATACTCCCTTATGTACAGCTAAACGTGCCTTTTTGGACACGTTTCTGCTTTTCATAAAGGTGTATAGTGCCCCATTCACTCTATTACCAGCATTTACTCTTCTTTCAACATTATCATCATTTTTACCATCTCTAGTAAACAAAACACCCAAATATAAAAATTCTTTCACCTGTTCCAGTTCCTCACCATTTATAAAAATTTTACATTCCGTCATACATTTATCCTTTTCAAAAACCATAATTTTCGTCTTACTTACATTTACTTTCATACCTTTTCTTTCAAAAGCTTCATGCATAGTAGTTACCATCGCCTGCAAATCTTCTGCCGATGATGCAAGTAATACCTGATCATCGGCATAAAGAAGACATTTGATAAGTAACTCATTCATTCGTAAACCACAATCATTATTTTTCAGATCTTTCAAACAGCTATCCATGAATAGGTTAAACAGCCACGGGGACGCTACACATCCCTGTCTAACACCTTTATCGATATTAAACCACTCCGTGTAGGCTCCGTTTATTCTTACGCACGCCCTGGAATCCTTATAGATGGATTTCAACGCGTGAATAAGATGGCTGTCCACCCCATACATAGACAGTACCGACCACAGTTCATTCCTCCTCACTTTGTCATAAGCTTTCTCCAAATCAATGAATGCACAAAAGATTTTCTGACCTTTAGCCAAAAATTTCTGCGTCATGCATCGTAAGGAGAAGACTTGATCCGTACAACCCATACCTTTTCGGAAACCTGCTTGTGCATCCCATATTTTCTTGTCGGTTACTTTCACTACTCTTTCAATCAATACTTTCGCATACAGTTTGCCGACTATGCTAAGGAGGCTTATGCCCCTGTAGTTCCTACAATCTTGCTGCGAACCTTTCCCTTTGTATAAAGGTACAATTACAGCCTTACACCAGTCGTCAGGTACTTGGCCATTTAATAACTAATAACAGTGATAGATTACTAATAACAGTGACAAGTAACAGTACTTACTAATAACAGTGATAGATAGATGCTTTAACTATTCACAGAATATTTAGTTTTATGTTCTCTTTAAATATAATTAATTAAAATAAACTAAAATAAATAATTAAGAGGGCTCCCATACAATAAAATAGGTTTTTGCCGTTTATTTATATAGGAAATGGTACGGAACCCTTCATGTGCGAGTACAACTCGCACACGATTTTTTTAATATTATTTATTTTCGATTTTTTAGTTGCAATGTTTTTAAAGAAGTGATTCTTAGTTTTTTTTACTGTAATCTCCCAACGGGGACAGGTAATGACAAATATAACGATACAGGACCTATCTAGAGCTACTTTCATCCTGAAGGTTATTTATAATTATTATAGGATGATATCTTATTAATCCACCATTTTGAAACACTTAAAAATCGAGTTCAAAAATGTCTTTATATACATACAGTCTAAGCTAATAAAAGCGCGCTTAAATATCAATAAATTCTTTTATATTTTTCAGTAGTCTATATATATAATATGACAAACACAATTGACAGAGTAAAGACGTGGTGTAGGCGTCATTAGAAAGAACTTTTCTATAAAACTATGGCGATTGAATTACGTGTGAAATATATATTTAAAATTTAAAATAACGAATGTAAGTTTTGAAAGTTAAGCATTTTAATGTAAATAATTAATATTAAAACAATTAGTGTACGTGTTTATCAAACATTGTAAATTATGCTAGATAAGGACTTAAATAAAATTTAGTGATCATAGTTTTTTCCGCCAGAACCTGAAAGGTATCATAAAAACGAGAGTTTTAAGCATTTATAAAAGCATGAAGGAGAGTAACAATTAAATTTTAAGCATAAAAGGACCCTATGCATATATAAAATATAATTCGTACTTGATTGTTCTAATACATTACTCCATCTCAGCCTGGTGCCCGTAAATATAGATTTAAGTTTTTAACATTATAATTAAAAAGATTATCGCTAGATACCGTAAGTATATTACTTTGAAAGAATAAAAACTTAGAAATATGGCCACGTTATTGACTATTTTCTGAGTGCAACTCGTCGGGGTTGGTACTACATTCTCGCAGAAAATCGACATCTGAGTAGAGACAATTTTCTATTATGCTTCATTCAGTAAGCAACAGTATCGTAGGCATAAACCATACTATGTTACTATAATCAGCACCAAGATGTGTCCAGAGATAAAAAGAAAATTTAATAGAAATAAAAGTATTTTTTATTATACATAATATACATATGTCTTTAATGATAAAGTTAAGAATTTAGTTCGCTATTTTCAGTTTTATCAAGCCTGAAATTATTTATAAACTAATTATTCCATTTGTAGCAAATAATAATATTTTATTTTACAGAATTAATTTATTTTATGAACTCTTTAAGTTTAGTATACTCTTGCAAAGATCGCAAACGGGTCATTTTCTTATAAATAAATACAATACATTAGAACAAGAATATAATCTTATATGTATACTTGCTTTAAAACAAGAGAAGATAAATTAGCGAGATAATAATTTATTTAATTGAAATAAAGTAATTATTTAATTTGATAGCTATTCAATTATTATAATAAAATATACTACATTTTAATTTAAATAAAAATGAATAATGACTTCTGATATATACGAGCATTATAATTTTAAATTAAATAAATTTCTTTTGATCCAGCTATAGTCATGGAGGACAATGGCGTGGACAAAAGAGTCAATGATGCATAATATTTGAAATATTCTGCAAATTTAATTAAATAGAAAATGCCATCAAAATCTCAAAAACAGTTTTAATTTAAAATAATATTATTAAATTTTATTAAATTCATTCAATTGTTTAGGTAGCGGGTGCAATTTTTTTTATATATTTATTAGTTAATGTAAAGAAGTTTCTGGAATAAACTAAATATTTGCTGAAGATTATTTTGGCCTCTGGAATGAATAGATTGCCACAGCATTCGTATAGTGAAAAATAAATATTTATATAAATAGTTGAAAGAAAACCTCCCAACAAACCTTCGAAAATGCATTAAGGGTAATTTGATGTCAAAAAGTAATTTTATGTTAAAAATAGTACTTATATAAGGCTATTCATAATATATCATATATCCTAGCCTATTCATGATTGCATTTTCTTTACAAGCACTATTTCTTAACATAGTACTCAGCTAAGTTTAAAAGCTTTGGTAATTTTGTTCTATAGTCAATTAAGTGCTGTCGGCATACTTTATAACGATCATTACAACTTTAGCTGTATAAAATAAACTTAGAATGTATAATTTTATTACTTTTTCATATATTTTTATAACATAAAAATATTAATAGGTTTTACTTATTTAATATTACAGTTCTAATACTACTTTAATAACAAAAAATAAATAGAGCGAAAGACGCAATGACAAAAAAAAATGTTATATTAAAGTAATTTTAATTTTTAAAGATGGATGGAAACATTTAGAATAAATAAATGGGGCAACTAACTACGTCTGATGTTTTCGGGTAAATTTTAAAGATTAGTTTTATTAAAGGAGGTCCATAACCGTGAATGAAGATTGAGATGAGTATAAAGAAGTAAAATAAATACATCTGGATTATGGCGAGGGGTAATTCATATCTCAGAAAATATTTTATATTATATACTTTTATAACATCAGAAACTTATCGAGATGTAATAATTAAAAGTTAGACAATGTCTAGCTTGTAGCTTGTTGACGACATAAAGAGTTCGCCACTGTAGACAGAGTTGGAACGATAACAACAGAACTTTTATGGAAAACTGTAAAACTAAATCATCATTCTACTACTCTTATCCCAATTACTTGGGGTCGATACAATATGTACTCATCTTGCATAGTACATATTGTAGAAGTTACTCGTAGTTTTATGACCGGCCGCCTGCCAGACGTCAACCCTCTTTGGGAATGTAATTGTTGACCAAACGGCATCAGATGGAGTTGGCCCAGGTCGTTATAAGGCTCTTAGTCGTCTTTTACGACATCCACGAGCAAAGTAAGGGTTGGTAGTATTCGTAGCCGCTACCACACAGCAAAACTGTAAAACTAAATATGATCGAGAAACTGTCTGCTAAGTATTATTACACTGATTCCCCTTTAGGGAGGCCTATGTTCAATAGTGGATATCGAATAGCTAATATATGAATGAATGTATTAAAAGAACATTTTAATTTATTTAATTTTAAATATTGTTCCCAGACCTGAACAATATCTTTTAATTTTAAATTAACAGATTTTTTATTTATCCTAAGTATATATTTATAAAACTTGTATTTATAATGCTGCTATTATTATTAGTTTTCTTTTGTGTATCACTTTTTAGTTTAATGTGCACTGTGGTCTTGTCTATAAAAATATTACTAGTAATGTATATATTACCCGTGGGCCCTTAATATAGAACTCATGACTACGCTCAAAGGCACTCACATGCTATGGAACGGGCTACGCTCGAGATTCCTCTGCGATATAGGATAGAAATCCGAAGAAAAACAAGTTTAAGTTTGAGGACAGACCACATTTGATGAATGCATTACATGAATTTCTATACATTGAAAAAAAAAACATTTTTTTTTTGTATTTGTTGTAATTTTAAAATAATATTTACATTTATTATTTGTATTAATTGCACATTCAAATATTTATGTTCAGTATAGAATTATTCATACATGCATTCCTTAAATGTGTATGTACGTAGCTATCATCTAGTTAACGATAATGGCAAACCTTTATTTGAAATAAAAAGATGAAAAAATTGGAAATAATTATGAAATGTATTGAAAATAAAATAAATACAATGTGTAAATATTAGTTATAATTATAAATAATAAGTATAATAATTTGTTTCAAGCATTTATATTAAACTATTAGATTAGTGTATAAAATATATGTTATTTAAAGAAAATAGAAGGGCAAGTAAAGGAAAAAAGAAGGGCAAAAAAAAAAGAATGAAATTTAATACTTTTAAAAGGTATAAAATATTAGATGTAACTAATTAGCTTAGATATAAGTTAATATTGTTTATTTTTTTTTAATAATTAATTATCAATATAATAATGGTTGTGTAAATAATTATTGTATAAGAAATTTAAATTAAGTAAATAAACATATTGACGTCATAATACACCATTTTATTGTTTTATTTTTATTACCCTTAAATATTAAATGATTTTTATTCTGTTGGTGTCGCTGATGAAGCTTTTTCTTTTGTTTTTTTTAAACACACTACACTGCACTAAGGAAATAATCCTTGTATTGCGGGAGACGTACAAACATGCAATTAACGAGACAAATTACACCCAGACTCAGAACAACACTTTGTGGATCACACAAATTGTTATCCTGCGTAGAAATCGAACCCACTGCACTGGCACGGAAGGTATCTCATCGCTATCTTAACCACTACGCCATCTGTGTAGTCAAAAAAAAACCTATGCAAAGAGTACAGCTTACTAGCTGTACTCCTTGCAAAGGTTTTTTCTCCTCTCTTTTTAGTCCTTGCAAAGGTTTTTTTTTTCTCTTTCCTTTCCTCTTCCTACCACAGATTGAATTAGGCATACATATACATACATGGCGGAAATCCATTATTATTTTAAAAGTGAGGAAAGGAAGCAAGACTCACCACTTTCCAACAGTTAATCAATATACTGCACACCTTAAGAAAGGAAAGTATACTGGATAGGATCAAATTAAAATAGAATACAAGCTCTTCCTACCAACCAAGACTCACACCAAAAAAATAGGGCATTCGATTCTCTCACTCACTAAATGGAGTACAACAGCATATTGCCACCAATTAGACGTCAATTTGTAGCGAGACTGTCGACCTGGATGAACCGACTATGGACAAAAAACTATCAACAGTTTGGACCTACCGTTATTATATTTTACTTACGTATTATGAAAAAATAAAAATACAATTTATCACCACGTTTCCTGCCTATGTATATCATATAACATGACTAAGGAAAATTAAGTTCATACAACAAGAATTTCTTCTATGCAAGAGAAGGAGAACCCGAAATGAAACTTTATACCAAACCGTTTCATTAACGTGGTATAGTTGGTCAATTGACCTGCTGTTGTGAATGGTTCGAGTCTAGAAGTAGGACATATATAAGCTGAGATGATGATGATGATTAGATATCAATATTAATGATATTTAAAATACAATCTTCAGCTGTGTGGTAGCGGCTACGAATACTACCAACCCTTACATCGCTTGTGGGTGTCGTAAAAGACGAATAAGAGACATTCATCTAGGCTAACTCCATCTAATGCCATCTGGTTAACAACTACGAGTACATACCCAAAGAAATTTGATATCAGGCATGCGTTTTTTATAAAACTATTACAATGGAGTACAGAGTAGTACGAGAAGTTTTATTATTGTGGATTACGCTGTTGATAGTTCTGTCTACAGCCGCGGGCCGGTCCGTCCGAGGTAGTACCACACTCTCGCAGAAGATCGACGTCTGAGCAATGGCAATGTGCTATTATGCTTCGTTCGGTGAGCGAGAGAGCCGGATGTCCAATTGGGTGGGTTTGGCGTTTATATTTGTAGGCAGCAGCCTAGCTATAACCTTGGTAGTGCAAAGGTCCATAGACAGCAGTGACACTTACCATCTGGTGTGCTGCTTGTTCTTTTGCCACCAGAAGCAATAAATAAAAGTACATATTACGTCAACCTTAAGTAATTGGTATAAGAGCAGAATGATCATGACAATTATGATAATATAGTCATCACAATATTTATTATCCCAACAGTCGTCATGATACCGGTGAAGACATAATACACTTGATGACCATTATTATTATACACGATTTGGTAACACTTCAAAATATTTTTCTACTCTTATTTCTTACAGGATAGTATATTATGTATAGCCACATATTTAAACTGATAGTTCCTCAAATTAACAATATTTAAGAGTGGTAAGACCATATTAATAGATCTCTCTCCAGCCATAAACCGACTTCCGGCGTAGTAGTTACTACTACTACGCCGGAAGTACTACTCTCTCTACTACTCACTCTCGAAGAAAATCGACTATGCTGTTGCGCTTCGCTCGGTGAGCGAGAGAACAGGTAGCTCAACTTGGTAGGGTTATGGTTTTCACTGGTAAGCAGCATTTTAGCTATACCTCTGATATTGCAAAGGTTCGTGGATCAAAGTACCATCAGGTGTGCTTTCCCATTTGCCACCATAAGCAATAAGAAAGCTCTTCAGCTTTAAAAAACATTACCATTCTCCTACTCTTATCCCAATTGCTTGGGGTCGACACAATACGTACTCTTCTTTCATAGTACATATGGTAAAAGTTATTGGCAATAATTTTATGACCGGCCCCCTGTAGACGTCAACCCACCTTTTTTTTTTTTTTTTTTTTTTTGCGGTGGGCTATGGACGTCGCACCCCGCCAAATCGGTCCGGGGTGACGGAAGAGGCGGCGCACGACCCCATTGACCCACCCTGCAAGCACCTCTTCTTCGCCGTCCGAGCGGGCCATCGGTACCCGAACTTTGTCTTCGGTGGCCCGCTCGGCGGTATGCCCTCTTGGGCTCCTCTCCTGTCGACGCCCCGACAGCTTTCGCCGTCGAGGCGTCGTCCTCACGCGGTGGCCTCACGTCGGGTAACCGGACAATTCCCCGGTCCGATCACCCGAAGCCTCGGTTAGGGCGGCATCAGGCGCAGGTACTCGCGCCTGCGCCGCCCCGGCCGCGGGCGGCGGCCCGGGTCACGGGAATCCTCCCGGGCCCGTTCCGCCGCCTCCTTCTGCGAGATGACAGCCTCGCAGAAGGCGGCGACCGCGTCCCAATTCCTGACGCTGTCGACCATCGCTCGCGCAACAGCCGGCAGCGTCAGGTCGGCACCGATGACAGCGACGAGGTCACGGCGCTGCCCGTCCCAGCCCGAACATACCTCGAGCGTATGTTGCGCCGTGTCCTCGTCGCTACTGCAATGGTGGCAGGACGGAGTCCACTCCCTCCGCACGACCGTGTGCAGGTACTTGCCGAAGCAACTAGACGTCAACCCTCCTTGGGAATGTAATTGTTGACCAAAAGGCATCAGATGGAGTTGGACCAGGTCGTTATAAGGCTCTTAGTCGTCTTTTACGACATCCACGAGCAAAGTCAGGGTTGGTAGTATTCTTAGCCGCTACCACACAGCAGCTTCAAAACACATCTATAATAATAAATTAAAAATGTATTATTTATAGTTATTTTCGTTGTTCATTATGAAAATACATTTCATATTTAACATAAGTGACAAAAACTTAATTTAAAACGATTTCAATTAGATATATAAGTAGTTTTAACTAATTTTCACTAGTTTAGAATACTAGAATAGCGAAAATTGATTTTCACTAGTTAGATTGAAATGTAATTTAAAACAATTAAGTAATTTGAATTTGACTAGTTTCAAATGTAATGTAAATTTATATTACGAAATTAATAATTTAATTTGCATTTTAACAAATGTCAAGATGAGCTCTGCAGTTTACGGGGATATTACACAATTTAACTAATATTCCGTGTGGTGATGGAGTAAGAATACAATTCACCACCCCCCATATTACCCGTGGGTGATCGTAAGAGACGACTAAGGGACATATTGCATATAACATCTTTGCAAGAGTAGGAAATCTCGAAACAAAACCCCATACTTACACGTCTGACCAGCGTGATATAGTAGGTCAATTTCCCTCCCATTATGGCGAAGACTCGAGCTCAACAATGGTACATAAATACATGAGCTGAAATAATGATGATGAACTAATATTATTAGTGCGAAAAAGGGTTTATTTTTTATTTTGCTTGATAAAAAAATAACTTTAGCTAATGGAAAGCTATATTGTCAGCCAGTTACATAGTCTATATTTTATCCCCATATTTCTATCGGAACGAAAACTACACGAGTAAGACTATAGTAATTTGCTAGTATGAAAAAAAAACTATATTAATTTACTGTTTAAAATAAAAATATTATTTACGGATTCGTTTTTGTATTTAATTGCCTATTAATTTTCAAGTATAAATACAATATAATGAATTGAACAGGTAACAGAATTGGATAAAGCATTGAAATTCACAATCGTCATATTACCGAGAATTTTTATTGAACAAAAGCCTCTTTTACGTGTCTGTTTATTTTCAGTATATACTCTTAAAAAAAAAAAACAATTTAGACCTATCAAAATTGTCAAGTCAAATAATATCCTATATATTATATTTTCCGGACTTTTGACGGGAATTTGAAAACGTCATGTGGTGCTCTTGTATTATATTCGATATCGTAGTGTTTTAACGTGTTATATTAAATAATTTTGATGGCATTTTATGTAATATGAAGCGGCGGAACTACTGGGATGTAGTGAATATCATATAAAAGTGCTTTACAACGTTTTCGTTTTCCATCAAAATTCCCATAAGATACCATTAACAGTGTGGCCATTGCACTGTTAATGGCGACAATTTGACTTAGACAATGACAAACTTGAAAGACTAAAAACGTGAAAATATTTATAACTTGACACTGGCACCAATAGCTCGTATATGTAGCTGATTGCCAATACATAAGAAGAAGAAGAAGTATTACATTTTCCGGACTTTTGACGGGAATTTGAAAACGTCATGTGGTGCTCTTGTATTATATTCGATATCTTAGTGTTTTAACGTGTTATATTAGACAATTTTGATGGCATTTTATGTAATGTGATGTGCGGAAATACTGGGATGTAGTGAATATCATATAAAAGTGCTTTACAACGTTTTCGTTTTCCATCAAAATTCCCACAAGATACCATTAACAGTGTGGCCATTGCACTGTTAATGGTGACAATTTGACGACTGACTTGAAAGACTAAAAACGTGAAAATATTTATAACTTGACACTGGCACCAATATCTCGTATATGTAGCTGATTGCCAATACATAAGAAGAAGAAGAATATTATATTTTCTGTATGGTGACGGAGTAAGAATACTATTCACCATCCCATATCTTACCCATGGGTGATCGTACGAGACGACTAAGGAATATAAAGCGCACATAACATCTATGCGAGAGAAGGAAAACTCGAAACAAAACCCTATACCACCACGTCTGACCAGTGCGGTATAGTAGGTTAATTTCCCTCCCATCAACAGTGGGACATTTATGGGCTGTGATGATGATGATCATGACGATGATGATCCTATATATTCTTGAGGAAGTTTTTGAAAATATATATTAAAATCGTTAGAAGATCACAGCACTGTAAGTGATGAAATCTCGAAACAAAACCTTATGGTATCCCATCTTGACGACATAATAATAGGCGAATTTCCTTTCCATTATAAACGTGGCTCAATATCAACGTATAATACGTTTATGGCATGCAATGGAGAAGTGGAATGTAATATAATTATTTTGCCTCTATGTTTTCGCTATGAAATAAATTATTTTCCGTACGACGTCATAGTAAGAATACAAATCACTATCATCTTGCATATGAGTATCGCAAAAATCGACTAAAAAATATACGAGTGTAAGAGAAAAAAAAATCGAAATAAAACTAACAAATCTGATAAGTACGAATAGTTAATTTCCCTCCTTGGGAAGGGGCTCAAGGTAAGTAGTGGGATCTATATGAGCTGAGATGAGGTGATGATAAAGAAGATGCATTTATACATCCCCCTACATATAATGGTAATTAATTTTAAGCTGTTGGTCTCTCGTTAAATAAATAAAAATGTAAGTAAAATAGGACTCTTTGAAGCAGTGTAACTATGTATATATCTATTAAAAACGACAGCAACTCCGCCTTCCTCGTCATTCGTGGTACTTCGGAAGTTAACTTTTTAGGTATATATATTTTTTTTATTGCGTATGGTGACAAACGAGCAAGCAGCCCATCTGATGGTAAGCGTCACTGCCACCCATGGACCTTTGCAATACCAAGGGTTTAGCTTAGGCCGCTGCCTACCAATAAAATCCCCTAACCCACCCAGTTGGGCTTCCGGCTCTCTCGCTCACCGAACGAAGCGTCATTAGCACATTGCCATTACTCAGACGTCGATCTTCTGCGAGAGTGTAGTACTACCCCGGACGGACCGGTCCGCATAGCCTGCAAAGCCTACGCATATGATATAGATACTACTCCCATACAGGATAATTCTTTGAACATTTCAAAAGATGTTGTTTTAAGTTAGCATTTAATTTGAATTTATAAGGCGGTCTTTTTATTATCATCATTCAGCTTTTTGCCGTCAGTTACTGGATTTGAACCTTCCTTAAAGATATGAGGGGGTAATATTGTAATTTCCACACTCAGCGGACAGGTTGACCACAGCAGTGTGGTGATATACGTTTCCAAGATAAGAGCTGTACCCCGCTGTTTTGGTGAACTCTAAACCAATTTTCACGAATCTTACAGTTAAATAAACGTAATTGTATTCTTATCTCTTCATCCTACAGAGAAAGGTTAATTACTGAAATTTAGTATTTAACATGTTTGATTATTTATAAAAAACTTGATTACGAGTGAAAATTGATTGTAACACATCCTATGTGTTACAATCAATTTCACAAAGTAACACATAGGATGTGTTACAATAATTTTTCGCTCGTAATCAAGATCTTCAAAACTCCGAGTAATTGTTGGATTCAAGTTGCATAGGATCGTTCTGACTGGCATGTAGGGCGTATGTCCAGCAGAGGACGTGTAAGGTGGATGAAATTGTATACAGGGGGTAGTGGATCGCTCCCGAAAACATAGACAGGTGACCCTACTAGTCCTACTTGTAATAATAGGCTAGAAAAAATCGAATCGGATTGAAAAAAAATAATTTTCACAACACATTTTAAGTTTTTTTCACATTCCATCGTATTAAGACAGTACCATGTAACGATAATTCCATAAAAAATACGTAACTTTACTCAGATGAGAAAAGACGCAATCTATTCAAAACTCACGATCATATGTTCAAGAGTTCAACGACCACGCGTGGTGAAAATATTTTTTTTTCATCCGAATTGTTTTTTTTTTCTAGCCTATCATTACAAGTAGGACTAGTAGGGTTACCTGTCTTTGTTTTCGGGAGCGGTCCCCTTCCCCCCTGGATTTATAAATTTAATCGTGTTAAAAAAATAAATAAATTAGGGTGTTATTTAAAAAATAACATATAATATACTTTATATACCAACCAAGTCAAGTCCCGGCTGTGAATAAATTATTTCGTAACTAGATTGCCTTACCACTGTACCGTTATTTCCCGTACGACATTTATTTTACTGGCAAGTGATTTGTGACCGGAATTTTTTAGAAGGTTCTTATATTAGTGGTACAAGGCTCTCGTTGATTTAAAGATTATACGAACGATAAGCTGATTAGAAGTTATTAAGATTTTTTATTCAACCTTTGTTTCTAGAAGTTTACGCAATTAAATATGGAGGATAAAAATTCAGTAAAATATTACACTAACTACTTATTACTTTTTAAATTACTGAAATTTAGCATTGATGTTCAATGATTATTTATAATATTATAATGCTTGATTATTTATAAAAACTTAATTACGAGCGAAAAAGTCAATCAATAAGTCATCCCATGTATGACAATCATTTTTCGGTCCTAATCAAGTTTTTATACTTATTACTTGCTGTGTGGTAGAGACTACGCATAGTACCCGCAATTACAAAATTCATAATTGTTGTAAAAGAAGACTAAGTATTTTTATATCGATGATGACGTCGTCTAATCAATAATTATGAATTAAATTTCCAAGGAGAGTAGACAACAGACAGGTGTCTGGTCGTAAAATTATTTCCAAAACTTTTGCAGCATGTAACGATATAAGAAGAAAGAGCGTCGATCCCAAGTAATTGGAAATATATTTATCACGAAGGATAATAATGATACATTTACCACATTTGGTAGGTGGATTGGCGAGTTTTTCCATAGGGCGCTACTGACTATTGATTTCCGGATACTCTGTCAACAGGATTTAAAAACTTCGTCGGGAAAATAAAGAATGATAGATAAAGAATGATAGTCGATTTTCAAATACAATTAAAATCCAAAATTATTTATTAATATCTATTTACACTACGGGGCACTTTATACATACATATCATCACGCCATATCCCTTGCAGGGTAGGCAGAGAGAACAGAGTGCCAGAGAACTCTATCTCTGCATACTTCACTCGCTTCCTCAACATTCATAATTATGCCGGGGCACTTTATAAGTTCAATATTAAAAATTTACCTTAAATTAATCTAAGAAACTGTCACCGAATTGGAACGTGACCACCACTTGTCAAGTGTAGTCCTACCACTAATAGTGGTAGGACCAAACTGTTGATAGTTTTCTGTGTACAGAGCGGGCCGGTCCGTCCGGGGTGGTTTCACATTCTCGCAGAAAATCGACGCCTGAGCAGTGGCAGTATGCTGCTGTAATTAATAAATATGTTTGCATAATGTAAGTAAGTCTTTTCTAAAGCTTACTTGCATTATATATCAGTTTAACTAACGTTTACCTACATCATAGTTGTCTATAAAAATTTTTTTTTTTTAAAAGACAATTCTCATTCTAAAAGTTTTTGTAATAAGTTGTGTAGTTTAAAACGATTTTTAATTATATAATTATTGTCATACTAGGATTAAATTTACACTAGTTTGTACATATGTTTATGTTTATTATGAAATAAAGAACTTTTAAATTGAATTGAAAGTATGCTGCTGTGCTTCGTTCGGTGAGTGAGAAAGCCGTAAGCCAAACTTTCTGGATAGGTTTAGGATTTTTATTGGTAGGCAGTGGCCTAGCTGCACCCAACCCACCCCTAGCTGCGGTATCGCAAACGTTCACAAGCCGCACAGTAACACTTACCATCAAGTGTGCTACTTGCTCGTCTGCCACCAATAATATAAAAAATAACTTGGCAAATCTGACAAAAAGCTTTACGGGTTTGTACTTCTTCATATAAAATTATAACCATTATGTTTTTTTAATCATTAGCTCAAATTTGATGCGGGATATGAAATAATTCTCATACACATAATGTAAAAGATAAAAGGTTGGATCAGATACCACAAACGGCGCCTGATCATATGTCAACTACTAGAGCAGTAATCACTCCCCTCAAACCACCCTAGAGGAAGGGTTTTATTCTTAACTTTCCACTTTTCGTATACACAGTAAATAAATTTCGTTCAGCATAATACTTGCTTATAAAATACAGCCTTCTTCTTAGAGCATTGACCCCAAAGTTTGCGATAATTTCGCTGACGTTGTAACTTGAGAAGCGAATATGGCGGACTTTTAGATCTATCTTACTAAACATTTTAAGGGCCGCTGATGTCACGTAGCATTGTCACTCAACATTTATATAAATGTAATTATTTACACGTCAAGATAAATGAACATTTATTTTAGTGACATTTTGTCCTTATCTTTTATTTTACCAAAAAAAGAAAAAATCTAGCACTTAGCAGTTTCCTTAGCGCTGAACAATAAAGTTATCTAACTATATAATAACTTTACGCTTTTTATTCTGTAAGTGTATGGCAGAATGGGCACTCTCCTTAATTTTAACATGTAATTCTTTGCCTATAACTTGATTTGGGACGCGAGAGTAATATGTGAGAGTCTCTACACCTACCAACATCCTGCGATACAAAAACTAAATGGCTTGAATTCACATCACACAGTAAGTAGTCAGGCAAAAGCTGCAACATTTAGATGTACGTTCTTAAGTCGTACGAACCGGATGGCATTCCTGCAGTGATTCTAAAGACGTATGCCTCTATGTTGAATTGTATCCTCTCACACCTTAACCGACAACTTCTTACGACTCTAACAGTATTCCATCTTCGTGGAAGACCGCTCATGTGTTTTCGATTTCATAAACCGGTAACTTTTCGAATCTTTTGAATTGGTCAATGGCAATAAAATAGCGTAAATCTACCTCATAGAATGCTATAAATCGCGGTACTATAACTGCACGCATCCAACGACTCCCATCTGGGGCGTCTGAGGGGACGGCGCGTAATCTTAAAGTATCCGTATGCGTAACTCTCTTACGCTTATTGTTGAACAAATTGTATTCCTAAACTCACAATCCCTTTTCGGCAGGCTATGGTCTGGATACACCTCACATATTCCATATGGGATGATGGAAGGGCAACGTGTGACCCCTTAACCCTCCGTATTCCTTTCCCTTTACCATTAGGCCAACCACTGGTACTGATTCCCTGACATCCGTGATCAGCTTGGCGGGTTATCCTTTCGGGTATCTTTAGTGTCGACCCCTGGCAATAAACAATAGTTGACAATAGTTGGAGCATCGCTTTCATGTGGTCGAGCTCTCTGCGGATGGCGGATTAACCTCCAATTCATCCACTCATGATCTTGGTTAAGGATATGGGATAGACTGATACCGTATCAGCGTGAAGTACCTACGTCGCCCGATGCGCTGGCAGCAGTGTATCAGCGTGGCGACTCTTTTATGTGACACACCATTCCGCCTCCTTCTGCAAACAACTACCTCGCAGAAGGCGTCGTCTCAATTCCTGAAGCAGTCGAACATCGTCTCAGCAATAGTCGCTAACGTCACTTCGACAAAACTATCAGCAAACAAGAAACACGCTTGTACTTAGAAATACAAAGCGATGATGTCATATCTTACCTAAGTATTTATTTTACAACTTTTATAACAGTTATGGTAATTTTACTTTCTATAGCATATTTAGTGATGTCGGCAAACTTTAAATATTACCGTCATACAAACTTTTGTCATATAAAAACATCTGAAAATATCCAATTTTCATTGTCTTTTTTTACGATTCGTGGGACAAACATATTTCATATAAAACGCTATATATTGCTATTTTTTTATAGTCCATAGCAGAAGACTCCGTATCTCTTTCTTGCTTGGAGTTTTGACGGTAATGTTTTTTACTAAATAATTTTAAAAGCATGTTATGTAATATATTGCAGAGAAAGTGCTAAATTTTAATGACTTCTAATGTTTACGCGAGTATTACACATTTGAAATAAAACTACTTTTACGGATTCTATCGCGTTTGTATTTGATTTATAATTTCCCGACGTTTCGAACACTTTACAGTGATCATGGTCACGGGAGGACTGAGGTGTCTTACGACCAATATGTCATTGTTATTACAGAAATTTATTTATATCTACCCTATAAGATATTATTATTAATATTAATATCTTATAGGGTAGATATAAATAAATTTCTGTAATAAGAATGACATATAACGTCCAGTAAGACACCTCAGTCCTCCCGTGACCATGATCACTGTAAAGTGTTCGAAACGTCGGGAAATTATAAATCAAATACAAACGCGATAGAATCCGTAAAAGTAGTTTTATTTCAAATGCTAAATTTTAGTTTATATGATAAAACAGCTAGCTTCAAATGTATTTTTTGTTCAACTAAAATTTTAAGAAGTTGCAAAACTGTGTAGCTTTTTTTTTTTGTTTTTTGTGTTTCTTAGTTGTTAGCCTCAAATGGCTATGACAACTTTACCCGGACTGTGGGTGAGCGCTGAGGGCTCTCAACCCGTAACAGTGTAGCTATTATATTTTTGCAGATAACGTTTTGAGTGGCTGACGGAAATTTATTTTAAACAGTTATACCAATATTTGATAAACCTAGACTTTGTATAATGATATCTAAAATCAAGTCAAGAAATTCCTAAAAATAAAGCTCCTAGTCATCTTTTACGATAATCACGAGCAATGTAAGAGTTGGTGGTATTGGTGGCCGTCACCACCCAGTAAATTCAAATTCATTTATAATAAGCTCCATGACCTCAATGGTTATTAGTACATTACTGCAGCGGCCAGCAAAACAGGGATTGATGGACGAACGTGTAAATGTGGGGCCGAGGCGTGGCCGAGGCACACATAAGTCAGTCCATCAATTCCTAGTTGTGGCCAAGGCTTGTATAGTGATTTTCTCAAATGATGCGCGGCAATTATAACTAAGTAGTACTAAGTGGAACTGTATACATGACGAACAATGAACAACATTTTTCACGTGCTAAAGGGTTCATTTGTGTTTTTTTTTTCATTATCAAACAGGTTTCTTTTTCAAGCCAGTTCGAAATTTAAATAAAACTCTGATAAGTTGCCTATTTAGTTGCAATATTTTAAAGTAACAAATCGTTCCATTTTTAAAATACACGATAGATATGAATTTACATATATATTTATTTGGCCGCTAAAACACGACAAATATGGCTTTTCATACATTTTTTGCCGGCCGCTGCTCACTCAGTACAGCAATTTCGATTTATCTCGAAGAAGGTTATCAAAATAATTCTCAAATCTCCAAGCATGTTTGAGAAAATATATATAACTTACATGTTGTCAATTTTAACGTTTTAAAACAATCCAGTAAACTAGCAACGGATCGGTACGTAACTGTTACTGAGAAGATCTGGCAAGTAACTCAATGGATTTGTGTATTATTATTATTCTTTACTGATTTTATTTATAACTGAATCGACAAGCGTTGGGGAATAAAGGTTCTCGAGTGGTGCTCACGAATTAGACGACGCAGCATAGGACGACCCCCTCTAGGTGGAATGACGATATTATGAAGGTCGCAGGGAAGCGTTGGCTGAAGATGGCACAGGAGTTGAGTGACAGTCTCCTGGGGTCATCTACAGGTCAATGAATGGGTGGCTTTGTTTAATAAAAATGTACAAAAGATCACCAATTAACTACTAGAGTAGCCATCATTCCCCTCAATTACCTTGGAGGTTAGGGAGAGACTCGCCGCAAGCAAACCTTTCAGTAAGCATGACCAACCCCATGCGCTAGAAATGATAAGCACAATAAGCGATCCCTAATGTTTACACTAATTAACATTATCACTAAGTAACATTTGAAATATAACTATTTTTACCGATTCTATCGCATTTGTATTTAATTTTTAATTTCACGATATTTCGAAACATTGTAAAATGATCGAAACATCATGCAATTAAAAATCAAATACAAACGCGATAGAATTCGTAAAAATATCTAGTTTTATTTCAGTTATTATTTAATTATTTAAAATTATCCGTAGAGTAATTTTTTATTACTCGACGTTTAGTAAGACCCAGTTCTCCCGTTACCATTATTTATAGTTATGAAAAAAAAATATGCAATTGTTTAGTTTCAATAATAATGAAATTGCCGAATGAGGAGCCGTTCATAGCCAGTATGTATCATCGTTTAGATAACCAGCAAATTGTACAAAATATAACCAGTATAATCACACTGTACAAATATAAAAAATATAACGATTCACAAAATGGTAAAACGAAACGTTCAAATACGTATACAAAGCGACATTGGTTACACAATTCTCTCTGAATAAAGTCGGGTGGGGGATATATTTTATTTATTGACTTTTGTGAACGTTTTCACGGAACTGAATATCCGATCGAGCGAAATGAGACCACATCCGCGGCACTATGAATGACACTTTATTTTTATGATTATTTTTATATCTCTATGTGGTCACGGTTAAAGAATAATAAACGTTTCTAAATCCTATGCATTCTTTTTATCATCGTCATCTTATCTCATACAAGTATTTCACTCCTAGGCGAGACTCCCCCAAAATAGCACGTAAATAAACATATATAATAGTAGGCTCCTATTTCTCTTTACACTTTTTACGTTCTTTAGTTGTCTTTGATTTGATGGGGCAATTTTTTTTTTTTTTGTATTCTTAATCCGTCACTACATGGAAACGATGACAGATTTTCTTATTATAAGACGCCACCCTTCACTAAAGAAATAATCCTTGTATTGCAGTGGACTTTACAAACATATAATCAACGGAGACAAACTACACCCAGACTCTGAACAACACTGCGGATCGCACAAAGTTTTGTCCTGCATAGGAATCGAACCCATGGCGCTGGCACGGAAGGTCAGTATCTTAAGCACTACGCAATTTGTGTAGTCAATATTAGTATATATCTACTATGCTCCACCGATTAGACGGGTTGGTATTGGTATTTCAAGTTTTCCTTCTATCGTCACCCAACGTGAGGCCACCGCGTGAGGACGACGCCCCGATATACCGCCGAGCGGGTCACTGAAGGTAAAGATCGGGTTCCGGTGGCCCGCTCGCACGGCGAAGAGAGGTGTTTGCAGGGACCCACCATGGGGTTGCGAGCAAAAAAAAAAAACGTAATGTTATCTGTATGCATCCCTTAGTCGTCTTTTACGATCACAGTTAAGAAACTGGGTGGTTGAATTGTATTCTTATTCCGGTTATTCTAAAAATCACCTAAGGGATCCCCAGGGGTAGAATGGACAGTAGCATTATCCTTGAAAACTCATCAACAGCTGCTATCAACCCATTAAAATCAGCGGTTTTGGGTTGGTGATTTGATCTATAGTGAACTCTTTAGGTATGTAAAGTAACTATGCTGAATACATAATGAATTTACATAACTAGTGAGTTTTGATTTTAAGATAGATGATGACGAACAACGTAGCGATTCAAATGGTGATTTCTCATTCCAACTATCGTGGATTCAATCCCCATGCTAAATAGTTCTTTATATGACTCGAAAATATTTATTTTGAAGCTGGCATTATTTGTATGTTTGTAAACTCCCTCAACTTTTCCGTGTGGTGACGGAGTAAGAATACTATTCACCACCCCCATATCTTACCCGTGGGTGATCGTACAAGACGACTAAGGGATATAAAGCACACATAACATCTATGCGAGAGAAGGAAAACTCGAAACAAAACCCTATACCAACACGTCTGACCAATGCGGTATAGTAAGTTAATTTCGCTCCCATTACGGAGGAGGCCCGAGCCCAACAGTGGGACATTTATGGACTGTGATGAAGCCAAGACTTGCCCCAGGCAAGTCTTGGCAAATATTTTAGTGCCTCCTCCTCGTTTGAATTAAGAGGGCCGGCTCCTATCTAAATGGTGCGTGCAAGCCACCCACTCAGAAATGTTTCTATTGAGTATTAGATTAAATTCATATCTTCCAAAAAATCGTATGCGACAAATAATACAGAGGCATTATGTATTCATGAAATAAAAACAACACTTGAAATAAAACTATAACAACTGTTTTTTATGGTTTTTATCGTATTTGATTCTCACTTCCCCGACGTTTCGAACACACCTCAGCTTTTATGATCATGGGACGAAAGGGATTCACGTCTCAAAAAGTCGTCGTTATTACTGAAGTTTTAATTCACCTGCTAAAGTATTATTTATTTTAACCTACATTTTTGACACAAATTCATTGTCAGTAGAAGAAAAAGAAATTAATCTTAATATATATAAATTACGCGTCACGTTGTTTGTCCGCGATGGACTCCTAAAGTAATTTAAAATCTAATCAAATTTGCACAGCATGTGTAGTTTGATCCAATTTAAAAGATAGGATAGCTTCCATCTCAATTTATAGTCGCAATATTATTTTGTTACAAATTATTTGTCTATTATTTGACAGTCACAATTATCTGTTATCTCTAAACGATTCTAACAGATGGCGGTATCTGATGACTGGATTGAGTATGTATTTAATAGATGGCGTTATGTTAAACGTACAAATGTTTCATATAAGCTACAATTTATTAGCATAACAGCCATGTGCTACCTTAGCTACAGCAACGCGTGGCCGAGTCTGCTAGTAAATATATAAAAATATTTTTTTTTACTCGGTTATTATAAAATATTAAATTTATAATAGTTTATGATGTTTACGGCAGTATTACGCATTTGAAATAAAACTATTTTTACGGATTACGTCGCATTTGTATTTGATTTTTAATTTTCGTATGTTTCATACTCAGTCCTGCCGTGATTATGAATAGTGTAGTCTTCGAAACAAAACTTTCATTTCAAATTAAAATTATGGCTATTGTTAAATTACAACAATTTATTAAATAAAACTTAACAAATATTGTCCTTGCGATGCTATCACTGCGAATGTAAAAAAACAAATAAAAACGCGATGAAAATCCGTAGAAATAGTTTCACTTTATACTTACTAGCGGACCCGGCACACTTCGTTTCGCCTAACAGTTAATGAATGAGATAAGCAGATTTCGATTAATTTAAAATTACTAAGTTATTTTTAGCTGTGTGGTGGCGGCTACAAATACTACCAACCCTTACTTTGGTCGTGGATGTCGTATAAGAGGACTAAGAGCCTTATAACGACCTCGGCCAACTCCATCTGATGCTCTTTGGTCAACAATTACATTCCCAAGGAAGGTTGACGTCTGGTAGGCGGCCGGTCATAAAACTATTGCCAATAACTTTTACAATATGTACTATGAAAGAAGAGTACATATTGTATCGACCCCAAGTAATTGGGATAAGCGTAGGAGAATCAAGAATAAATATAAATAAAATAATATATAAATTCAAATAATAAAGTATTTTAATAATGTGCCAGCAAGACGAAGAATTACCTTGTGTTATACTACATTTTCCTTCATATGCGTTGAAAATAAACTAATTGTTGATCTCTGACATTTGTTCGACGATTTCGCATTGTCAACAGCACGGCCTGCCTCGCTTTACTCTTGTGATTAAGAAGCACGGAGTTGGGCCATATTAACGCGGCGGTCTTCCCGTGCAATAAATTGTTCTTCTGCCGTGGTTACATTCGTTATGTTTCAAATTCTAACTGCGTTACGGTTTTGTTGGGAAAGATTTGATTTTATTGGTCGCGGCATTGTTGATGACAATATAAATATAATATGTTTTATTATAACAATATTCGTAAAAATTCGTAACACTCGCATAAAACGAACTCTGACCGGTCAAATTTTGCACGCTTGCTCTACTCTCGATATATGAAAATCAAGCACTTTTCAAACCTAAAAATGATTGTATTTTTCTCACATTGCACTTACAGGATAATATTATCATACATATGTCAAGAAAAAACATTTGTTTAAACGTATTTGATATTTTTAAAAAGCAATTATTTCGTTTAAAGTAAGAAAATAGTTGATTGAAAAAATATTCGAAGACGTCGGATAAAATATTCCGTATCTGGCAAGAATACCACCGTAAAAATTAATGTATCAAAATATTTCTTTTTTTAAAAGCTTCATAATCGCAACGCGCGGTTTCCTTTAGAAAATGGTTTGGTAATTTTTTGTCGTTTAATTGCAATTAATAAAAAAAAAAAAACTAAACTGCTTAGTCATTAGTGTATGTATACTTTATGAAAATTGGGTTCGTTTACATTTTTTTGTTCGTCCATTCGGACAGGCAAAGGATATAGATCCCATACAGCCTATTGTAAACGAACAGCTATGTTTAGTACTGCGTCGAGAATGGCACAAATTATTTTTCTTTTTCATTTATGGCATTGACTAATAGTAAATGATAAATAAAATGATGAAAAATTATCACATGTCTGTTAAATAACTTCAGTATCTTAAAATTATTGCATGTTTTTTGTCTTAGAGAGGGAGAGAGAGATAGAGAGGAGAGAGAGAGAGGGGGGGCAAGAGAGACAGAGAGAGAGAGGGGAAAGAGAGAGGGAGAGAGAGGGAGAGAGAGGGGGAAGAGAGACAGAGAGAGAGAGAGAGGGGAAACAGAGAGAGGGAGAGAGAGAGAGAGGGGTAAACAGAGAGAGGGAAAGAGAGAGAGGGGGGAAAGAGAGAGAGGGGGGAAAGAGAGAGAGAAAGAGATAGAGAGAAAAAAAAGTGTCACTTCTGATATGTGTACGTACTTAATACGTACGCATAATTTTTTGTTTTTTTAAAGTGCAATTTTATTTAATATTACTACCAGATCTTAATGAAATAATTAAGGCGCTTCATTTATCATGCATATTATAGCATTGACTAATAGTAAATGCTAAATAATATAAAAATTATGATGAAAATCCAATAGTGCACTATTGGATTTTCCAAATTATAATTTTAACTTTTCGCGATATTTTCCAAATAAACCATTAGACCACGTAATGACGTGTGCTGTCAGTTGCCATCATCAACAAATGAACATTTAGAATTTATGTTTTTTTAATTTTCTTTTTTTTGTTTATTAATATTATATTTTAATATCCTATATCCTATTCCCGACGACAACAAACTCAAAAACATAAAAATCATAAAAATTGGTGCAGCTGTTCTCGAGTTATAAGTGTTGTAACTAACACAACTTTCTTTTATATATATAGATATCAACTTGTATAACTGATCTAGTTCATCATTATTCTCCTACTCATATCCCAATTACTTGGGGTCGACTCGTGCATATTGCAAAAGTTATTAGCAATAGTTTTACGACCGGCGCCCGCTTGTCGTCAACCCTCCTTGGCAATGTAATTATTGACTAAACGCTATCATATGGAGTTGACCCAGGTTGATGTAAAGCTCTTAGTTGTCTTTCACGATATCCACATGCAAAGTAAGGAATGGTAGTATTCCTAGCCGCTACCTGTGTGGTAGGACTTATTTAATTATAGTAATGTAATTAAATTTCTCTACCATTGTCGCAACACCCAGTTGTTGGGCGTGAATGAACTTGCATGATGATAAATATTTTAAAATTTAAAATGCCAATAAAATAATTGAATGAATTAGAATATAAATGGCGGTAATCCGTTATTATATTAAAAATGGAAGAACGAAGAGTCGTCTTGAGGATGTCTCGTTCAGAGGAGAAACATGTGCTGAATCAATATTCAATGTTCTACGTAAAATGGTAAGTTAAAGTTCTGAAGGTTTGCTCCACATAGGACTAAGAAGACTTTCTTATATCCTTTTCCACCTCCATCCTCATCCGTGACAGTATCGTAGGTTCGATTTCTACGTAGGATAATACTCTGTGAGATTCATAAACTATTGTTCTATGTCTGGGTGCCATTTTTCTATGTTAATTATATATTATCAAAGTCCCCTGCAATACAGAGATAGCCCCCTAGTTCAGGCTACTCTTTAAAAAATCTATAAGCAAGTGGTGGGTTTCCCTTCCGTCCTCCTTTAAAATGGAAGTAATATTGTAAGGTTATTCGTGTAATATCCATCTACCAACATATTGACCTCCCCTGTTGCACATAGATCATTCCACTAGAGTAGACAATGCAAGCTTGGCGATTGTAATTGTTATAAATTTCCCAAAGTAGTAGTGCTGCCCAGTCCAGAGGTGATTTATCAGTTATTATTTAAAATTCTAACAAAAATAAAAAGTAATATATTGCAATCTTAACCAATGAAGATATAAAGAAAATTCATTTGAAATAAAATATTTTTACGGCTTTATTTTAACCGCCGACGCAAAAAGAGGGGTGTTATAAGTTTGACGTCGATGTCTGTTTGTGTATGTGGGTGTATCTGCCTTTAGCATCGTAAATTTTTAACGAATGGACCGATTTTGATGTGGTTTTCATTTGAAAGCCAATTTCCTTGCGGTGGTTCCTAACTATGTTTGGTTTATATCTGTTCAGCAGTGTAATAGTTTTAGCTTTCTTCCAAAATTATGTAATGTTGTATGATTACTCAATTAAGTTCTTCACGCGTGCCAATATAATAGTTAAATGACAGGTAACGACTTAGCTGTACCCCTAGTGTTGCTAAGGTTCATGTGCAGCAGTACCACTTACCACCAGGTGTGCTGCTTGCTCATTTGCCACTACTGGCAATAAAAAAAAGAAAATAATTGGTAACATAGACCAGATGCTGCAACCGGAATGGTCTCTAAAGAATCCAACTCTTCAAAAACTCATAGCAGACTATAAGTATTTCTTTGCGTAGTGGGTTTTTTAAATTTCCCCATTTATATGATTGATTGATTTATTGATTGATTTATAATTATATATATTCGATATTTTGGTGATAAACTTCAGCGTTTATGGTTACGTGATGACTCAGTCTAGCGTTGTATTTCAAATGTTTCATCATTTTCCTATTCTTATCTCAACTACTTGGGGTCTAACTAATTATAAAAGTTATTGGCAATATTTTATAGCCGGCCGCCTGCCAGACATCCACCCTCCTTAGCGCTAGCTAAGGAGGGTGGATGTCTGGCAGGCGGCAGGCTAGGCTGTAGATAGAAAACAATCAACAGCGCGGTCCTACCACTATTAAAATTGAATTCAAGATTTCCTTCGTCCCTCCAATGAAAAATGAATTAATTGGTACTGATATATTCGAATTAATATACGTATTAAGATCTCCAATTATATCATCATCATCTTAGTTCACATACGTCCCACTCGGGCTTGAACGTTTTCCTTAGTCGATAGAAGTAGATCTACTATACAACGCTGGTCAAACTACTTCGTAAAGACTTTTAATTAATTTTTGTTTTTCTCTTACATAGATAGATAATTTGCATTAATAACTCATACTACAGCGGGTAGATATAGTCTATAGATAGTCTCTATAATAGTGATGGCTTCTTAGAATAAAAATACGTAAAAGGATAGTTAGTACAGAAAAGCTTAAAAAAGTTAAGCCAAAAATTCTGTTGGTGTTCAAGCGACTACACGAGTATACACGCAAGCTACTATAAAATGAAACACAATAACCTTACGCACTACGGAACGGGCTGGCGTAGGGTGACATTTCTGCGAGCCACCGAAGACAAAGATCGGGTACCGGTGGCCCGCTCGCACGGCGAAAAGAGGTGTTTGCATGGTGGGTCCATGGGATTGCGCGCCGCCTCTTTTGTTGCCCCGGATGGATTTGTCGGGGCGCGACCACATCCATGGTCCACCCTGCGGAAAAAAAAAAAAAAGGGTGACATTTCTGTCATCAATTTAGCGGCGTCAAATATTGTGCGTGGAATTGCTTTCTATGTGTTATTATTCTAAGGATGATTTATTGCACCTGAGATATTTTATTCCTTCCGTGACCATGAACACTGTAAAGTGTTTTCGAAACATCGGATGAAATACAAAAGCGACAGAATCCGTAAAAAATGTTTTAATTCAAATGTGCAATACTCGCGTAAAAGTTTGACCTGGACCATGGACATGTGATGAGACGGGATAAAAGTAATGTTGCGAGGAATGTTTTAAGTAAGAATGTTGAAGGCTCTAGGGTTAAAGGGAGACCAAAGAAAAGATGGATGGACTGCGTAAAGCATGATATGGATAGACAAGGTATGACTACAGAGATGACGTCTGATAGGGCTGTATGGAAGAAGAGGACATATTGCGTCGACCCCACGTAGTTGGAATAAGAGCAAGAGTATGATGATGATATGTAATACTCGCTCAAATATCAGAAGTCATTATGTTATATTCATATTTATACCCTTTGGTCGTATTTTACAACACCTACGGATAAAAAAAGGGGGTAGTATATTGTATTCTTACTCCCTCATCACATGGATCAATAATCACGTAAATATTATAAATCATTATGTTCAATATTACAAATTCATTCACATAATGTTATTTACATATGTTGTTTGCTATAGACCCATACATTTCCTACTTATTACTTAAGCAAAAGACATTCTGACAGGCGGCCCTGTGTATGACAGTTTTGGGACGGTTGTAATCTCTGAGTAACGAATGTATTCGTGTAATGAGTCAAGAAAATAGGGTTGAATGTATTTTAGTTATGTTTAATTTAGTTTTTAGGGTTACGTACCTCAAAAGGAAAAAACGGAACCCTTATAGGATCACTTTGTTGTCCGTCCGTCCGTCTGTCCATCTGTCCGTCTGTCCATCTGTCCGTCTGTCCATCTGTCCGTCTGTCCATCTGTCCGTCTGTCCATCTGTCCGTCTGTCCATCTGTCCGTCTGTCCGCCTGTCTGTCTGTCAAGACCCTTTTTTTTACCCGACTGCAAAGGAGTGCTATTGTGTTTAACAGTCTATGTACAAACATACATACACATGTATGTATGTTTGTATATTCCTTTGAAGCACTATATATACCAAACGCCTGGGCCGATTTTTATGATTCGCACGTCAATCGATTCCTCTTAATCCGGCGAGTGTCACTAAAGATATGACGTTATTGAAAATTCAATATGGCGACTACTGGACGCCATATTGAGAAAATTAAAAAAAATTAAAGTCAACAAACTATATCGAGTGGGATATCGTTAAATAGGTATTTAAACATCATTTTTAGTTTTATCTCAACATTTTTCGATTTGACTGGCCGTTTAGGATCTATATCGATTTAAAGTTTCGTAACCACCTTTCTCACATATAGGTTTTTTAGACAGTGGAAATTTACGATGAAAAGACGAAAAATTCATATAACTGGATGTGGATGGAGATATACTGAAGTATCTAGTAGGTATATTGTCCAATATACCATAAGTAGTCCTACCTAAAGTATCTAATGTCTGACGCGGTCGCCCATCTTCAATTTCTAACGATTTAGTACTCAACTTCAATCGAAAAACTATATATAGTTAGGTACTTACCTACTTATTAATAAATAAGATATTTATAGCTACTTAGGTATTTATAACTAAAAAGTATAAAATAAAAAAAATGATTAAAAAATCAAAAAACCCGACTGCGTGAAAAGTCACCAAAACTACGAACATAATAAAAAAACTGAAAAGAAAAAAACAAGCACTTAGATGTCCGGTGGTCTAGAATTCCATAATATATTATTGAATAAATACTATTGCAGAAAATGAAATATCTATACTAATATTATAAAGAGGAAAGGTTTGTATGTATGTTTGTAATGAATTGGCCCAAAAAGTACTGGCCCGATTTAAACAATTCTTTCACCATTTGAATGCAACATTATCCCTGATTATTATAGGCTATTTTAATTGTAAGAAAAATATAAGGATCCCTACTAAAATTACAATAATGTTACCCAAGGTGTAAAAAAACGCCCAATTTTTTTTTTTTTTTTTTGGGGCGGGTTACGGTCGGCTCACTCCTCGCACCACTCCGTCCGGGGTGACAGAGGGGCGTAAGCATGCACACCCGTAACCCACCCGTGACGTCGCCTTCGTCGTTGGGCCGACCACCGGAGCAGAGTGACTTGACGTCAGTGGTTGGCCCGACGGAATACCCCTGAGGAGTACCCTCTCCTCGACCGACGTCCCCCCCTCGGGTAGGATGTCGGTCTTTCCTCACGCGGTCGGCCTCTCGGCGGGTGACGGACTAAATCCCCGATCCAGTCACCCGCGGCCTCGGCTAGGGCGGCATCAGGCGCAGGTAATCGCGCCTGCGCCGCCCCAGTCGCCGGCGGCGGCTCGCGTCGTTGAGGAGACGCTCCTCGCGCACGCGCTCCACCGCCTCCTTCCGCGAGACTACTGCCTCGCAGAAGGATGCGACCGCATCCCAGTTCCTGACGCTGTCGAGCATCGCCCTGGCGATGGTCGGCAGCGTCAGGTCAGCACCGATGATCGTGACGAGTTCACGACGCTGCTCTGCCCAAGCGGCACAAACCTCGAGCGTATGCTGCGCCGTGTCCTCGTCGCAATCGCAGTGGTGGCAGGACGGTGTACTTTCCCTCCTTACGACCGTGTGCAGGTATTTGGCGAAGCATCCATGCCCCGTCAAAACCTGCACCAGTCGGAAGGAGAGCACCCCGTGCCGCCGATTTAGCCACTGCATCAGCACCGGCCGGAAGGCCTCCACGGTCCGCACACCGAACCGAGGCCTCTCCAGCCGGACTGCCCAACGGGCAATGATGTCGCGGCGGGCGTCGACGCGCCAGGCGGTGTGCTCCCTCAACGAGACCACACCGCCCTCCGCTCGCACCCCCAACATCCGCCGATACAAACCGGCGAGCATTTCCGCTTCCAGGTCCCATGGAGGGGTCCCGGCCAATAGACATGCTGCCTCCGTCGACACCGTGCGGTACCCGCGTATGGCCCTGACCGCCATGGCCCTCTGTGGTCGCCACAGAAGAGCCCTGAGTCGGACGGTCAGGGATCCCGCCCACACCGGTGCGCCGTACAGGGCCATCGACCGGATGACCCCTGCGTACAGCTGTCGGCAGGTAGCGCTCGGTCCGCCCACATTCGGCATAAGCCATGATAGGGCGGACGCCACGCCGACGAGCCGTGGAGCGAGTCTGCGGAAATGCTCCCGGAACCACCATCGCCCGTCGAGCACCAGGCCCAAATACCTCATATGGGCCCGGATGCTGATATCAACCGAATAGACGGTGATCGAGACGCCGATGGGAGGGCCCATGCGGGGCCCATGGAACAAGAGGGCCTCCGTCTTGTCCAGGGCCACCCTCAACCCCAGCGCCCCGATCCGCCTGACGATCTCCTCGGTGCCGAGAGTCGCCAGGCTTGCCGCCTCCTCCAGCGTCCCACCACGGGCTGTGACGAGCGTGTCGTCGGCGTAACATATCACGCCCAGCCCGGGCGGGAGGCTCCCCCTCAACGCCCAGTCGTAGCCGATGTTCCACAGGGTGGGTCCGAGGACCGACCCCTGCGGAACACCGCACGTCATGGGCGTTCGCACAACGTCCCCTACTCGGTTGGTGTAGAGGACGCTGCGCCCCTCCAAATAGTCTGCCACTAGCCGCCTCAGGTAAACTGGCACTCCGTGATATCGGAGCGCCTCCCTGACGCAGCTAAATGGCAGACTATTGAATGCGTTGGCGATGTCCAGGGACACCACCAACAGCACTCCCCCGCCGGTGACGGCCTCAGTCGCCACGTTCCTCAGGCGCAACAGAGCCGCGATCGTCGAACGACCCCTCCTGAACCCAAACTGGGCATCCGACAGATCGGGCCCCGTGCCGACGAGGTGCCGCTCGATGCGGGCAGCCAGCACCCTCTCAAAAAAAAAACGCCCATAAAATATCTTTCATTGCATGTGCTGCGAAAACTATTGATAATAGAACCAAAAATGTTCCACAATATTAAAGAACATATCAATATCTACAAAAAAATGTCGCGATAGCATGTATCTAACTATTGTAGTTATGTGACTCTAACTACTTTTTAACATTTTAAAATTTATTAGAAATTTTGACCATAATCAGACCAAGTTATTTATACCTTTGCCTTAATCCTTACCTAAATAAATGATTTTTCAAGCAAGGCTGTTTAAATACCTGTAAATAACTTTTTATTTTATTAAAATCGGACACTCCATTCGAAAGATATTACGAGTTTAATAAAATTGAAATAAAATTAATTCGCCGCCGTGACGCGCCGGTGCGGTGGGGGCGGAGTGCAGGAGAGGGGCACATCTATGAAATAGGTAGCCGCGCGGCTCGCTCTGAGAAATTTAAGCCTTCCCAATATGTGTAATGGAACAAGACTTTTGGTTATGGAATTGCGAGACAATGTGATTGTAGCTACTATCATCACCGGCCCCGCGGCCGGACAGCTTGCTCACTTTCCGCGGATACCGATGATACTGACGGATTGTCCTATATCTTTTAAAAGATTACAGTTTCCTGTAAAGATATCGTTTGCCCTTACAATAAATAAATCCCAGGAACAAACCTTTTCTATGGTTGGCATCGATCTAAGAAAAGAGTGCTTTTCTCATGGCCAACTATATGTTGCACTAAATACATTATTATTTAGGTATGTCCTGCATTTACTGTACGTTTATGCCAAAATGTTTAATAAATAAATGTTCACCCGTGCGAAGCCGGGTCGGGCCGCTAGTATTTTAATAATATAACATGACAACTGAACAGTCGGGATCCTTTATTCGACAGCAAATCTAATTTTTCAATGGATCCCGACTGTTCAGTTGTCATGTTCTATTATTAAAATATATTTCATTTTCTGCAATAGTATTTATTCAATAATATATTATGGAATTCTAGACCACCGGACATCTAAGTGCTTGTTTTTTTCTTTTCAGTTTTTTTTTATTATGTACGTAGTTTTGGTGACTTTTTACGCAGTCGGGTTTTTTGATTTTTTAATCATTTTTTTTATTAATACATTTACTTGACGTAAATGTAACATGTAAAAATACGAGAATTTTCTATGTAATTATTTTTTTTAATGCAACAATATTTTATTAAGATAATTATTATATATATTATAATTCTTGTATTATGGTAGATATAATAAAATTTTCCGTGTGGTGACGGAGTACGAATAGAATTCATCACCCCCTATCTTACCTGTGGGTGATCGTAAGAGACGACTAAGGGATATAAAACGCATATAAGACCCATGCAAGAGAAGTTAAACTCGAAACAAAACCCTATACCAACACGTCTGACTAGCACGGTATAGTAAGTTAATTTCCCTCCCATTATAGAGGAGGCTTGAGCCTAACACTGGGATATATATGAGTTGAGATAAATAGATATAATAAAAATATAATTAACAGTTAGAAATTGGACTTGGACTTAGAGAAATAATTTCTCTATTAAATTAACTATTCTTCGACGAAGGATATGAATCTGAGACAATTGTCATCGTAGATCGGTACTGTAACCACTTCACCATCTGTGCCGTCAAGAATTTGTATATATTCTTCGTGTGATGATGGTTTTAGATTGCAATGAGTCACTACCTTATTTAACGGTATTGTAAAAATCATCATGAAAATGGGTAGCACTCGCCTGGGAAACAGAAACACTAACTGCGATCACATCATTGCATTATCCGCATTTCCGTGGGGAGATCCATTCCAGCGGTGGTTGTCGATAAATTGCCTAATGAATTGATGGATGAAACCCTCTTATTGTATAAAAGTCTCTTGCTTCGATAATGAGAGCTATAATATATATAAAAAATGTTTTCATTTTGGAAAGTAACATAGAAATTTGGCTACTTGCTTTAAAAAAAAAAAGAAACTAGAAAAGAAAAACAAAGAGGCATATTTGGTATACTATTCTACTTATCATCAATTCGTTATCATCTTAACCCATATATGTTCCACTGTTGACCTCTAGCTCCCACCACAAGGAGAGAGAAATTGTGATACCTTTACCTCACTGATCTAACAAATATACCAACCTGTGTAATGGTTTGTGTTTCAAGTTTTCCTTCTCTGGCGTAGATGTTATCTGTGTATTATATCCCTTCATCGTCTTTTAGGACATCGAAGAGTGAAATAGGGGTGCTGAATTTCGTTCTTACTCCGTCACCACACAATTCCTTTCGTTATGATTAAAGTAAGTAGTATACAGCATTTAGAACTCGATAGTTCTCAACTTCTTTATATTATAAACCTCACGCCAAAGAAAAGTATTTGTGCTGCGCGACACGTTACAAAAATATAATTAATGGCCCAAAATAATAGACTCTTGATAATGATATGTGAATCTCAAAAGCGATTATCTTACGTTAAAATCAAAACCTATGGTCGCGATTTAGACCAAGACTACAGCGCTTTGTGTGCATAAAACTCATTTTACGCGCTCTTTATATCTTAATCTACTTAATCTGTGAAGTTAAGCTGACCGATCGCATTCATAACGACGACGTAAGAGAGCAAGTAGGTATGAAAGAGAGTATTGGTGTAAAGATGCAAAAAGGAATGCTCCGATGGTTCGGACATGTGGAAATAATGCCGAACGACCGTCTGGTTAAGAAGATATACAATGCGAAAGTGGAAGGATGTAGGTACCGGGACAAACCAAGACTAATCTACCTAGACCAGATTGGTCACGTACTGAAGAAAGGTGGAGTCAAGAGTCTCCAAAACCGGCGAGCGTGTATGAAAAGAATTATGAATGTTCAGGAAGCGAGTGAAGTATGCAAGGAGAGAGTTCTCTGGCACTCTGTTCTCTCTGCCTATCCTGTAAGGGATATAGCCTGATGATATGTATGCATGTATGTATGTTTATATCTTTGCCTCTGTAATGAACCCTATGTAATGAACCCTAGAACTCGATTTTGAGTACTTCAGAACGTCGGCCTAATTTAAAATTTTACATACCTATTAAGGACTGGTGATAATATTAGAAGGTATAAGTCAATATCCATGTACCCCAGAATCCATATCATTAACGATTTTTGAAAATAAATACATTAGCCTCAGATGAGTCTCATTATTTTTCGTTACTACCTACTCCAACCAAGTATAGTTAAAAAAAAAACTAATAATTAAATTTAAAGATCTCACTAAAAAAAAAATAGTTTGAACAACTAAAAACAATGATTTAATAGAAAATCTACCTAAAAATGCAAATAATTCGCGAATAGATTTAAGAAAATACATTGAAAAAATATTACTTTTATATTTAAAAAGCGTGTAAGCAACAATAAATTATAATCGAACCTTTGGTCTTCTATTAAATCGTGCTTTTAGTAGTAGTAGTTTTTTAAAACTCTTATACATTTATCGACGAAAATACCAATAAAACTAAGTTAAACATCACATCTATTGAACCTGAGCTTATAATTAAGACCAATTATTATATATATTTGTTAATAAATCAATAGATCTAATCTAGACTTAAGCTGAGCTTCACGAAACTTGAATAGTCCCTTGTATTCTTAAGCTAAGGTTATTTTAATAATATCCAATTAATGGATACTAGCACGAAGAATTAGCACGCTGAAGTGGCAGTGGGCAGGCCACATCGCTCGAAGAACCGACAACCGCTGGGTAAAAAAGTTATAGAGTAGCAACCACGTACCGGACGACGCAGTGTAGGACGCCCCCTCCACTAGGTGGACAGATGACCTGGTGAAAGTTGCTGGGCGTCGATGGATGTAGACGGCACAGGACCGCACTCTGTGGCGTACCATGAGGGAGGCCTACGTCCTGCAGTGGACGGCGATGGGCTGAAATGATGATGATGATGAATGGATACTAAAGGAATTAATAGCGAAAGGTTAACAATATATGATATAAACTTTTGTTGATATATATTATATTCTTTTCTTATAAATTATATTAAAGTTTTTAAATATATCTACATATAAAACTTACACCTATATACATTAAATTGCAAAAAACTCACATTTAAATGTGATAAATGTGATGGATGCTATAGTTCTTAATATTTCGTGCATATTTTAATAGCTTCTATTTATAACAGTTTTGTTTATATTATTATAAATAAAATAGTACGAGAAAGAAGACAGATATAAAGAAATTATTTTATTCCAGCAAAAAAAAAAACATTATTATATCAAAGTGTTGAAGTGTTTGTGTAGGAATGCCATGATATCAGTCTGTATCTGGGCAGCCGATGAATGCAACTTGGTTGGACAGCATTCGAGAAACTTAAGAGGCTCTTCTCATCCAATATACTTGTCTGACTTACAGTGTCTGAAAACATAGGTCTACGACCAGTGTTTGTTACGAGTGATGACTTACGGCACGGAAACATGATCCCTAAATGTAGGCCTAATAACCAAGCTCAAAGTCGCACAGCTATAGAGTGGGCTATGCTCGGGATTTCTCTGCGAGATAGAATCCAAAATACGGATATCCGCAGAAGAACGGGTGGAACTGGGGAAGAAAGGTTCTAGAGTAGCGTAGTAGTAGACACCGACTAGGTGGACAGACGACCTGGTAAAGGTTGCTGGGCGTCGTTGGATGCAAGCGGCATAAGACCGCACTCTGTGGCGTAACATAAGGGAAGCCTATTTCGAGCAGTGGACGATGATAGGCTGACTCACTCGTAGGTAAAAAATACTAATTATTTATTTGAAATAAAAGTATTTTTACGGCTTCTATCTCTATATATTTTATACTTGATTTTAATTATCCGGCGCTTCGAACAATTTACAGCATTAATAGACACGGGAGAACTCTTAAAGTGTCCGAAACATCTGGTAATTAAAAATCAAACATTAACATGTATTATGTTTATGTTTGATTTTTAATTACGCAATTAAGAAATAACATACGAATAATGAGAATTTAAAAATTATTTAAGGAGTTTTCTTGATTCATTTCTTATAGTTCATCTAATCTAAGAAGTGCATTTTGACGTTTTGCATTTTTAAACCTCGGTCAAACGTATATACATGTTTGCAAACAATAAATAGGTAATTTTAAAGAACTATTAAGTTATTTACGTAATTAACATTGCGGGTGACTTTCTTGTACAATAATCTAATGTTGAAACTCGTAAAACTAATTTAACATAAAAATAACATGGTAAATAGTAATTGTTATTGGCGATCTTACAATGTCACGTCATCACGTTCTTACAGTAGTGCTTGACAACTTCTAATTTACGAATATCCAAATAACCGGTAAAAATATTAGAATAATATAATTAATCGAATAGAGATTTTGACAGAGATGTACATTTCGACAATTTTATTAATAAGGAAATAATTATTAATATTCGCGACGATGATAATTCAAGTAATAGTAGTGATTCTTAATAAACAGCTATTTCCAATTCCCGTTTTTGTTTTTACTTAACCTAATCCTACTAAATATGGCGAATAGATGTTATGTTGAAATAATGAAATTTGTTTAGTATTAATTTCGCTACTTTCTCCTATAATCTCTCATATAATCTCCTTTTTAAAAAATAAACCGATTTATTAATTAAAGAGAATCAATATCGATTTCTCACTAAAATCAGATATTTTCGATAGCGATTATTTGGTTTACATACCTTTTTTTTTATTTTTTTTTGTAGTGGACTATGGATGCGTCTCGCCCCGCTGAATCGGTCCGGGGTGACGGAAAGGCGGCGCGTGACCCCATAGACCCACCGTAAAACTCCTCTCTCTTCGCCGTGCGAGCGGACCACCGGTACTCGATTTTTGACTTCGGTGGCTTTGGTGTGACACTGCCGCTCATGGACCTTTGCAATACCAGGGTATAGCTAGGCCGCTGCCTACCGTGAAGAAAGTGCTCTTCTTAAACCTCGTTTAAAAAAGGACATGTCATAGCGCTCGGGAAACACAGCAGCAGGTAGTTCATTCCAGATCTTACAATTAATTATTATATACATATAACTAAAATTTACAGGTAAGGGATTTAAACAAAATAATAATATCAATATATTATATAAGATCATTTTCTTTAATATTAATAGTTTTTTTTTATTTTTTTTTTATTTACGGACACCTCCCTGCACTAAGGAAAATAATCCTTGTATCGCGGGGGACTTTACAAACATGCAATTAACGCAGACAAATTACACCCAGACTCAGAACAACACTTTGTGGATCACACAAAGTAATGTCCTGCGTGGGAATCGAACCCACGGCACTGGCACGGAAGGTCGGTATCTTAACCACTACGCCATCTGTGCAGTCGAAGTTATCCAAAACTAATAACTAGAGGATAGAGAAACTAATGAAACGATGTTTTTAATTTATGTCTTAGTCCCAAATAACAGTGTAGAAAAGACTCGTAATTAGTTTCTTTCTGTGGTAGCAAATTAATTAAATTCTTTCATTTATGAAGTGAAAGTTAACGCAAAATAATTTATATCAAGCTATTATTTTTATAGCTTCAACTTTATTGCGTATAAATGTTGGCAATTAGTGACACGTTTTTATTAAAATTACACTTTTATAACTAAAGGATTAGAGGCTAAGGGAATGTACCCAAATTATGTGACATGTTCAAGGGAAAGACGGTTCTTTAAAAAAACCCGTTTGGTCACAAGGACGGGGGAGAAGGTTAGATTGTCAGGTAGTCGAGCTAGATTTATACAGGGTAGAAGGGGACCGCTCCCAAAAACAAAGACAGGTAACCCTACTAGTCCTACTTGTAATGATAGGCTAGAAAAAAATTTGATTCGGATGAAAAAAAAATTTTTTTTCACCACGCGAGGTCGTTGAACTCTTGAACATATGATCGTAAGTTTTGAATAGATTGCGTCTTTTCTCATCTGAGTAAAGTTACGTATATTTTATTTTATTATCGTTACATAGCACTGTCCTAATACAATAATGGAACGTGAAAAAAAACTTAAAATTTGTAGTGAAAAAAAAATTTTTTTTCTTCCTAATCAATTTTTTTTCTAGCCTATCATTACAAGTAGGACTAGTAGGGTCACCTGTATTTGTTTTCGGTAGCGGTCCCCTTCCACTCTATATAAGCTTTTTAAATTTGTAGTTTGCAATTTAAAACCTTATTAAAGTCTAAAATCTACGTTGGCTTATACGTGTATATGATTCATCTTAGCAATTTAAGTTACAATATACAATAATACTTAAGATAAAGATTCCCACATAAAAACACCAAACACAAAAAAGAGAGTCGAATTTTTTTTTATTTTATTTTTGTATTAATTGATAAGGGATGTTTTGTAAATACAGATTGTTTCAATTAATAAAATTTTAGAACTTAATTCAGTTATTCAAAGTGTTAATAAAATGTCGTCCTAATTATTGATAAAGGCTAAGATACTATTGAATCCGATAAATTAGACTGGACCAGATTGGTCACCTATTGATGGAAGGTGGAGTCAAGAGTCGCCAAAACTGGCGAGCGTGTATGAAGAGAATTATGAATGTTGAGGAAGCGAGTGAAGTATGCAAGGATAGAGTTCTCTCGCACTCTGTTCTCTCTGCCTACCCTGCAAGGGATATGGCGTGATGATATGTATGTACCATTTAAGATAACAAGTATTTAATTCCATTTTATTTACACAATTTCTTATTTTAATTAACTACATAAATAAGTTTACGCCCTCTGAAATTGAAATTCAAAATATTTACTATGGAAATTATGAGGCTATTTATAAAAACTTGTTTATGAGCGAAAAATGATTGCCACAAGTGATTCGAACCTGTTGAAAAATCATTTCAACATTTCCACCACTTAAACGAGTGTGAGCTGATGTATGAAAATCAAATTGTGGCTCGTACTATTATCGTTGTATAATTATCATTATATCTTTCTTTCCAGTTAGTATCATGAAAACAAAAAAAGTGAAGGAGTAAAAGAAAATCTCATCATCATCATTATCACAGCCCATAAATGTCCCTCTTTTGGGCTCGGGCCTCCTTCGTAATGGGAGGGAAATTAACCTACTACACCGCGCTGGTCAGACGTGTTGGTATAGGGTTTTGTTTCGAGTGTTCCTTCTCTCGCATAGATGTTCTATGCGTTTTATATCCCTTAGTCGTCTCGTACGATCACCCACAGGTAAGATATAGAGTGGTGAAATGTATTCTTACTCCGTTGCCACACGGAAAACAAAATCTGTAAGAGTAAAAAAAAACGATATAAATAAAACCCATCTGGTCAATTGTAATTATGCAAGCCAAATTCCTTTTCTGAAGATGACTATGGAAGAAAGAGTTACCAGGATTGCTAAATAATTGACCCTTCAATTAATTTTATTTAATTCCTTCCAATGCTTCATCTATCGAGGCAGAAAATTAGCTATGCCACTAATATTTCTGATGATTATAAACATTTACTATTTGCTATTAGTTAATCTGATTGCTCGTATAACAACAAAGGCAAGGAAAAGACGGGAGATTTAAAACTTGCAACGGATACCCAGCTTATGATATTTTATCCTTATGTAAAACAAAAATACAATGAAATATGAATAACTCTTAAATATTTCAAACAAATCCATACATCAAATCAAACTACAAAGGATTCGGTGCCAAACAAAGCTTTCATAACGGACGTACGAGATTTCATCAAATAAATATATATATATATCAAATACTATGTATAATGGATTGAATTTTTTTATATATAATAGTAACGAACGATTCCCGCATGGTGACAGGTCAAAAAGATATGTGAATAAATAACTGAAATTTAGCATTTAACATGATTGATCTATATATATATATATATATATATATATATATATATATATATATATATATAAAAGAGCTGGTGCTGATTGACTGATTCATCATCGCACAGCCTAAACCGCTGGGGGTAATTACATGAAATTTTGACAGTTGCTGCCTTTTATACTGTGGGTGCTCATTAAGAAAAGATTTTTGGCAATTTCTCCTCTAAGGGTGAAAAATAGGGATTGCAAGTTTGTATCCAACTTCGTCATTTTTGAAGTTAGATTCATGAAAACTTGTTATTTATAAAAAACTTGATTACGACCGAAAAGTGATTGTCACACATTGGGATCCAATGTGTAACAATCATTTTCGCTCCTAATCAATATTTTATATAAAAAAAGATGTGTATATTCATCTCAGCTCATATATGTCCCACTGTTGAGATCGAGCTTTGAGATCATGGGAAGGACATTGACGTGTTGTACCACGCTAGTCAGACGTGTTGGTATAGGGTTTTATTTCGAGTAACCTTCTCTTGCAGAGATGTTATATGCGTTATATATCCCTTAGTCGCCTTTTGCAATCACCCAGAAGTAAGATAGGGGGTGGTAAATTGTGTTCTTACTACGTCACCACACGCAAAAAAAAACAAAATATTATATTACTATAAAAAAAACGCCATTGTCATACGTGAGATTTGAAACCACATCTATTGGCAATCCATTCCAATCATCTTACCAATTAGACCAGCGTGGGTCTGAATGACAAGCAATTCCTCGTGCGTTGTTGTCTATACATGAGTCATTCCACACGCTATCTATCGAAAGAATAATGTTATCCGACTAAATTACTCTAACTTATCAGTTAGAATTGTATTAAATGATAAAACAATCCAATATACAACTTAAGATAAAGTTTTTTAGCATTAAATTTTGACCCACATTTTTAATATGTATTTAAATTCATTGCCAGTACAAAATGAAAATGATTCTATGTATATAATTTTATATTGTTTATGATCAGTTTTTATTAAAGCATTTAATTTATGATAATTATTATATTGTGACAATTTACTAGTTTAAAAACTAACGAATCTATTCAGCTATCACCGGATCGGAACGCAGCCATACTGAGAAATATCCGACAGGAAAACTCAGTAGGAATAATACTAATTATTGACGATAAATTAATTTGTAATAAAAATGTGGGTTTAAATTTAATAACTGATACTTTAGCGGGTAGATATAAATATATGTAATAACGATGACTTGTTGGACGTGAAACATCTTAGTCCTCCCGTGACTATAAACGCTATAAAGTGTTCAAAACGTCAGGCAATTAAAAATCAAATACACACGCGGTAGAATCCGTAAAAATTGTTTTATTTCAAATGTATAAAACTCGCGTAAACATCAGAAGTCATTAGTTATTTACACATTTTAAAACCACATCTCAATATCATCATCTCAGCTCGTATATGTCCCACTGTTGGGCTCGAGCCTTCTCCATAATGGAAAGGAAATTGACCAAGCTGGTCAGACCTTTTGGTATAGGTTTTTGTTTTGAGTTTTCATTCTCTTGCATAGATGTTATAAGCATTTTATATCCCTTAGTCGTCTCGTACGATCACCTACGGGTGATATCAGGTGGTGAATTATATTCTTACTCCGTCACCACAAGGAAAATATATACAATCATACTTTTTTTACCTGTAATAACGTTTTACAGATTTTAAAAACTATATAACTTAATAAATCAAACACGTATAGAAAGAATAATAGAAATAAAAGGGAACAAAACTTGATAAAACAATAATATTTACTTTTACTTTTCCTTGTTGATTCAGGACAACCCAAATATATGAGCGAAATTGTATTATTTTCGTCTTTTATAGAATAATGTTGTTTTCTCTGAAGTATAATAAATAAAAGCATCAATCCATTACTGTATTTCAAGGCACGCCTACCCATTTACTATAAGAAATATTAGGTCGTAATCCTTTGGTATTCACTAGTATGACTTAGCAGATTTCATAGTAAAGTTTTGTTCAATATCTAAGAATATATAAGGCACTTCTGGGGCAGGTCAACCTTCTAAGTTAATCAAGTGAATCAGCATAGTATATTATTGAGAATTATACTTGCCTTATAGTAGAAAAGATAGGGATGGTGAATTGTATTCTTACTCCGTCCGTGTGGTGACGGAACGAGAGATAGAGACGGAGTATGCATGCATATGCATGTGCATTAGCACAGTGGTTACTCCGTCCGTGTGGTAACGGAGTAAGAATACAATTCATCAACCCCTATTTTACCCGTGGGTGATCGTAAGAGACGACTAAGGGATATAAAATGCATATAACATCTATGCAAGAGAAGGAAAACTCGAAACAAAACCCTATACCAACACGTTTGACCAGCGCGGTATAGTAGGTTAATGTCCCTTCCAATACGGAGGAGCCCTGGGCCCAACAGTGGGACATATATGGGTTGTAATGATGATGATGATGAATAGTAGAAAATAAATTATTTTAAAATATATTCTTTTGCCATATGGTGATGGAGTAAGAATACAATTTATCCTAGCTTATAAATGGGTATCATAAAAGACGATTAAAATTATAAAAGATAAGATATGCATATAACATCTTAGAGAAGAAAAACTAAAAATAAAACCCTATAGCATCCAGTCTGATCAGCGTGGTATATTTACTCAGTTTCCCTCTTATGTGGAGGAAGCCCGAAGCCAGTAGTAGGACATATATGAGCTGAGATGAATTTATTTCGAATTTTTAACGTTATCTAAAGTTTATTACCCACTCTTTTCTCGACAGAATCGTAAAAGAATACTGAATAATTTGTGCAGACCATCATTATAAGAAAATTGTTTTTACCGGTACTAATTATGAGACTATTGTTATTAGACTATTATTATATTATTTTGTATCTATCATTCCATCAACCCATTAGACATAAGCCTGCGTATAAATAGGATAATAATCGCCACGCTTGTTAAACAATTTAAGGAGCATATATTGGTGTGTTTCCCGTAAGAACGCTGCCACCCACGTCCCTGATACTGACCCCCATGAACTTATTTTTTTATGATTCACACATGAAAGAAAGAGCTGTGTGGTAGCGGCTACGATAACTACCAACCCTTATTTTGCTCGTGGATGTCCTAAAAGACGCCTAAGAGCCTTATAACGACCTGGGCCCACTCCATCTGATGTCGATTGGTCAACAATTACATTCCCAAGGTGGGTTAACGTCTGGCAGGCGGCCGGTCATAAAACTATTGCCAATAACTTTTACACTATATACTATGAAAGGAGAGTACATATTGTATTGACCCCAAGGAATTGGGATGAGAGTAGGAGAATGATGATGACACAAGAAAGTATCGTTATCATCGTTTAGAACTATAATAAGCGACTCATTTAGTTGAAATACATAAAAACTATTGAACAATTTCTTTTCAATTAGTGTGATGATGAATTAAAAGTATAATTCACCAGTTAGTCGGCCGGGAATGTCATGAAAAACGGTAAAGCGATGTAATACGCTAATAGCTTCTATACAAGAGAAGGAAAACTCTAAATAAAACCCTATACCAACCCTGAATAGTGTGAGATTAAGCCAATTTCCCCCCTATTGTGGAATAAACTCAAGCCCTTTAGTGGAATGTGTTATTTGATATAATAATATTTTTCAAGACTGAATGTCTTTCCATAATACTATACTGCAGATAAATTCACACAATATATGAACTAGTACCTCCATTATTCTACACTAAGCTTATATTTCCACGTAGATAAATATACTTCACCTTCCGATAACTATTCAACTGCGAAGTTACTGTGTATAACTGAATTTTCACCAGCATTTTACACTACAAATAACAATAGTTTCAATTGTTGTACTATTGTTGCGTTTCATTACAAACACTTAATTATTGGAACTAGACAAATGATTGCACAGACGGTGTAGTGGCTAAGTTACCGACCTAAAATATCTGTGCCGAGGGTTTGATTGTCATGCAGGATCATACTTTGTGTTATCCATAAACTTTGTTCTGAGTCTAGTTGTAATTTGTACGATAATTGTATGTTTGTCAAATCCCCAGCAATAAAAGTATCCATGGTCCCGGATGTTGCCTTTAAAAAAATGTGTGATGTCCTTGATATTCATCATCATCATCGCAGCCCATATATGTCCCACTGTTGGGCTCGGACCTCCTCGGTAATGGGAGAGAAATCAATCTACTATACCGCGCTGGTCAGACGTGTTGGTATGTGGATTTATTTCGAGTTTTTCTTCTCTTGCATAGATGTTATATGCGTTTTATATCCCTTAGTCGTTTTATATCCCTTAACGGCGATGGGGGCCGCCACCCGTCATGCCTTGCCCAGTCAGGCGAGTACAGGAGAGCAGAGTGCCGGGTGGGCAAGTGGAATGTAAGAAGTTGTGTGGAAGGTTAGTTGCACGAGCTGATAACCGTCATGGCGGACAAATAGCTAGACGTGCTCTGTGTAACAAAGACCAAGTGAAGGGGCAGCGATGCCTGCGATCTTCCTGGTGGCGGGATGATTCTGTGGTCTGGTGTACCACAGAGCGATCGAGCCAGCATGAGGGTAGGAGTGCTGTTGTCCTCTCGCTTGGCCTCAGGTGTGAAGGATTACGGAATGTATGATCCCAGACTTCTTTGGGTCCGTATAAAACTAGGTATTACCAAGGTTTTCATGGTTGTAGCATATGCTCCCGTAGGATCCTCGGTGGCATCAGACCTGGAGAAGTTTTGGGATAATGTTAGGAAAGTTCTGGATATGGCAGAAACCAGTGAACGCGTGATTATATGCAGTGATTTGAACGGATGGGTGGGGACCACGCGTCCCGACTATGAGGACGTACTTGGTCCATTTGGTGATAAGAGAGTGAACGACGCAGGTAGGCTCATTGCGGATGTATGCATGGAGAGAAACCTTATTGTGCCAAACACATTTTTCCAACATAAGGACATCCATATGTATACATGGAGAAGGAATGAACAGAAAAGTATAATAGATTTAATTTCTCATATAGAGCTACAGTTCTTATTATATATAACAGGTTATTAATAAAAATAAAATTAACATACATACATACATATCATCACGCCATATCCCTTGCAGGGTAGGCAGAGAGAACAGAGTGCCAGAGAACTCTATCCTTGCATACTTCACGCGCTTCTTCAACATTCATAATTCTCTTCATACACGCTCGCCGGTTTCGGAGACTCTTGACTGAATGACTCTTGACTCTTGACTGAGTGAATGCGGGAAATAGAGTGAACGGAGCGTTGGGACAACTTCTCGGTAGCCACCACCTCAGCCAGAATAAAATTAAAAAAACATATAATTTTCAATAGAGAAAATGGATGCGTATTATCATCAAGCTGGGACTCTATCATTCACTTAATTAAAAATGAAACAAAGAAAATCACTACAAAACTGCAAGACACTAAAAATAAGTGCTCACAGTAATATTTATTTTATGGATTTGGCCCACAATAATAGTTAAATTTTAATTTAATTAATTTTTAGTAAGATAAAGTTGGTCACCGCTTAAAATTCAATAATAAAATTAGTATTATGCTTCCTAAGTTTCCTTACCGGATCTTTCTCAATGTGGCCGCATTCTGATCCGGTGGTAGCTGAATAGATTTGATAGTTTCTAAACTTGTAAATTGCCACAATATAATAATTATCATAAACTAAACGCTTTAATAATAACAGATCATAAACAATATAAAATTTTATATATAGAATCATTTTCTCTTACTACTGGCAATGAATTTGTATTAAAAAAGTAGGCCAAAATTTAATATCTTATAGGGTAGTTATACATTTCTGTAATAGCAATGACGTATTGCACGTAAGACACCTTAGTCCTCCCGTGACCATGATCACTGTAAAGTGTTCGAAGCCTCGGGAAATTAAAAATCAAATACAAATGCGATAGAATCTGTAAAACTAGTTTTATTTCAAATACCAATGCATAACCCAATAATAAATATAAGGTTATCACAGGTGGCCTTTGATTACTCCACTGCAACTAATCCGTCCCTTCATTCAACAACGCATAGCCACCATTCACTATTATGACACAGGTCTTTCCACGAGAATGCCACTAAGAACCGTTCTATACCACTTGCATCTAACGACTCCTTCCGTCTTATACGTCTAAATCAACGTGTTTATTATCTAATGATAGACACTTCATGAAGATAAATTTCTGAAACAAAATTGACAATTAAAAACAAGCAGCTATGAAATATAATACCTTGATGCTACAGTTTTTAACTCACGGCTTTTCTTACCGATTCCAGATGTTACAAAATGTTACAGTTTACTTCAGCATTGTGGCCACAAAAACTGCTGCAAAGTTAATTACGAATATAAATAATGTATAATATATTTTTTAATGCAAACAAGGATTGTAGGTAAAAATACGGATACGGATACTTTGATTAAATAAATAGCTTATTATTAAATGGTTTAAAAAGGTTTACAAATTATTTACACTAGATCCAAGTGAATAGCTACTATTTTTCGTGTGGTGATTGAGAAAGAAAATTCACCACCCTTCTTTGCTCCTTTTTTTTTTTCTCCGCAAGGTGGACCTTGGATGTAGTTGAGCCCCGACAAATCGGTCCGGAGCGACAGAAGAGGCGGCACGCAGCCCCATGGACCCACTCTGCAAACACTTCTCTTCGCCGTGCGAGCGGGCTACCGGTACCCGATCTTTGTCTTCGGTGGCCCCCTTCTTTGCCCCTGGGTGTCGTAAAAGTCGACTAAGGTATACAACATGCAAATGCATGAGAAGAAAAACTTGAAATAAAACCCAACATGTTTAAGTAGCTTGGTATATTAGATCAACACATACATACATACATACATATCATCACGCCATATCCCTTGCAGGGTAGGCAGAGAGAACAGAGTGCCAGAGAACTCTATCTCTGCATACTTCACTCGCTTCCTCAACATTCATAATTCTCTTCATACACGCTCGCCGGTTTCGGAGACTCTTGACTCCACCTTCCTTCAGCACCTGACCGATCTGGTCTAGGTAGGTTAGTCTCGGTCTCCCTCGGTACATACATCCTTCCACTTTCGCATTGTATATCTTCTTAACCAGACGTTCGTTCGGCATTCTTTCCACATGTCCGAACCATCGGAGTATTCCCTTTCGCATCTTTACACCAATACTCTCTTTCATACCTACTCGCTCTCTTACGTCGTCGTTACGAATGCGGTCGGTCAGCCTAACGCCACAGATTTTCCGAAGAGATCGCATTTCGACCGCATTAATTTTACTTTCATACTCTTTTCTGCATACCCAACTCTCGCTTCCATACAGTAATGTTGGGACAAGCACTGCGTTATGTATTGCTACACGTGCCTTCTGGCTGAGGTGGTGGCTGCCGAGAAGTTGCCCCAACGCTCCGTTCACTCTATTTCCCGCATTCACTCTTCGTTCTATATCAGTGGTGTACCGTCCATCTCTTTCAAAGACCATTATTTTGGTTTTGCTCACATTCACGCGTAGACCCCTTTTCTTACAATTATTAGATCAATTTCCCTCTTTTTTTGGTTACAAACTATAGTATGGTCACGCACTCGTAAAGTAACTTTATCGCCATGCTGACGGGCCACCATTAACCTGGTCGTTGTCGCCGGGGGCCGTCCCATGGGTTAACCTTTTGGGTACCGTCTCTAGTACATTCGATTTCAGCAGTGGGACGTATATGAGTTGAAATGGTGTAATAGTAAGATGTTTATTTAAATAATTGAGATTGACCATTTAATATGCTTTATTCATAAAAAATGATTAGTGGTAGGAGCACATTGTTGACAGTTCTCTGTCTACAGCCGCGGGCCGATCCGTCTGGGGTAGTACCACAGAAGGTCGTTGTCTGAGTAATGTCAATGCGTTATTGCGCTTCGTTCGGTGAGCGAGAGAGCTGGAAGCCCCACTGGTTAGGGTTTGTATTGTTAGGCAGTGGCCTAGCGTGCTGCAAAGGTCCATGGGCGGCAGTAACACTTACCATCAGGTATGCTGCTTGCTCGATTGCCAACATAAGCAATAAAAAAAATGTTTTGGAACCAAAAAAATATAGCCATACATAAGATTTGTCCCCACGTCTACTGGAAATCTGTTCCAATCGCTTGTAAAACAAGGTTTCATAAATAATTAGCCGATTACTTATTCCATAAAGATGCTGGCCTAATGTTGCCACAAAAATTATTTAGTGTATCTATATATGTATATTATTTATCCACACATTTTTTATTATTCTAGTGATGTCTACTATTATACGTAAGTGCTAAAAGAATTATAACTGAGAAGTGCTTTGGGGATGGAAGTTGGTGGTGCGAATTTATGCTTATTCTCATCGTGACTCATTAACCGGTTTTATCCTTCCCCGTGGAAAGTAAAATATGGTGATATATTGCGTTTTAATTATGATAATAGTTTTATTGATTTAATTAAAAAAGAAACAACGGTCGACAGTGAGAAGAAACCACTTACATACGAGTACAAGCGCAAAGATTTAAAAAAAAAGTAGAAAATGAAATAAGTAATCCTATATGTATAATCATTCTGTGCTACAATTAAATTTTGGTGAGGAAAAAACTGAGCTATAATATATTTTCAGAATGGTTATAGAATTATATGTGGAATTCCATTACCATAGACAAGAAAAAACGCTCCAATAGTTTTAGTGGCCCCAACGTAAGAATGCCGTTATACACAGTAATACCTAGTTTATTTATCCATGTTTGCGTCTGTTTTTTCTATTTTATTTTATTACTTAATGTCCGCCAGTACAATAAATGGTTATTTAACTTAATGTTTCACAAAAGTGTTTTTAAAAATACATTGTTTCCACTAGTATCTCACTTTTGAACAGTTTATCTTGTTGTTTTAGTAACAGGGGCGTATTTTATGGGGTTCAATCTTTATTAAACTAAATGTTTTTACGAATGAATTTAATTTGAGTTTGGTTTTGTAAATTTAATCTTTACTAATATTACAAATGCGAATGTAACCCTATCTGTTTGTCTGTTACGCTTTCTCGTCTAAGCCCCTAATTCAATTTTGATTAAATATATTTTAGAGATAGATTAAAGCTTGGGTCAGTATATAACTTACCTTCCTTCGTGAAAAAAATTTAAAAACTTTAAGGGTTGAAAGAGGGGATTAAAGGTTTTTTGAAAGTTCATTGTCGAGGATAAAACAATGAAACTTTGCATTCAGGGCACTTGATAAAAAAACATAAATATTTCTTCTAATGTTTTCAAAATTTCGATCTACATGAAAATAAAATAAGAAAAGTTCGATTGTATATAAAAGTCTGAGTAATTCATAAATGCACACCGAACTTACTGATACCAGGAACATGAAATTTTGTACATGATTCTCTCTTCAAGGGAAGCGAGCGTGAAAGAATTTTTCTTACATCCCAAGCTTAAGGGAATAAAAGCGTATAGCCAAACCTACTAGGTTTAGAAATTTGAAATTTTGCAAACGGCTACCTTTTTTGATAGAAACAAGCACTACGAAAAGTTTTTACATACTTTCATCCCTTAAGATAACCATCTCACCAAACGGATTAAATACTGTTGTATATAAAAACTAATCGCTGTAGCAATAGATATAAATAGAGACAAAAAAGATGGATCCAGAAGACAATAAGAAATTAGTTTACTTCACCAAGTGGGGTGGCAGAGGGTTTTACTTCGAGTTTGGTTGCAATCTTTAAATAATTTTACGATACCCAAGTGAATGATAACTCTTATATTCTTACTTTGTATCTATATAAATAGGCATAACAAATCATATCAATTTCCGTGTGGTGACGGAGTAAGAATACAATTCACCACCTTCACGCATCACACATCTTACCCGTGGGTGATCGTAAGAGACGACTAAGGCATATAACTTCTATGCAAGAGAAGGAAAACTAGTAAAACCCTATACCAATACGTCTGAAAGCGTGGTAGGTCAGTTTCCCTCCCACTACGGAGTAGGCTCGAGTCCAACAGTGGGACATATATGAGCGGAAATGATGAAATGATAAACAAATCATACCTATATATAGAAGAGACATAGATCAATATACCAACCTTATATTAGTAGAAATCCAACTAAAAATGATACTTCAATATCTTTGTAATGCTAAAGCCGTGGTCTTATCATTAACTATTAATACTATCTGCATAATACATATATATAACTAAGCTCGGTTTTGTCAAACTGACGGTTTATCAGGGGCAAACTGATACATAGATCGCTATGTTAATGACGCGTAAGTTATAAACGAAAAGCGATTTATTTTATTCTTATATCTAACTTTTATGGTTTTTATATCTGGTGACGGAGGTAAGACTACAGTAATATTTTTATTATTGTTTGTGGTGGCAAACGAGCAAGCAGCATACCTGATGTTAAGTGTCACTGTCGCCCATAGACCTTTGCAATACCAAGGGTATAGCTAAGCCACTGCCTACCAATATAAACCCCGAACCCACCCAGTTGGGCTTCCGACTCTCTCGTTCATCGAACCAAGCGCAATAGCACATTGCCATTACTCAGACGTCGATTTTCTGCGAGAGTGTGGTATTACCCGCGGCTGTAGACAGAGACGGTCAACAACGTGGTCCTATCACACACATGAATATGATCGTAAAAATATATGAAATTAGTTAAGCAGGAAGCATCGCAATAATCCTTAAAATGACACTATGCTAACTCGTTTGGACAGAGAAGTGTAGTAGGCTAATTTTCTTCATTTAAAGGAAGCTAGTTGCCAGTAATATCACATCAACTGAAATAAAGAAAACTGTTAAAAATTAGTGTGTAAGCATATCGTAACGGTTTATGTAATCACTCATCAACTTCGACTTCAATAGGATGATGATATTATGAATGTATATTTTGATTTCAATTTGAAGGACAGGGGGATCATATCGGTGTTAGTAGAATACCAGTGAAACTGCTAAAAAAATAAATGTCAACCAAGACATTTTTTTTCGATGTTAGGTTATAGTATTGTCACACCGTACCTAATCCGCTCGGGGTGGTAGACGGTCGGCTAGTTCGCTGGGACACTGCTAGCCTCAGCTCACATTTCGGACACCTGATGACAGAGTTTATCTTCGCCTTCGCGTTTCATGGGGACTTTTGGTTAACACACACGCTGCTTTATTTACCGTGCGGTAACTGTGTATTGCCCTGACGGCCATGTCCCTCTATGTCACTATGGTAAACAAGGCATCCTGAATACAGCTAGTTTTGTACTTATATAGTATATCTAATTATTGAGTAAAACAAGTAATGTATCATCAAGTAAATTTGCCAAATCTTGCTGAAAAAATACACAAGCTTACTGATGATATATTCCACCGAACTATAATAAAATAGCAAAAATACTAAATATTAAAATGAACAAACACAAAATTATTTAAGAAAATTAATTATTATTACAATAAACAAGCTTAAAACTTAAAACTAAGTTTTTATCTTGAAGACGATGCTGCACTAAGGAAATAATCCTTAAATTGCGTGGGATTTTACAAACATATATTTCACGAACACAAAACAATTGATCGAACGTACGAAGTATTACCCTGCATGAAAATCAAATCTGCGACACTCGCTCAGTCTGTATTTTATCCAGTACACTATCTTAATTACTAAAATTTTTGGTCTAAATAATACACATTAATTTAAAAGTCAATTTTTTAAATCGCTTTCGCTTATAAAATACTCTATAACCCAGAAAACATTCAACACACATCAGCGATTGACCTGCAGACCCTAGTCGACACAATAACAGAAGATTGTAAGAAAAGGGGTCTACGCGTGAATGTGAGCAAAACCAAAATAATGGTCTTTGAAAGAGATAAAACCAGAACAGATGTAAGAGTAACAATAGGTAATGATGTACTAGAGCAAGTGGATGAATTTGTATATCTTGGATGTGGATTTAGCCGAGATGGAAGGTACACCACTGATATAGAGCGAAGAGTGAATGCGGGAAATAGAGTGAACGGAGCGTTGGGGCAACTTCTCGGCAGCCACCACCTCAGCCAGAAGGCACGTGTAGCAATACATAACGCAGTGCTTGTCCCAACATTACTGTATGGAAGCGAGAGTTGGGTATGCAGAAAAGAGTATGATAGTAAAATTAATGCGGTCGAAATGCGATCTCTGCGGAAAATCTGTGGAGTTAGGCTGACCGACCGCATTCGTAACGACGACGTAAGAGAGCGAGTAGGTATGAAAGAGAGTATTGGTGTAAAGATGCGAAAGGGAATGCTCCGATGGTTCGGACATGTGGAAAGAATGCCGAACGAACGCCTGGTTAAGAAGATATACAATGCGAAAGTGGAAGGATGTAGGTACCGAGGGAGACCGAGACTAACCTACCTAGACCAGATCGGTCATGTACTGAAGGAAGGTGGAGTCAACAGTCTCCGAAACCGGCGAGCGTGTATGAAGAGAATTATGAATGTTGAGGAAGCGAGTGAAGTATGCAGAGATAGAGTTCTCTGGCACTCTGTTCTCTCTGCCTACCCTGCAAGGGATATGGCGTGATGATATGTATGTACATATGTATGTATGTAACATTGGTCTAAATAGTAAACATCAATTTAGAAGTCAATTTTTAAAATCGCTTTCGCTTGTAATATACTCTACAACCCAGAAAACATTAGTAAGACTGGCTAAGTTACGACAACTAACGGGAAACTGAGCACTGTTCTCTCATGTTGAACTACTGCGGTTAATGTGCCCAGCATTTATGCAAAACAGACTCACTCTATTTATGTTTAGATGGTATGCCTTTGTATGTATTAACCTACTGAGTTTGCGTTTTGTCTGACTACGTTGTTTTAGATTTACTTAGTTTGATAACAATAGGAATACAATGAAAATAGTCTTGTTAAAGTAAAATATTCTTTAAGGGTTTTAACATTTTCATATTTATATTTTTATTAGATTCTATTGACGATTTCGATTGTGAAAGGAAGACGTATCCCGTTATTATGACTATGGACAAATATGCAAGTATGTATTCTAATTTACAAAAAAAAAATATTAAAAGAAATTCATAATTCGCCTGCTCTTATACCAATGACTTGGAGTCAAAGCAATATGTACTCCTCTTCTTACATATCGCAAAAGTTATTGGCAATAATTTTAAGACCGGCCACCTACCTGACGCTTTGGGAATGTAATTGTTGACTAAACGGCATCAGGTGGTGTTGTCCCAGGTCGAAATAAATTTCTTAGTAGTCTTTTACGACATCCACGAGCAAAGTAAGGGTTGGTAGTATTCATATGCTAGCGCATACCACACAGCATAAGTATTAAAAAAATATGTATAATAAAATACATAAAAATAATTTAACACATAAAATAAATTGTGTAATTTTCGCCTAAATATGTTATCAGAAATTATATTTTTTTCTAAACTACTTACTGTTATTATTTTCTTTTTCTTTAGCATATTTTATTATTATCAGCTAAATAAACAAGCATATCCCCGATAACTAGTTGTAGCTATCGCTTATAAATGTAATGCCAGAATTTTCTGAGTGTGGTACTACAACAACTGGCCTATTTATGGCTACAGGCAAAAAACTGTCATCAACTATAAGATAAAATTTAATTGAAACATAAATAGATAATGTTCTACTAATAGGTGTCAAGCCTTTTTTTAATACAACAGGCAAACGTTTGATGACGTAATAGAACTTTTTATGCTTAATATATAAAACATGTTAAAAATAACGGTATGTGTTCGGTCCTTGCAAGTTATGTGGAGAGTATTTGGAGAAACTTCACAACTTCGATTATGCAACCGTCGTTATGACTGTTGAGTAGAAGATTTGAGACAACTCGGTCCGCCAGGCGGTTGTGCCACTCGGTGTATTCGTAATCGCCGCACCTGCTTAATCCTTGGTAGGACATAGTTTAACGGAACTGTTGGAACCACCATAATAGTGTTTTGTGGTGCTGTGAACTGCATAATTATATAAAATATAGTGAAGCTGACCGCGCGGTTTGGTGAGCCTACTGCGACGACACTACTGCCCTCGGCGAAAGTGGATGAAAGGTTGGTGGAGTATTTTTTAATTACTTCTTCGCGGCTTGCAGGGATAGAATAATATCAGTTCCTCACCTGGTTTCGTAAACTCACCTCATAGAGTCCACTTACATAGCTGTGCATACTGTACAGTACGTTACGTTTTTATTAGCATATAATTTCAATTTCTTTGAAGATGAAATCCTGCATTTAGTCAAAAATTATTTTATTGCGTGAAACTTTTTTTTATTGCTTATGATAGCAAACGATCAGACAGCACACCTGATGGTGAGTGTCACTGCCGCCCTTGGACCCTTGCAATACCAAAAGTATAGCTAGACCGCTGCCTAGCAATACCAACCCCAAACCCACCCCAGTTGGACTGCCGGCTCTCTCGATCACAACGAACAAAGTGCAATAGCACATTGCCATTAACTCAGACGTCGATCTTCTGCGAGAGTGTGCTACTACCCCGGACGGACTGGCTTGCGGCTGTAGACGGATACCTGTCAATAGCGTGGTCCTACTACTATAAAATTTTACAAAAATATATTTTATACGAACACAAATTACACTCAAATTCACAATAACAATTTGTAGATTAAATTTGAACAGGACAATACTTAGTGCAAAGTATTGTCCTGTTTGTAAGAGCTCTGTGGTACCGGCTACGAATACTACCAACCTATACTTTGCTCGTGGATGTCGTAAAAGACGACTAAGAGGTTTATAACGACCTGGGCCAACTCCATCTGATGCCGTTTAGTCAACAATTACATTCCCAAGGAGGGTTGACGTCTGGTAGGCGGCCGATCATAAAACTAACTACTACTAACTAATAACTTTTACTATATGTACTATGAAAGAAGAGTACATATTGTATCGACCCGAAGTAATTGGGATAAGAGTAGGAGAATGATGACTAAGTATTGTCCTGGAGGAGAATCGAACCAACAACACTTAGTAAGGTCGGTATCTCAGCTAATACGACATCTATGTATTTCAATTTGCGTAGTGGATTAAAATATTGCATTAAAATTCTATTGTTAAATATTATACCAAATTTAATGCTACAAAAATTAATTGTTTCATAATTAGTCTTGCTTAATTTCGTTTTCCTCAGACAAACTTTGTATCCTTATTAAAATGGGCCTCGGGGAAGACAAGAACCGAGATGTAAAATTAAGCATAAAAATAAAAGATCTCTTTTAAGGATGTTATAAGTTAGATATGGGATGTTTTCCTTTGTTTATGCGAGTCATCATTCTCCTACTCTTATCCCAATTACTTGGGGTCGATATATGTACTCTTCATTAATAGTACATATCGTAGAAGTTATTGGTAATATTTTTTATGATCGGCCGGATCGGTGAACTATAGATACGTCTCGCCCCGCCAAATCGGTCCGGGATGCCGGAAGAGGCGGCGCTTGACCCCATATAATAGATCCACCATGCAAACTCCTCACTTCGCTGTGCGAGTGGGCCATCGGTACCCAATCTTTGTCTTCGGTGGCCCGCCCGGCGGTTTACCCTCGTGGGTTCCTCTCGAGTCGACCGTCTTCACGCGGTCGCCTCACGTCGGGTGACCGGACTATTCCCCGGTTCGTTCACCCGAGGCCTCGGTTAGGGCGGCATCAGGCGAAGGTATTCGCGCCTGCGCCGCCCGAAGCGCCGGCGGCGGCCCAAATCCGCATGGAGGGAATCCTCCTGGGCTCGTTGCGTCACCTCCTTCTGCGAGAAGACTGCTTCACAGAAGGTGGCGGCCGCGTACCAGTTCCTGACGGTGTCGACCATTGCTTTCACGACAGCCAGCAGCGTCAGATTGGGGTACGTCAACACTTCCTAGGGAATGTAATTAACAGGTTTTGACGGGGAATGGATGCTTCACCAAATCAACGCGGTCGTCAGGAGGGAGAGTACACCATCCTGCCATCACTGCGATTGCGACGAGGATACGGTGCAGCATACGCTCGAGGTTCGTGTCGCTTAGGCAGGGCAGCGTCGTGAACTCGTCGTAATAATCTGTGCCGACCTAGGACGTGGTCGCAGCCTTCTGTGAGGCAGTAGTCTCGCGGAAGGAGGCGGCGGAGCGCGGGCGCGAGGAGCCTCTCCTAGACGACGCGAGCCGCTGCCGGAGACTGGGGCGGCGCAGGCGCGATTACCCGCGCCTGGCGTTCTGTTAGTAGTAGGACCACACTGTTGACAGTTTTCTGTCTACATTCAGAGCCGGTTCATCCGGGGTAGTACCACACTCTCGCAGAAGATCGACGTCTGAGCAATGGCAATGTGCTGTTGTGCTTCGTTCGGTGAGCGAGAGAGCTGGAATCTCAACTGGGGGGGTTTGAGGTTTATATTGATAGGCAGCGACCTAACTACACCCTTGGTATTACAAAGGTCCATGGACGGCAGTGACACTTACCATCAGTTGTGCTGCTTGTTCGTTTGCCACCACAAGCAATAAAAAAAAGTTTAATTCTATGATCTACCTATCAACTTGGGTGAATTGATATTTCTAGTTATTCATCATCATCATTCTAATACTCTATCCCAATTACTTGGGGCCACAATATGTACCTACTCGTACATATTGTTAAAGTTATTAACAATAGTTTTATGACCGGCCTTTTGTTTTTTTTTTTTCCCTTGCAAGGCGGACCATGGATGCGGTCGCGACTCGACAAATCGGTCCGGGGCAACAAGAAGAGGCGGCGCGCAACCTCATGGACCCACCCTGCAAGCACCTCTCTTCGCCGTGCGGGTGGGCCACCGGTACCCGATCTTTGTCTTCGGTGGCCCGCCCGGCGGTTTACCCTTACGGGTTCCTCTCGTGTCTACGCCCCGACAGCTTTCGCCGTCGGGGTGTCGCCCTCACGCGGTGGCCTCGCGTCGGATGACCAGACAATTCCCCGGTCCGATCACCCGAAGCCTCGGTTAGGGCGGCATCAGGCGCAGATATTCGCGCCTGCGCCGCCCCGGCCGCTGGCGACGGCCCAGGTCCCGGGAATCCTCGCTGACTCGTTTCGCCGCCTCCTTCTCTGCGAGATGACAGCCTCGCAGAAGGCGGCGACCGCGTCCCAATTCCTGACGCTGTCGACCATCGCTTTCGCGACAGCCGGCAGCGTCAGGTCGGCACCGATGACAGCGACGAGGTCACGGTACTGCCCGTCTCAGCTCGGCCATATCTCGAGCGTATGTTGCGCCGTGTCCTCGTCACTACCACAATGATGGCAGGACGGAGTCCACTCCCTGACCGGCCGCCTGCCAGACGTCAACCCTCCTTGGGAATATAATTATTGACCAAACAGCTTGAAATAAAGTTCCTAGTCTTTTTTTAAGACATCCACGAGTGAATTAAATATTGGTAGTTATCGTATCCGCTACCACACAGCACTGATAATTAATTAATAATATATATATTCAAAATTCATATCGCAATTTCGAGATATACATTTTCTCTAGTTTAAGACATTTATTTCTCAAAGATAGAATAATACAGTTCACTTATTATTACATACATGCGAGCAGCGGCCGGCAAAAAATGTATGAAAATCCATATCTGTCGTGTTTTAGCGGCCAAATAAATATATATGTAAATTCATATCTATCGTGTATTTTAAAAATGGAACGATTTGTTACTTCAAAGTATTACAAGCAAATAGGCAACTTATCAGAGTTTTATTTAAATTTCGAACTGGCTTGAAAAGAAACCAATTTGAAGATGAAAAAAAAAACAAATGCACCCTTTAGCGCGTGAAAAATGTTGTTCGTTGTTCGTCATCTTTACAGTTCTACTTAATACTACTTGGTTTTAATTGCCGCGCATTATTTGAGAAAAGCACTATACAAGCCTTGGCCACAACAAGGAATTGATGGACTTACGTAGGTGTGCCTCGGCCACGCTTCGGCCCACATTTACACGTTCGTCCATCAATCCCTGTTTTGCTGGCCGCTACAGTAATGTAATGTTTAGTAAAAAACTTGTGATGTAGGTAACAATAGAATAACATGCACTATTACGTATTCGAATGCGGATGGCAACTTGATAGCAATTTTGAGTAGGTAATAGATGAAAAATATAACACATACTTAAAACATTTATGAGGATAAGTATAATACTATTAATTATGATTATTTAGATTCTTATTAAAGAATTATAGAAAAATAAAATATGACAACGTTTTATTTAATTGGGTACATTTATATTAAATATAAATGTTTATTGTTTTAGTATCTAATAAATTATTTTAGAATGTGGTGCTTCGGAGTTTTTTTATATAACGCATAAAATTGTATTTCTTTAATATTATTTGGTAATTTGTTATAAATCTGTGTTCCTTCATAGAGCATATTTTTCTAGGCTATAGCTAGTTCGCGGGTGTATGAGACAAATGTTATTTCTCCGTCTAGTTATACGTTTTTGTGTTTGTCCTACTTTTGTAAATGAAATTTTGGTATGAATGTCTTTGTTTAAATTTTTTCTAACTAATATACATGTATTATATCTATATATCTGTGATAATGTCATTAAGTTGGTAAGTAAAAAAAATTCTGTCTTAGTTAAATAGTATAACTATTGAAGAGTCATTTTATTAATTTATTTTGTGTTATTTGTAGACTTTTTCTCTGTCATATATCTTCTAATACGTGTATATATATCTTCTAATAATACGTGTTACATTGGATATTCCAAGCGATACAACCGGAATTGATCCACAATTCATATATACTTCGACTCTACACAATGTGATAGAAATTGTAGGGGTCCCAAGATCCTGTTTGGTGATATAACAATAGCTCCTTACGTGCCCCGCAACTTCTAACACCTATTTCAAATTCAGCAGCGTTTCCTTTCAAATATGATTATGGTAGGCGTGTAAAGATGTCTTTGTGGTTTAAATGTTTACATACGTTATTTAATGCACATTTTCAAAAACGTCTCATAAAGTTTAGGTAATACCTAAGCCCATATCAATGACACACAACTTAAAGGTATTTTTTATGTTGAATATAATTAAAATATTAGGTCATCATCATCATTCCCCTACTCTTATCTCAATTAATTGGAGTCGATACAACATGTACTCTTCATTCATAGTATATATTGTAAAAGTTATGTGCAATACATTTCATTTAGCATGCGTAAATGCAACTGACAAAAAAAGTCTTGATGACTCAATCTGGTTATGCCCGCTTTGCCGCTGTAAAGAGCCAAAAAGAGACAATACCAACACACCTGTACGCTCGATAATAACACAACTAGCGAGTCCCACTAGCCCTTCGCCCACGGAATCTTGTATGACTGCGATAATGGAAGAGATCAAGCTATTGCGCAGTGACATTGGCGAAGTTAAGTCTCAAATGAATGTTCTCTCGGACTTGGTAAAACACTGCGCCCAGCGACTAGATGAACAGGAAATTAAATTTACTGAGCTCACCTCGCGTCTATGCAAAGTAGAAAAATACGAAAAAGAGATATTGTTGAATCGAAGTAAAATACAAGAACTAAGACAAGAATTAGACTCGCGGGCCCAAGCCAGCCTTCGTAATGAAGTGGAAATTCATGGGATTAACGAGATTTCTGGTGAAAGTCCAATGCATATCATACAGACTATCTCGAATAAAATCGGGGTTTCATTGGATGCAAGGGATGTGGACTATGTCACTCGCGTTGGGCCTCGTAGGACTGTGGCTCCGTCCGACTCAAATGACAGACTACCCCCCCGCTTACAGCGTCCTCTGGTGGCCCGTTTTCTTCGTCGCCAAACTTGCGAGGAATTCTTGGCAGCCGCGAAAAGTAGGAGAAATCTTACAAGTGCTGATATAGGCGTAGGTGACACTCCTACAACTATGTATATTAATGAGCGCCTGACGCTTGTAAACAGACAGTTATTTCGTTCTGCCAGGCGTTTTGCTAAGTCGGCAGACTATAAATTCTGTTGGGCCAAAGGTGGCGCAGTATACTTGCGAAAGCGAGAAGGAAACCCAGCCATTCGCATTAAGACTATGGAAGATCTCGTTGGTAAGCACGGTTTCTCAACTTCTGGGGGCCCAGACGAACTTCATGAAGAATTCGGTATTTAAACACGCCTATATTTTAAGTATTTTAAAGAACCAAAAATTGCATTTATCTATAATTTATTTTGCCCTACTATATTGCCTTGTAATTCAATTCGTTAGACAAGAGTTAATTGTAATTATTTATTGTATTCTAACCTCATACATTGCACAACAATTACACATTTACAAAACATATCCACCACCTACAATACTATCTTACATTGGTTTGGAAATAGTTTATTCTATCCTACCCTCACTTTTCTTAATGAATACCAGCAGACCTGGCTCGCTTAAAAATTTCACATGTAAACACAATCCGTACACCACATTATTAACACACTCACATAATTATGGCTTTTTTATTAATATCAAGATAAAAAAAGGTTCTGTTGTTCTTATTACGACACTTCAAAATAAGAGATACGACATTGTTTTATTTAAATTCTACCTAGATGGCTTTACTTAACATAGCAAACGAGCTGGATGATGTCGTATCGATAAAGTGTCACACAGCAACCTCAGCTGAATTATGCCATAGGTTCCTGAAAAAAGCCAACGAGTACAATTTCAGGGTGCTAGCACTGAACATCCGTAGTTTTCATTGTAATTTCGATAAATTTGTTGTAACATTGCAACTCTTAAACGCTGATATAGATGTGATAGTTCTGTCTGAGTGTTGGCTTTCCGATGGTCAAATAATAGACGAAATACCAGGGTATATAAGTTTCCACTCCAAGTCACAGAAAAACAAAAATGGTGGAGTGGTAATGTATGCGAAAAAGTCTCAGATAACTTCAAGGCTCTCCCTTGAGATTGAGGACGCTGACACTGTCTTGATCGAAGTTGATCACAGCACAATAATACTTGGCATCTACCGGTCACCGTCAACAAGAAATTTTACGCCATTTTTTGACTCATTGGACTCTACTCTTCATTCCCTGAAGCAGTATTCGACAATAATAATAACAGGCGATATGAACATAAATATATGTGAAGATACGGATCAACAAGTGGCGACGTTCTTGAGTCTCATGGCGTCTCATGGTTTGCTCCCAGCTATCACCAAGCCAACAAGAGGTAAGTCTTGCTTGGACCACATTTTTATCAGATCTCCCACAGTCTCTTTTGGTCTAACCTGTAACTCATCTATTACCGATCATGATATTGTGATTGGTTGCATGTCTTATACCAAACAAAAAAAGCCTCACATAATTCACAAATACAAAATCAACGAGGACGCCGTGGCTACTGAAATTAATCTCGCTGACTGGTCCTCAGTTACATCTGAGACCTCCGTGAACCTAGCTGTAAAAGCTTTTAATAATATAGTGGCGACCTCTTTACACAAGCACACAAAAACTGTCAAGTTGGGACGTAGTTGGGTTAAAATAAAGCCCTGGATTACCACAGGGCTCCTCAGATGCATACGTCACAGGGACAAACTACATCTAGACGCTAGATATCACCCTGGGGATCCAGTACGCCATTTAATTTACACACGATATCGTAACTTCTGTAATAAGCAGATTAAGAAAACGAAGAACGAATATTACAATAAACAACTAACGGAAAACAAAAATGATACAAAGGAGCTATGGAAGGTAATTAAGAATATCTGTTATCCATCATCTAAATCTTTCGATTCTTCTGATCTCCTGCACATTGTTAAAAATAGTCCATATGATTCACTACAAGACTGTAACCGTCACTTTGTATCAGTCGGTAATAAACTTGCTGAGGAGATACTAAATAAAAATCACACCACGCAAAATGCATTAGTATCAGCTTACAAATCTACAGCTTGCTTCCTCGATTCTCTATTTATGGTCCCAACAGATTACTACGAACTGTCAAGAATTATCTCTCAGTCTAAGTCACACAGCGCACCTGGTCCTGACAAGATCACCATCTCACTGCTGAAAAAGTGTCTACCCTCGATCTCAACACCCTTACTGCACATATACAATTGCAGCTTAGCTACTGGCGTTTTTCCTGAGTGCTGGAAAACTGCTGCAGTGACTCCAATACACAAAAAGGGAGCCCAAAACCACCCAGATAACTACAGACCCATAGCCTTATTAAATATAGTATCTAAGCTGTTAGAGAGTATAGTGAACGCCCGTCTGGTCTCTTATTTGGCAAAGCATCAGGTAATATCTGACAAACAATTTGGTTTTCGAAAGGGCAGGTCCACTGAAGACGCTGTGACCCTCCTTGTAAACACGGTTTCGTCTCATGTGGAAACAGGACAAAAATGTCTAGCTATATTCCTAGATTTGGCAAAAGCTTTCGACAGCGTCTCTGTGCACCTGCTTCTTAAGAAGTTGGAGACTCTGGGCATCCGTGGAGTGGCTCTAAAGTGGTTTGCGAGTTATCTGATTGGGCGTAAACAGTTCGTAAAGGTAGGCTCCTACACCAGCAGTGATTTAGAGATCCAATATGGCGTCCCGCAGGGCAGTGTCCTTGGGCCCCCTCTTTTTACCATGTACATGAATGACATTGTAAATTGCACTCTGGTTGATGCAGACATCATCAGTTACGCCGACGATACTGTGATAGTTTTCCACGGTGAAACCTGGGACCAGGTACATCGCACTGCCGAGGAAGGATTAACCGACATTGCTTCATTGCTCGATAACAACTTATTAACACTAAACGCCAAGAAAACCAAATACATTGCGTTTTCAAAGACTAGTATCGGCGGCCCGAGCAATGACTTCTATTTGAAACTACATTCTTGCAGCTCCGTCAAATCTCAGGACTACAATAGATGCACTTGCACCCGAATAGAGCGCACAACCTCTCTAAATTATCTAGGTGTAACAATTGACGAACACATTAATTATAACGAACAAATCGCTTCTCTCGCTAACCGTGCAAGAAAAATGATATTCCTTGTGAAGAAACTTAGAGACTGCACGCCACCTGAAACAATGCGACAAATATATCTAGCGCTTTGTCAGTCGGTCCTTCAGTATTGCATCACGGTATGGGGTAGTGCCTGCAAGACCCAAATGATAAAAATTGAGATAGCCCAACGTGCCATATTAAAAGTTATTCTGAAAAGGCCTTTCAGATACTCCACGGATAGCATTTACGGTGAATTCAAAGTCCTTCGCGTAAGACAACTTTATATTTTGAATGCTACGGTAAAAACACATAAGGTACTTTTAAACCGCGAGGACTTTGACTCTCTTACAGCACGCCGAGTATTCAGGATGCCAACTCCAAAATGGTACTCTTCACTTGCTCGCAGAAGCCCGAAATTCTCCCAACCAAACACCTACAATAATGTGTGCAGGCACTGTGCGCTCCTAAATTGTAATGCACCTAAATGTAAAAAACTGATTACAAATTGGTTACTCACCTTATCATACGAGGCGACAGAAAATCTTCTGGAACATAAATCGCCCTACCTGTGAAACTGTTTGTAACAATAATGCCACCCGTACCAGTATTTACACACACTCGTACATTCACACATACACACTCGCAAACACACACACGCACACTTAACGTATTGCACCACCTTTATGTCATCATATCCACATAGGTTGATGTCTATTTAGTTATATGTTTTGTATTGTCTTTTTCTAAAATTTAAAATATCTTACCTATTGTTATTACGAGTTAGGATCAAATGTCTTACATACCATCAACTTGTGCTCTGAATCCCAAGATACAGGCTCTGTTGCCTAGTTTGGGAATCTTTGTTTATGTAATTTTTATGTAATGACTTTATTGGTAATAAACATTATTATTATTATTTTTGTATCTCCATTTATTCACGGGATCTTCCGTAGGTAAGATACCCGGTCCTTTGGTAGGCTTACATGGGGATATGGATCCAACACGCAGAGGCCTTTAGAGAAATTTAATCTAAATATTGGAATGGGACACCTACCGATGACATTCCACGTCTGCACATAACATACGTGGACTGCCAGCGGTAAGTGTAAAACAATTGTGTGATTATGGTAGCTAATATCTGATTATGGGAGTGGGTGCTTAGTGGACTGGTTCATCTTAAATCTATGAATTTTTAACTGTCGTCTGCCTTCAAACCCATATTGAGAGATGAACGGTGGCAGACGGTGACTCGCCAACTCACTGAATGGGCCCCCTAAACAGTCGCCACAGGCACACAAGCCATACGGGCAACAGGGGGCAACATTGGTGCAAGTGGCTAGGGGTGTCGAGCGGTGCGGCGCCGGTTTCACCATTGAGTCTGTGATAAACAGAGCCATGGTTTCCCCGTAGTTATGCCCTTGAAAATGACACTTCCACCCCCGAGCATATAGCTCTGGCGACCCCTCTCTGACCAACTGTTTAAGGCAAGCCAGAGCTGAGAGTCCTTCGGGCACTCTTCGGTTTCCACTCTAGCCAGCCAATGAAGGCCAGCTGGAGACGAGGCCCTGATCGACTCTCTGGAGTATTCGGGACCGCAGTGTCGCCACTTACATTCAGCTCGCCACAAGCTGCCCTGCGGTTTATTGGCTTTCCTGTAAATCTTGTGATACATTTTTTTTTTTATATCGAAAGAACTTAGGAAGCCGTATAATGTTCCTCCGAGTTTTGCGTTAGCCTCATGGTGAGGTAACGACTGGCCCGGAGGTTTTTATTATTATTATTATTAATAGTTTTATGACCGGCCGCCTGCCAGACATCAAACCTCCTTGGGAATGTAATTGTTGACCAAACGGCATGTCATGGAGTTGGCCCAGGTCATTATAAGGCTCTTAGTCGTCTTTTACGACATCCACGAGTAAAGTGAAAGTGAGGAACCCGTAAGGGTAAACCGCCGGGCGGGCCACCGAAGACAAAGATCGGGAACCGGTGGCCCGCTCGCACGGCGAAAAGAGGTGCTTGCAGGGTGGATCCATGGGGTTGCGCGCCGCCTCTTCTGTCACCCCGGATCGATTTGTCGGGGCGCGACCACACCCATGGTCCACCTTGCAAAAAAAAAAAATATATACAACTTAAGAAACAAGCGATAAATTGCCTAATTTGTGTTAATCTTTATTTTATTGAGTCTTCAGACAGTTACGGCCCGTGTCACTGAATTATCTGACATAAAAATACGTTAGGGCGAGATAAGGTCATTAGGGTAAATATGGTGATTAGTCGTAATGGTGGTTTAAAATTATGATTTTCGTATTTATTTTTTTGTTAAATTTTCAAGTATTATAGATTAGTGTAGTTGTTACAGAAAGAAAAAAAAATTACCCTCTAATCCACGATCATCTCATCCCTAACGTTAACATTTTAATTATTGTGAAATTCATAATTTAAAAAATGCCAAATAATAAGTCTAGATGTGGTATCAAAAAAAAAATGTATTAGCACTCAACGAAAATAGATAAGAGAGCTGGCAGCTCAACTTTCTCTATGGGGCTCGATTCATGGGCAGCGGTGTCAGCGGTTGACTATCCTTGGCATTGTACATATACTCGTACAGTAGTAACACTTACCATCAGGTATGATAAGTAATTTACTTAAGTATAACTAGAGGAAAAGAAAAATTCTAAATAAAATTCCTGCATAACTCATCTAGCAATCTGGTATTTTAAACCAGTTTTTCTATTCACATATAAAGCAACAAGTTCAAAAACCTTTGCAATACCAAGAGTATAGCTAGGCCGCTACCTACCAATAAAAACCCCAAACCCACCCAGTGAGGCTTCCGGCTCTCTCACTCACCGAACGAAGCGCAATAGCACATTGCCATTACTCAAACGTTGATATTCTGCAAGAGTGTGGTACTACCCCAGATGGTCCGACCCGCGGCTGTTAACAACATGATACTATCACTAATAAACCGTAGTTTCATTCATTCAGTCTTTTAGCATGCAGGCCTCCCTCATACTTCGTCACAAAGTGCGGTGCCGTACCGCTCGCATTTAAGGACCACCTTCACCAAAAAGTTGGTCCATCTGATGGGGATGCGACCAACACTATGTCGTCCGATACGCGCTCATCACCTTTCTTCCCCAACCCTTATGGGTTCACCGAGCGATGTGACCTGCGCAATCAGCTTTAGTGTGCTAATTCTTTATTCTTCTTGATTACACTCGTTTTTCTAAGGATTGCCGTATTGCGGATTCTATCTCGCAGACAAATTCCGAGCATAGCGGATTGAGCAATAATAGCACTTTGAGTGACCGTGAGCATAGTTACGAATCCTACATTTAGGGTTTACGTTTCCATACCATAAGTCATCACTGGTGAGACAGACTTTTTTTTTATAGCATATGGTGGCAAACGAGCAAGCAGTACACCTGATGGTAAGTGTCACTGTCGCCCATGGACCTATGCAATACCAAGGGTATAGCTTAGGCCGCTGCCTACCAATAAAATCCCCAAACCCACCCAGTTGGGCTTCCGGCTCTCTCGCACACCGAACGAAGCGCAATAGCAAATTGCCATTACTCAGACGTCGATCTTCTGCGAGAGTGTGGTACTACCCCGGACAGACCGGTCCGCGGCTGTAGACAGAAAACTGTCAACAGCGTGGTCCTATCACTATTAAAATAGACTGGTCATAGACCTGTGTTTCAAGGCACCAAGGTATATTGAATGAGAAGATAGGTATAAAATGCAAGTGTCAACATATAGTTTTTTTTTTAATTCTTTTTTATTTATTGGGGACTTTTATTCATTATGAATATGTAGGTTCTATCGTACCCTAAATATAAATATACAAACACTTAAAACTAAGGAAACAATATGTGTATGTATTACAATTAATATCTCATTACAATAAATATAATATAATGTAATTAAAATCGGTTTAATCGTTTAGGAGTTTATTCACATACAGATGTATAGAAGAATTATATATGGAACGTATATGGTTGTATTTGTCTGATATTAAGGCGATCCTTTAAAGAGTTGACTTATCTAAAAATTGAACCCATAACTACCAGTACTGTAACTCGCTACCTAAATCACTACTTTAACTATGCAAGACATATACTGCTAATATAATTTTAAGCATAACTGCCAATGAATTAAAATATATTTTATTATAACAATTGAAATATCATAGATAAATTTTCGTGGTCACTACACGTTACCCGCTTGACCACGAGTAGCGAACACTTGTGTGTGACCGCTAAATGATACTTGTCAAATAAACGCGAACCTTTATCTGTAGATGAAAAGTGAAAATAATTAAAGGCCGGCGAATCATTATGACTTTTAACATTTACGTGTTCATTATACGTGTGACTTTGTAATTAATTTTAAAGATTTCAAAGCATTTTATGTATTTTTTAAAGATTAATTATATAAAACTTTTGTACATCGGAGGAATTACATACATACATACATATCATCACGCCATATCCCTTGCAGGGTAGGCAGAGAGAACAGACTGCCAGAGAACTCTATCCTTGCATACTTTACTCGCTTCCTCAACATTCATAATTCTCTTCATACATGCTCGCCGGTTTTGGAGACTCTTGACTCTACCTTCCTTCAGTACATGACCGATCTGGTCTAGATAGGTTAGTCTTGGTCTCCCCCAGTACCTACATCCTTCCACTTTAGCATTGTATATCTTCTTAACCAGACGTTCGTTCGGCATTATTTCCATATGTCCGAACCATCGGAGCATTCCCTTTCGCATCTTTACACCAATACTCTCTTTCACACCTACTCGCTCTCTTACGTCGTCGTTACGAATGCGATCGATCAGCCTAACTCCACAGATTTTCCGTAGAGATCGCATTTCGACCGCACTAATTTTACTTTCATACTCTTTTCTGCATTCACAACTCTCGCTTCCATACAGTAATGTTGGGACAAGCACTGCGTTATGTATTGCTACACGTGCCTTCTGGCTGAGGTGGTGGCTAACGAGAAGTTGCCCCAACGCTCCATTCACTATATTTCCCGCATTCACTCTTTGCTCTATATCAGTGGTGTGCCTTCCATCTCTGCTAAATCCACATCCAAGATATACAAATTCATCCACTTGCTCTAGTACATCATTACCTATTGTTACTCTTACATCTGTTCTGGCTTCATCTCTCTTACCATTTTTCAAACTTCTTATTGCCCATTCAACTTCATCCATACTGATGCCATCGGAGGACCCCGGTGCCGAATGTTGATCTACAAACCCACATGCGACACCAGCGCCAACTCGAGTATCCGCATACATATCGCCAAAATATTCACTCCATCGGCTGAACACGTCTTGTGTTTGGGTAAGAATGTCTCCACCTTTAGACCTTATTTTATTCATTCTGAAGGCTGACCAACCACCCCGAGACTTCTTCACCTCCCTCCAAAAGAGTTTGGTGTTACCCTCGAAGTTTTTAGTCAGCCTGTCTTCTGAACTCATATTTGCTTTATCACGTTTCTCTTTCACTAAGGCCTTGGTGTCATTCTCAGATTGCCGATATATTTCTTTCTTCTGTTCAGTCATACTGTCATTTAGATTCAAAGAAGAGACATAGTCCAGCCATGCTTTCTTCTTTTACTCTACGGAAGCTGCAACTGCCGCATCCCACCATGCATCACCATTTGCTTTTCTATGCTTCTTTGAACTTTTACATACTTCTTTCGCTGTATCTACCATACTCTCTTTCAATACTCTCCAGCATTCTTCAATGTCCGATTGCGGCTGGCTTGCCATCGTCAACCGTTCTCGGACACCCTCTGCATACTTTTCTCTTACACACTCTTCTTGCAACCTTTCAAACTTTATTCTTTCAAGCCCTCCGAAGTGGACAAGCTCTCGCCAGTGTCTCCACCTTCTGAACAGACCACTAAATCTCGTAATAACGAGATAGTGGTCCGTATCGACTGTGGGGCCCCTGTAGGCTCTTGCGTCCAATATTTTGCTTCGGAGGCGACTGTCTACCAAAATTAAATCAATTATACTTTTCTGTTCATTCCTTCTTCATGTATACATATGGATGTCCTTATGTTGGAAAAATGTGTTTGACACAATAAGGTTTCTCTCCATGCATACATCCGCTATGAGCCTACCTGCGTCGTTCACCCTCGTATCACCAAGTACGTCCCCATAGTCGGGCCCCATCCGTTCAAATCTCCGCATACAATCATGCGTTCACTGGTTTCTGCCATATCCAGAACTTCCCTAACATTATCCCAAAACTTCTCTAGATCTGATGCCACAGAGGATACTACGGGAGCATATGCTACAACCATGAATACCTTGGTGACACCTAGCCTATAATATTAGCAGGCAGTAGGATAAAAGAACTATATTTTATTTATTTTCACAATATTTTACATTTATAATATTAGCAGGCAGTAGGATAAAAGACATAGTTTCATTTTTTTTTATTTGTGCAGATCAGCGTCTGTCAAGTCATTTAGTGAATAATAAATGATTTCTGTATTGAGGGATCATTCAAATGTATTATCATCCCTTACTATCTGATAATAGTCGTAATAATTAGTAATAGGTGGATACATGGAGCCAGTCATTTTCTTAACTTTATTGTAGTTCAAGGGTCCTTCCCTTCAAGCAATTTTAGTAGTTAGTTAACTAGTGATCTACTACCGTTTGCAGTATCATCTTCAGATATTATTTCTCGTATTATATTTTTTGAGTGATAGATAATTATTGTTGGTTTGAAGAGTATCATACTTACTGCAAATATTTTATATAATTTTATTTATAGAAAACTGATGGTTTATAAGCGGCAGTTTGAAAGTTGCGCCAGTGACGGAAAAGTTGAGGAGTGAAAGGTTGACATAGTATGGACATGCGATGAGACGGGATGAAAGTAATTTTATGAGAAAAGTTTTGAATATGAATGTTCAAGGATTTAGCGGTAAAGGAAGACCAAAGAAAAGATGGATGGACTGCGTGAGGTATGACATGGATAGACAGGGAGTGACTGCAGAGACGACGTTTGATAGGACTGTATGGAGGAAGATGACATATTGTGTCGACCCCAAATAATGGGGGTAAGAGCAAGATGATAATGATAGAAAACTGATGTCCCCGTTGAGTTTCTTCTCGGATCTCAACTTGAGTTCAAAACGAGTCAACTTCGCTGCATGTTGATGTAGAAAATATTATTTTGAATCTAATTATACAGGGTGGAAGTGGACCACCCCCGAAAACAAAGACAGGTGACCCTACTAGTCCTACTTGTAATGATAGGCTAGAAAAGAATCGATTCGAATGAAAACACATTTTTTTTTCACAACGAATTTTAAGTTTTTTTTTTCACATTTCATCGTATTAGGACAGTGTCATGTAACGATAATGCCATAATAAAATACGTAACTTTATTCAGATGAGAAAAGACGCAATCTATTCAAAACTCACGATCATAAGTTCAATAGTTCAAAGACCTCGCGGGTTGAAAAATAATTTTTTTTTTTTCATCCGAATCTATTTTTTTTCTAGCCTCTCATTACAAGCAGGACATTACTTCCACCCTGTATGTATTTGTAGGCAATGTGTCAGGCATGAGCAACAATAATGCGGATACAAAGTCGTAAATTTTCGTAACGACTAGTAATCACAATTACTTTCACAACTATATACCAATTACAATTTACACTAAGTGTACCCACAAAGCAGTCCCAGGCAATCGCCTTTGCACAAACAACTACATGATACAGGATGACACAGTAAACTGCTGTCAGTTCAGTCTATACTGAAACTAAGGATGACATATCAACTGATAGATAATATTTCCCCGTGTGACTACAGGATAAGATCACAATATGAATATGCACGTGACTCCAAAATGAACAAAATATTTTTTTTTGTAATCTTTATTGCTTAAAAAATATACATACATATCATCACGCCATATCCCTTGCAGGGTAGGCAGAGAGAACAGAGTGCCAGAGAACTCTATCTCTGCATACTTCACTCGCTTCCTCAACATTCATAATTCTCTTCATACACGCTCGCCGGTTTCGGAGACTCTTGACTCCACCTTCCTTCAGTACCTGACCGATCTGGTCTAGGTAGGTTAGTCTTGGTCTCCCTCGGTACCTACATCCTTCCACTTTCGCATTGTATATCTTCTTAACCAGACGTTCGTTCGGCATTCTTTCCACATGTCCGAACCATCGGAGCATTCCCTTTCGCATCTTTACACCAATACTCTCTTTCATACCTACTCGCTCTCTTTTTTTTTTTTGGTGGACTATGGATTAGTCTCGCCCCGCCAAATCAGTCCGGGGTGACGGAGAAGGCGGCGCGTGACCCCATAGACCCACCGTAAAAACTCCTCTCTCTTCGCCGTGCGAGCGGGTCACCGGGACCCGATTTTTAACTTCGGTGGCCCGCCCGGCGGTTCACCCTCGCGGGTTCCTCTCGTCGACGCCCCGACAGATTTCGCCGTCGGGGCGTCGCCCTCACGTCAGGTGACCGGACAATTCCCCGGTCCGATCACCCGAAGCCTCGGTTAGGGCGGCATCAGGCGCAGGTATTCGCGCCTGCGCCGCCCCGGCCGCTGGCGGCGGCCCGGGGCGCGGGAATCCTCCCTTGCCCGTTCCGCTGCTTCCTCCTGCGAGATGACAGCCTCGCAGAAGGCGGCGACCGCGTCCGTTCCTGATGCTGTCGACCATCGCCCTCGCGACGGCCGGCAGCGTCAGGTCGGCACCGATGACAGCGACGAGGTCACGGCGCTGCCGCTCCCATCCCGGACACACCTCCAGCGTGTGTTGCGCCGTGTCCTCGTCACTCCTGCAGTGGTGGCAGGCCGGAGTCCACTCTCTATACACGACCCTGTGCAGGTACAACCCGAAACACCCGTGCCCCGTCAATACCTGCACCAGCCGAAAGGTGAGGACTCCGTGCCGCCGCTCCATCCACTCTATCAATACGGGCCGGAGGGCCTCAACGGTCTCCACACCGTGCCTAGGCCTCTCCAGCCGCGTAGCTCAACGGGCGATGAGGTCTCGGCGGGCATCCACGCGCCAGGTGGCTATCTCGCTCAACGATGGGGAGCCACCTTCCTCGCGCGCTGTGATAACGCGCCGGTAGAGGTCGGAGAGCATCTCCGCCTCTAGGTCCCACGGGGGTGTCCCGGCCAACAGGCACACTGCCTCTGTCGACACCGTGCGGTACCCGCGAATGGCTCTGACCGCCATGGCTCTCTGTGGCCTCCACAGAACCGCCCTGAGCTGGGCGTTCAGAGTCCTCGCCCACACGGGTGCGCCGTACATGGCCATCGAGCGGATGACCCCCGCATACAGCCGTCGGCCCTCGAAACTGGGTCCGCCCACGTTCGGCATGAGTCGAGAAAGGGCGGACGCCGCGCCGACAAGCCGGGGAACAATCTGTCGGAAATGCTCCCGGAACCAACATCGCCCGTCGAGCACCAGACCCAAGTACCTCATATGGGCCTGGATGCTGATGTGGATGGAGTTTACCACTATCGAGACGCCGATGGGTAGCCTCACACGGGGCCCATGGAAAAGTAGGGCCTCCGTCTTGTTTAGGGCCACCCTGAACCCCAGCGCCTCGATCCGCCTGACCATCTCCTCGGTGCCGAGAGTGGCCAGGCTCACCGCCTCTTCGAGTGTCCTGCCCCGGGCTGTGACGAGCGTGTCGTCAGCGTAGCACACCAAGCTCAGCCCGGGGGGGAGACTCCCTCTCAACGCCCAGTCGTACCCGATGTCCCACAGGGTCGGCCCAAGAACCGACCCCTGTGGAACGCCGCACGACATGGGCGTCCGCACAATGTCCCCTGCGGGACTCGCGCAGAGGATACTGCGGCCCTCCAAATAGTCTGCCACCAGCCGCCTGAGGTACAGGGGCACTCCATCGAACCGGAGCACCTCCCTGATGCAGCCGAATTGCAGACTATTGAATGCGTTGGCGATGACCAACGACACCGCCAACAGCACTCCCTTCCCGGCAACGGCCTCCGCGGCCGCCTGCCTCAGGCGTAGTAGGGCCCCGATGGTCGAACGCCCCCTCCGAAACCCATACTGAGCGTCCGACAGATCGGGGCCCACCTCCTCCAGGTGTCGGACGATGCGGGCAGCGAGCACACGTTCCAGCAGCTTACCCACATCTTCGAGGAGCACGATGGGCCTGTAGGCCGACGGCAAATCCGGGGACCGTCCCGGCTTTGGCAGAAGAACCAACCTCCCTTCCTTCCAGCACTTAGGGAACCGTCCAGACGTCAGATAGGCGTTGAACAGCTGCCTGAGGCGAGGCTCGAAGTGCTCGAGGAGCGACGTCAGCACCCGGACTGGAATTCCGTCCGGGCCGGGGGCCATGGTGGCGGAACGAATCTTCGCCACGGCCGCCCCCACTTCCGACTCCGTCACGGGCGGAACACTCTCGTCGTCGTTGGCCTCCCGGTCCTGATCTGGCGGAGCCAAACGCGGGAGCTCCGTCCACCCTGTGACCCCTACCGGGTTTCCGGGGGGAGACCTCCATCCGGATGTACCGGTGGTCCGACAGGGTCTCCGCCTCCTCCAGGACACTCCAGTTCCTCACCCGTGGCGCGACAGCGGGGCTAGCGAACGACAAGTCCACTATCGACCCGCCCTGCCGCCGCACACACTTGTTCACCGAGCCCCTGTTCAGAACCCAGAGGCCCAGTGAAGCCGCCCACTCGTTGACCACCCGCCCGCGGTCGTCCGTCGTAGGGGATCCCCACGCCGTGGATTTGGCGTTGAAGTCCCCCAGAACCAGGACGAGGCCCGGTGCCAGTCGCCGTATCGAGGCCTCCAAGGTGGTGAGTGAGGCCCCGAAATCGTCCATCCTCCTAGTGGGGGAGAGGTATACGCTGTAGAGCGTGACCCCTCCCCACTCCGCCGCGACAAATTCCTCGGCCCTATCCAAAAGGGACAAGGACGGGAAGTGCCGCTGCGTTGAGACGACGATTGCCGCAGTACCGTTTCGACTGACCACCCAATTGGGGCGATCAGGCACGGCGTACGGTTCCGCGACTACGGCTGCACCAATCGACCACTCCGCCATGGATTGCAGGAGGAGATCCTGCGCTCCGGCGGAGTGGTTGGTGTTGGCCTGCAGGAGGAGGTGCATGGATGGTGTACCCATTATCGGGTTGTATCCATGACCTCCTCGCCAGCGGGCGATCGGACCGCGCTAGGAGCGGGAGCGGCCGTGGTCGTAGGGCCGCCCCGCGCCTTTGGGGCTGAAGCTGGAGGTTTGCACGCCCCAGAGCCCATGCGGTGCTTGGCGGGCTTATTGCCCGCCGCACACGCGGGGCAGTGGGGCGGGGCGGCGCAAGATGCCGCCACGTGCCCGGTCTGACCGCAGCGGCAACACAATCTGCCGCAGTCGAAGCAATTAGTGCACGTCGGTCGAGTGTGTCCGACCGCCATGCACTTGTAGCACCTCGCAGGCCGGTACCCAAGCACGGTTACCCGCGCCGAGCTCCAGCCCACGAGGAGCCTGCCTGAGCCGGCCAGTTGCCTGACCGACTCCACCGGGCACTGCGCCCAGGCAGCACCTACGCCACCCGCATCGGGACGAATGGCACTGACCCGGACGGTGTCTATGGGACACCCGGTTTTCGAGGCAATAGCCTCCCGGATGTCTTCCACCGTCACTGAATCGTCCAAACCCGAAATGTGCATTTCGGCGCACTTGACGGGCCTGGCGATCTTGATGCCACCCTCCTCGGCGAACAAACCTCTCAGCTTCTCGGCCACGCTGTCGGCCGTCTTGGCGCCCTCGGCCCCTGGGAACTCGAGAATTCGAGCCCCCGTCCGGGCCTAGCGGGTCCTGGCTTCGACGCCTCCAATATCGGAGACGTCTAGCTCCCGCCGGGCCTTCCTCAAGACGGCCTCGTAGCTGAGGCCCTTCTCGGCCGCCTCGGGCAGCACAGTGATCACCACTGCGGCCGTCTTCGGCGACTTTAGCCCCTTGCGCGGTCTCTTCTTCTGTCCGGCTCCTGCCTTGGGAGCGGGGACCTCAGCGGCGCGCTTGGCCTCCGCTCTCCTCCTTTGGCCGCGACTCCTTCTGTCGCGTTCGGCTACCTGCCAACCCTGTTCGGATACGGCAGTCGTGCCAGACGCGGAAGGCCTCGTCGCAGCCTCGCTGGTCGTCGCCGGCGGTGTTGTTGCGGGCGACTTCAGCGGTCCGGCAGGAGCCGGAGCCGTCTTTCTCCTCAGGGCGGGTCCCTTCGGAGCTGGGCCGGGGCCTTTGGGCTTAGGCCCGGCCGCGGCCGCGGCGTAGCTCCCCACGCGGCCACCCTGACAAGGCAGCGGGGCGGGGGGCTGGTGCCACATGCGGCCGCTTATCCGCGGCTAGAGGCGGCCGGACACGTGGTTCTGGAGGCAGTCTTGCCTCCAGAACGGCCACATGCGCATCAACGAGTTTGCCAACTGCGTTGATGATTTTGGCGAGGGCCTCGTCCGACAAGCCTCCCACCTTCAGCGTCGGGGTCGGCTGAGCCTCTCCAGGGCTCCGCGGCGCCGCAGGGGCGCTAGCCGGCGGCAAGCGGTCCGCGGGGAGAGGCGTCAACCTCACCACGGGAACAGGGAGTTTCGCCGCGGTGACCGCGCCAGCGTCAGCCGGCGACGCGCGCTTCGCGGCGGCAGGCGTCTTCCTCGCCGCGGGGACGGGTGTGACGGTGACGCCATCACCCAACGTCGTCGGCGCCAGCGCGAGGCGGCTTTGGCGCCGCAGCGGCCGCTGAGTAGCCGGCCCTGGCCGATGGCGCGGCTGGCGCAGGTGACACGAACAGCGCCACCTGCGCCTTGAGGTCGGCCACGTCTATCAGCAGCTGGCGGTTTGCCCGACGCATTTCGGCCAGCATGTCGCCCAGGTTCCGGTTTCGGGTCCGCAGGCCTGACATCTCGCCTCTAAGGCGGACATTTTCGGCCTGCAGATCCAAGGCTTCGCCGGCGCGGACAGCGACCGCCGCCGCCCTTTCCACAGCCGAGGTCCCTCGCCCTCTTCGGGAGGCCTGGATCTTGGGTGGAGGCATGTTGGCCACGCTCCCCTCGGTTTCGGCGCTCGAGCTGCCTCCCTTACTCAGGGGGCGCTTTCGCACCTGCGAAGGGAGGGCCTCCTCCTTCTTAGTCGCGGTCGCCGGCGGCGTCTTTGCTGCTAGACGCGCCGACGACCTAGTGGGGCCTTCACCGCCCTCGTCCATTCTGACGGTAGATCCGCCGCCCTCATCTTCGGACGGCTCTGCGACATCGCTGTCGCCCTCGTCCGTCGACGGCTCTGCTGCGAGTCTACCGTCCTTCTTCTCTTCAGCGGCGGCAGCCTCCCTGCGCGCTCGCCGCTCCTTCAGCCGCCTCTTGTGGCTCAGGCCGTTGCCCCGAGACGTGCCTGCTAATATTATAAATGTGAATGTTTGTGAAAAATAAATAAAATATAGTTGTTTTATTAGAAGGCAGAAGCCTTCTAATATCATAAATGTGTGAGTAATAATCTGAAAAAGAGTATAATATCATAAATGAGTGTTTATTACGCGGTTACGAGTAAACTGTTCAACAGATTTAGATGAAACTTAGCAAATAGATAGACCATTTCCTGGATTGACAAATAAGATATTATTAACTTGATAATATTTTCTTTTTGGATAACTTTGGGAAAGTTACTATTTACGCGGGTAGAAGATAGTTAAATAAAATTCTTAAATTACTCTAATATAATTCTTAAATTTTCCATCTACTGATTCCTTATGCATTGATTCAATTATCTAAAATCATCTTCACATTATTGCTTTTATAATGAAACTGGTTTGGACTATATCGGTTGGTTAGTTTCACAGTAAATAATGGCCATAGACCGATATATACACTAAATATATAGTAGAAGCTGTATGCATTCGTTTAAAAAATAACATGAGTAGAAAATTCCCAATTAAGTTTAAATTCATAAACCGTTTGCTTCTATAGAAAAAGGAGTGTTTGCTTGAGTTATACAAGCAAATTGATCTCAGCATATATAGCGAGATTAAATAATTGTTTACCGTCAGGTAAATATAACTTTCGTACTTCGAGATTGTAATAATCGTAAAACATTTTCTTTTTCATTCATTCATTCAGTCATCATCATATGTGAACATATGTCCTACTACGGGGCTCGATCAGAATAGAAAAAAGTACTATACCACACTGGTGAGACTGATTGGCATAGCATTTCATTTCGAGTGTTCCTTCTCTTACAGTACTTCTGTAGTGGAAGTACAGCACTGTTGGCAGTTTTCTATCTACAGGCACTTGGTTACTACCACTACCAGACTCTTACAGAAAATTGACGATTTACCGTCTCAAGTGTCGCATATATATATATTATATATATATATATATATACATATATATATATATATATATATATATATATATATATATATATATATGTCGATTCGTTAATAAATTACAGCGTTTCAATTTTGTCATCGCTTTTTCTTTAAAACTGAATGAAATGTACCAAGTACATACTCATACTTTCTTAAATATTCATTAGTACCTAAATAAATCATTGATTACGTTTGCTACAGTATAACAAACGTCACCTTTACAAACAGCTGACGAGTCAATGACCTTGAAATTTTCGCTTCAAATTTTTGTTATGGGTTCCTACCATCATTACCTACCACCCTTCTGACCAGCTGCTCCATTCTCTGATACACCCTGTATATATATATATATATATATAATGTCTAAATTTCATTACGAATAAAGTGTGATAAAAATTGTTGCAATGCTTATTAGACATAGTGAATTAACCTACGAGTATTTTAAATGAATATCTTACGCGATTATTTTAGTGCGTCACACGATCTCTCATTCGGAAGGATTATCGCGGCACTATTCTCAGGAATTTACCCGGGCTATTCCCGGGATGGGAAGGCATCGTAGAGATTTATTGGAATAGAGGGGCGGGAAATGCTGATACGTAATTTATGAGCCGAAAACTGTAGCCAGCGGATTTTCTTTAATGATCCGTTATTCCAACGTTGGTACGTTTACTTATAGGCTTTCTAACTTTAACTTTATCAAACGCATCAATTTATATAAGTGCTTTAGTATATCAGTAAGTGCTTTACTATAACAAATTCATGGACTTATGTAAGTGCTTTGCTTTATTACCCGCGTGGTGAAGAGTTAAGAATATAATTCATTACTCTTATCATACCCGTTGATCTCTTAAAATACGAGTAAGGCACATATGCATATAACATCTATAAAAGAGACAGAAATCTCGGAATAAAACTAGATAGTCACTAGTAGATCAATTTCCTTTCTATTGTGGAAGAAACTCAAGCCAGCTGATTGCGGCGTGTATGATACCTATATTGGTTTTTATAAATCATCATCATCGTCATCATCATCATAGCCCATGTATGTCCCACTTTTAGGCTCGGGCCTCCTTCGTAATGGGAAGGAAGTTAATCTACTATACCACGCTGGTTAGACGTGTTGGTATAGGGTTTTGTTTCGAGTTTTCCTTCTCTTGCATAGATGTTATATGCGTTTAATATCCCTTAGTCGTCTCTTACGATCACCCACGGGTAAGATAGGGGGTGGTGAATTGTATTCTTACTCCGTCACCACACGGATATTTTATAAATAATCAAGCATATTAAATGCTAAATTTCAGTAATTTGAATAACAGGGTTGTGTCATCGTTTAATACAATTCTAACTGTAAAGTTTGAGTATTAAATCTGGACAATGTGTAAACAATGTCGGGTAGACGGCTCATGTCTCCTGAAAGACGAAAATATATAATACAATGCAAGAATTGAATGTCCTACAATAGTTTACGATTTTGTAAGTGGCAGCACGATTGGAAAGGATTTCCAATAGGTGTGGGTTCGAATCACACTTGTTACAATTATTTTTCGCTCATAATCGGTTTTTTATAAATTTACTTAAATATTAAAATTATAATTTATATCTTGATAATATTGAGGCCATGAAAGGACGTGTTAGATAACTATGTATAATATTAAAAAGGTATAATATTAAAAAATATATTGGTAACATATCCAATAAAAATATTACCTAATATATTATGTGATATTTTATCACAATTCTCTTTTTTGATAGAAGAAGCTACAATATTAAATTCATATAAACGTTAAAATTTTGCAATATAAAATCTACGAATACTTTTCTAGATATTTTAATAACAGTTCTAAGACGTCGAGTTCAGGACATTGTAGAGATTTTTGTATATAGGATAGTACTTGGTCTTCCCTTTCTGTAATTTCTCAGTTTCTTTGCTATATATCTTGTTACCGAAATATATAAACTTTAGCGTACAAATTAATAAAAATATTAAACTTACAAAGATTTTTTTATTGCGTTTAGTGGCAAATTATTACATTGACCTGGACTAACTCCACCTGATTCCGTTTGGCAACAATTACATTCCCAAGGAGGGTTGAAAGCAGGCAGGCGGCCGGTCATAAAAATATTGTTAATAACTTTTGCAATATATACAATGTAAGAGGAGTACACATTGCGTTGATATCAAGTAATAATGATAAAAGCGGGACAGTGAATGATGACTGGCAAATTACTGAGAATTAGGCATTTACCATGCTAGGTTATTCATTTAAAATAGTTTTGCAAAAAAAAAAAGCACGAGAAGCAGTTCTGGACTGTCGACAGAAGTGAAAACTTAAATCTATGAAACAAAATCATTTAAAAATAAAATTAATTGTTAATATAACTTAATTCATTCATACAAGGAATTATTTCTCTGAAAATTTTATAATTTTTGAGGGACTCCTAATTTAGTGGCAGTGACAAATTAACATACAACACATAATTATTTAATATAGTAATTGAATAATATTAACGATATTACTTTCTCTCCTACGGTCTACTCTCCCTCCGTCTTACGAATTTTTGATCAGATCATGTGTTCTGATGCGAGTTTAACATTTTTTACCATATACATATACGTACATATCATCACGCCATATCCCTTGCAGGGTAGGCAGAGAGAACAGAGTGCCAGAGAACTCTATCTCTGCATACTTCACTCGCTTCCTCAACATTCATAATTCTCTTCATACACGTTCGCCGGTTTCGGAGACTCTTGACTCCACCTTCCTTCAGTACCTGACCGATCTGGTCTAGGTAGGTTAGTCTCGGTCTCCCTCGGTACCTACATCCTTCCACTTTCGCATTGTATATCTTCTTAACCAGACGTTCGTTCGGCATTCTTTCCACATGTCCGAACCATCGGAGCATTCCCTTTCGCATCTTTACACCAATACTCTCTTTCATACCTACTCGCTCTCTTACGTCGTCGTTACGAATGCGGTCGGTCAGCCTAACTCCACAGATTTTCCGAAGAGATCGCATTTCGACCGCATTAATTTTACTTTCATACTCTTTTCTGCATACCCAACTCTCGCTTCCATACAGTAATGTTGGGACAAGCACTGCGTTATGTATTGCTACACGTGCCTTCTGGCTGAGGTGGTGGCTGCCGAGAAGTTGCCCCAACGCTCCGTTCACTCTATTTCCCGCATTCACTCTTCGCTCTATATCAGTGGTGTACCGTCCATCTCGGCTAAATCCACATCCAAGATATACAAATTCATCCACTTGCTCTAGTACATCATTACCTATTGTTACTCTTACATCTGTTCTGGCTTCATCTCTTTCTAAGACCATTATTTTGGTCATTTCAAAGACCAACATTTTTTACCCATCCCAAAAAACTGCACAACGTCGCTAAAGAAGATTTCTCTTAAAAATAAATAATAGTTTAAAAACTAAAAAAACACGCTTTTACATATAAACCAAACTAAATAGTATAAAATAACTTTTTTAATTATTCAAGTTAAGGTAGAGTGATAAATAAAAGAAATTATTTTAATGTAAAAAAGCGTGGGGTGCCTGATGTTAACATTCCATTGATAGAGCCATGTGGGTAAGTGTGCGCAATTCCATTCGCTTTGGACTGAAATACATGGATTTGCGTACACTTATCATACCGCACACTTGCCTCACATGACTAGATACTAGGAGTAGCGACATTATCGCAATATTTTCAAAAAGCACCCCACGTTTTTCTTTTATTTATCACTCTACCTTAACTTGAATAATTAAAAAAGTTATTTTATACTTTTTAGTTTGGTTTATATGTAAAAGCGTGTTTTTTTAGTTTTTAAAACTATTATTTATTTTTTATTTTTCTGTTTCACTAAATACAGAAGCGCGATTTTAATTATTTTAATCTACTATGATTCCGTGACTACTATCGATAACTGTAATTATTTTCCAAATCATTAAATATGTACAGCTGTATTAATTGTGAAACCTCGATTTTTAAAATTCATTCAAATATTTTTACATTGTGGTCTTGTTACTTGATAATCGAATCATTTCATCAAATGCTATGTAACAGAGAAGCTTTAGATGAAATGATTCAATTACGAAGACTATGACTAAGTGCTACATAAGCTTGTCCAGCAGCAAACAGTCGAGAGCCTAGATAAATGACTGCATGATCAACTGTAAAGACTTGAATCTTGTGGACACTCGATGCCCAACTCAGAATGTCAACGGCAACATTCGTCTCTCAGCAGTTCCATATTTGGAAATTTTCTATTCAACTTACCTACTGCATAAAAATTTAATAAGTGGAAATATTTATAAATTTGAATTCCTATAAATCTTAATGTTTTGAAATTATATGAAAATATAATTTTAATTGTATTTAACAATCGATTAAAATTTGAAGTATTTACAGACGGTACTAAGATGGCCGAAACCAGTACTTCTTTTAAATGAGACAATAACTCACAAATGAACAATTAAAAAACTGAGTTTTACATTAGTCCTGCATTAGTAACTACATATGTTTTATAATAACATTCCAAGCTTAGATCTTAAATATTATAATAATACAAAAGTTAGTTATATAATATTTATATTTTTAACTTTATACATAAGCACTGAATCAGTTGAATACTATGTTATATGATAACATTCCAAGCTTTGACCTTAAATATTTAAATTTATCTTTAAACAATGCTCTTGTAAGTATATCTGCAATTTGTCAATCACTACCAACAAACTATAATACAATTTATATACTTTTTTTTAATAAAGTTATATTTAATTTCAATATGTTTACACTTCTTATGGAGATTAATGTTTTTAATGACACTGATAGCAGTTTGGTTATCTAAATTAGAACAGAGTCCTCTTTACTTAAAAACTGTTTGATCCACATGGCCTCTTTTTAACAGCACAAGCTGCCATAAATTCAGCCTCTGTAGTAGATAGAGCCATGGTTTGTTGTCTTTGGCTGTACCAAGCCACAGCTGCCCCATTCTTAATGAAAACATAGCCAGTAAGTGAATGACTTGTATCCATGTTCGGCCGGTACATGTTATTGACTATAAATTAGCTGTTGTTATCTAATTTTTACTGTTTATAATAACAGTCAGTTTTGTTAAATCTTACTTGGCTACCACTTTGAATAACCTGAATCACAGATATCAGATAGCTAGGTTGCTAGTTTGAGAACATGTAAAACATTATTAAACAGGACTATTTTGTCATGACTTATATATTATATAAGTGTCTAAGCTTACTTGTCCTGAGGATTGCACAGATAATTCCTATCAATTTCTCCTATATTTCTTTGGCAATACACGAGATTTGAATGTGCACATAAATTGTTGGACTGAAAGAAGTCGGTTATAAACATACAGGTCAAGCTAATAAAAAGCGTGTAAAAAAAAAGAAAGATTATCTCATGTGAGACAATGGGCAATACCTTATATGTTAAATATTAAATCTCAATAATTTAATAAAAATCTAACTGAAAAATTAGAGTATTAAATCGGAACTATGTGTATATGTTTTTTGACAGATGGCGTGTGGAATTTCTTCTGTATTTTTTTTAGTATTAATAACACTGAACTACCTATTGCTGCAGCAATGGTGAAATTATTGTAATGGATTGTAACAGACGTTGGTACAAATTTTGCGTATGAAAATTATTTTCTATTTGTTGATTTGCCTACATTGTATTAAAAATAAAAAACAATTGATGAAAGATAATCATATCATCACGCCATATCCCTTGCAGGGTAGGCAGAGAGAACAGAGTGCCAGAGAACTCTATCCTTGTATACTTCACTCGCTTCCTCAACATTCATAATTCTCTTCATACACGCTCGCCGGTTTCGGAGACTCTTGACTCCACCTACCTTCAGTACGTGACCAATCTGGTCTAGGTAGGTTAGTCTCGCTCTCCCCCGGTACCTACATCCTTCCACTTTCACATTGTATATCTTCTTAACCAGACGTTCGTTCGGCATTCTTTCCACATGTCCGAACCATCGGAGCATTCCCTTTCGCATCTTTACACTTCTCACCACCTCACCACCACCTCATACTCTCTTTCATACCTACTCGCTCTCTTACGTCGTCGTTACTAATACAATCGGTTAGCTACTTACGGTCCTGTGTACTTACACAGAATTAATACTTTAATTATTATATTCAGTTACACTATTGTTAAAATTATAATCGACAAGAAACGAATTTCAATTTTACATATATCTAGCGAAGATTTAAACTTGGACCAATATTGAATAAAATAGCAAAATTAAATATTCATACATATAAATATTGGTGAAAGTAAATCTGAATATAAAAATTGCATTGATTGCGAATGCAATTTTAATATAGTTTCGATGTATTCACTAGTAGGCACATTTCTTTTGGCTGACTTATTTGGAGACTCATTTCACAGTTATAACGAATAAATTTTTAGCAGATCAATCGTTACTTGCGTCGACGCGGTACACGATTTAAATCCACAGTATACTGCAAATGTTTTCCATAACAAAAAAATAAATAAATAAAATGTATCCTGTTATTGATTGCAGGTTAACTAGAAATGGTTCAGATTGTGAAAAGGTTTCTGTAGAGTCATTATCACATCATCACAGCCCATATATGTTCCATTGTTGGGCTCGGTCCGCCTCCGTAATGGGAGGCAAATTAACCTACTATACCGCGCTGGTCAGACGTGTTGGTTCTATACCAACTTGTTTTGTTTTGTTTCGAGTTTTCCTTCTCTTGTATAGATGTTATATGCGTTTTATATCCCTTAGTCGTCTTTTACGATCACCCACGGGTAAGATAGGGGGTGATGAATTGTATTCTCACTCCGTCACCACACGGACAATCTGTAGGGTATCTTTAGGGTAAATCAAAATTATTTATGTTTAAGATCTAGGTATAAGGGCACTTATATATTGTCAATTTTATATTATGTTTGAAATTAATCTAATACTACTAGACTACGTATCACTGGATTGAAACGCGGCCGCAAGCTGAGAAGATCCGACAATAAACTAACTTTTAAATTAAATAGTATAACAATATTTTTAGTAATTATTAGCTCCAGTATAATGCCCTTCAAACCATGATACACATCTCTCTCAGATACCACGACCGGGATCCGATTTCAAGTGTAAATAAGGTATTGTGGTAATATGGCCGATTTTATTATTCAAACAATTCAAAAAATTTTCTCCTAAGCGTGATTTTAAAATTCATTTCTGTTACTATAGTTCCACAGTATTTGAGTATAATCTAGGTCTCTATTATAGTAGGCCACCGAAGACAAAGATCGGGTACCGGTGTCTCGCTCGCACTGCAAAGAGAGGAGTTTGCATGGTGGGTCTATGAGGTCACGCACCGCCTCTACCATCACCCCGAACCGATTTAACGAGGCGAAAGGCATCCACAGGTCACCGTAAAAAAAATCTCTATTATAGTAAAGTCTAGATCTTCATTATAGTGTAAACAATATTTTGAGAACTCACGAGAAATTTCGCATAAATTTTGAATAAATTGGCAGAAGCCTAGCTGTATTGCAAAGGTCTATTGTCGGCAGTAACAGATACCATATTTTTTCTGCTTACTCGTTTGCAACCAACAGCAATAAAAAATATTGCTGTGTTTATTACGTTCGTAAGCTATCATTTGGAAAATGAAAATACATAATCTTAAGCAATCATTTGGATCGTATAGCTACGTATGGAGGGGGTACCTAAAAGATAGGAAAGATAAAATTCACCGCATACAAAACCACGTTACATGATCTAATATATTTGTAAGGTTAGATTCAAAGGTTCTAAGTAATTGGCGGGTAAGGCGAAAGCAATTAACGGGAAATTCCTTCGTTCAACGAAATAAAAAGCTTTCAAATCAATGCCGTTATTAATTGGAAGCCTTTTGTGTTCCTCCTTTTATTTAAGTCTTTGATGATGTTTTAAGGATAATATTGGCAGCTATTTTATTACTGCTAAGCGTAGTTGTTGATGAAGCAATTGTCAATTCTAAGTTATTAAGTTTGATAATAAATAATTTATTAAAGTTTTATGTAACCTCATACTTTTCTGAGGTTCTTTACTATCAACTGGAATTTTTTTTTGAGATCAATTGCAGTCGCTAACCAGTTCAGTAAGCATGGTTATTGAGACATTATCAAGCTTTAGTGGAGATATTTTCTAACAGTGATTCTCAGTGATTCAGTGGTATAATAAAAGATGGCTAATTTAGGTTTAACTAAAATATGGTATTAGGGATGGCCAGGTGTGGGTTAAAATTTCAATGTCAGCTCATATACTGCTGAGCACGAATCTCTTTTACAAAAGGAGGAAAATTAACCCACTTACCACGCTGTTCAAATGGATTGTTATAGGATTTTCAGTTTGCCTTTGCACAGACGGTATATCATATCCCTGAGAGGTCTTTTACAATACCTACGGTCAAGATAGGGGCTGGTGAATTGTATTCTTACTTCGTCACCACATCAAAAATAAGATATCAATGTGTCACCCTTATTTGCCAGTGACAATAGTTAAATCTGGCTATCTTGCTAAGTAGAATAGACAGCAGTATTCTCTTGAGAAAGTTGCCCTGGAAGCTTATGTCTGACATTGAAGGATGAGTTGATAGAACGTTGTTTAACTTATAAAAATATTAAAAATGTGAAACAAATTTCGTTCCATTAATCCTTTCAATCATTGAAAAATAAAACATGTAAACTGATATATTTTTATGTAGCAAAAATTACAAATTGTTTTCATTCCGAGGTTTATTTATAGTACTCCTATATCCTCTTATATAATCCTCGATCAGAAATTCAATTAATGTATTTATGCTAACGAGAATACGATGACAATTGGAATATATAAAATAATGTAAAATAATTTTATGTACTTGAACTAAATAGCTAGCCGGGGATTATAAAAATCATTTGAAATATCATCAGAAAAATCAATAGGAAAGGACTGTTTATCCAAATTATAACCTAGGTTTAAGAGCATGGTGTGTCCGAGCTGGGACGGGCAGCGCCGTGACCTCGTCGCTGTCATCGGTGTCGACCTGACGCTGCCGACTGTTGCGCGAGCGATGGTCGACAGCGTCAGGAATTGGGACGCGGTCGCCGCCTTCTGCGAGGCTGTCATCTCGCAGAAGGAGGCGGCGGAACGGGCCCGGGAGGATTCCCGTAACCCGGGTCGCCGCCCGCGGCCGGGGCGGCGCAGGCGCGAATACCTGCGCCTGATGCCGCCCTAACCGAGGCTTCGGGTGATCCGCGCGGGGAATTGTCCAGTCACCCGACGTGAGGCCACCGCGTGAGGGCGACGCCTCGACGGCGAAAGCTGTCGGGGCGTCGACGAGAGAGGAACCCGAGAGGGCGTACCGCCAGGCGGACCACCGAAGACAAAGATCGGGTACCGGTGGTCCGCTCGCACGGCGAAGAAGAGATGCTGGCAGGGTGGGTTAATGGGGTTCCGCGCCGCCTCTTCCGTCACCCCGGACCAATTTGGCGGGGTGGGACGTCCATAGCCCACCGCAAAAAAAAAAAAAGTTTAAGAGCATCAAGAGTAGCAAAGTAATAAAAAAAATGTACTACAATAGTTCACGGTGGTGTAAGTGGCAGCACGATTGGACGGATTTCCAATTAGTGTGGGTTCGAATCCCACTTGTGACATCATTTTTCGCTTCGTAATCGGGTTTTTTATAAATAATTAAACATATTAAATGCTAAATTTCAGTAATTTTAAATTTTACTTATTATTAAATTATTATAATGAAATAATATTATTAAATTATTATAAATAAATTTTGCAAAAATAAATTGCGAAAAGAGTTTGACAGCGGTGGGATTTGAACCCACACACTTTCGGACTAGTGCATAAACCAGCGCCTTAGACCACTCGGCCACGCTCCCTGCCTAAAATCAGTCCAAAATTAACTGCTGCTTTTCAACCATGCAATCTGTCATGGTAGACGGTTTTATTTTCGTTACGGAATTTCTTGATTCGGTCGCCGCGCTCAAAGCAAGATAAAAGCTATGCAATAGCTTAAAATTACACCTGTTACATCGTATTTTATATAGGTTAAAAATTATAAAATTGAAAAATATATTGACATGCATCATATACATACAAAATATAAAGAAAATTTTCTTAATACATACATCATTCTCTTACTCTTATCTTAATTGCTTGGGGTCGATACAATATGTACTCTTCTTTTATAGTACATATTGTAAAAATTATTGGCAATAGTTTTATGACCGGCCGCCTGCCAGATATCAACCCTCCTTGGGAATGTAATTGTTGACCAAACGGCATCAGAGGGACTTGGCTCAGGTCGTAAGAAGACTCTTAGTCGACTTTTTAGTATTTACACTACCACACAGCAATTTCTTCATACATATACGTCTTCACAAAATATATAAAGATGCTTAAGGGGCCAATCTATTTTCTTCTACAATAGACTATCTAAAGATCCAAGACTTGCCAGCGAACATCTTTCAAAAGCTATCAACTGACTGCAGAAAGGTTTATTTTAAAAGTAAAGATATGACGATGAATCATATTTATATTATTATTTCAACACGTATAAGTCCCACAGCTGAGCTCGAGCCTAGTCCATAGTAGGTGTGCAATTGATTTAGTATACCAGACGAGTCAGACGTATTGGTATAGGGTTAATTAAAAATTTTCTTTCTCTTGTGGGTTTTTATTGCTTATTGTGGCAAACGAGCAAGCAACAAACCTAAAGGTAAGTGTCACTGCCGTCCATGGACCTTTGGAATACCAAGAGTATAGCTTAGGCCATTGCCTACCAAAAAAATTCCCAAACCCACCCAGTTGGCCTTCCAGCTCTCTCGCTCACCGGTCGAAGCGCAATAGCACATTACTATTACTCAGACGTCGATGTTCTGCGCGAGTGTGGTACTACCCCGGACGGACCGGCCCGCGGCTGCAGAAAACTCAACTGCGTGGTTCTACCACTATCCTTACCTTACCATTACCTTGGTCTGAAAAGTTTTTCGTTTAACTAATAATTTGCATTTGATTTGCGCTTAAAATAAGTACATACATACATATCATCACGCCATATCCCTTGCAGGGTAGTCAGAGAGAACAGAGTGTCAGATAACTCTATCTCTGCATACTTCACTCGCTTCCTCAACATTCATAATTCTCAAAATAAGTGCTAGTTAAATACTAGCTTGATAATTGAATCAATTGAACCAATATTAAAAATTACCTACAATTTAAAAAGTTATGCCAACACATTCTGTTTCTTGAATTAGATTTCTCAAATGGTAAGCTTTTATGCTCTCTGCAATTTAACTTTAAGTAGATATTATAAGATATTCTCTAAAATAATATTTTTTCTTGATTTGAATATGGATTAGAGAATTCGTAGAATATACCATTTTTTTTCTTGCGGTGGACTATGGATGTGGTCGCGCTCCGCCAAATCGGTCTAGGGCGACGTAAGAGGCGGCGCGCAACTCCATAACAGACCCACCCTGCAAGGACTCCTCTCTTAGCCGTGCGAGGGGGCCACCGGTACCCGATCTTTCTCTTCGGTGGCCTTCGTAAATTATACCTCAGCTTACATACGTGCCACTGCTTGGTCCGAACTTGGATTATTCTACCAAATGGGTTCATATAAGTTTCTTTTTTTTTTTATTTCAAGTGAAAAAAGTAGATGGTGAATGTACTTCCTCGATGTACATAAATTCTGGGGTAGTACCACACTCTCGCAGAAAATCAACTTCTGAGCAATGGCAATGTCTTGTTGCGTTTTTTTTTTGCGGTGAACGAGAGAACCGAAAGTCCAACTTAAGTAGGTTGTCGCTGGCAGGCAGCCTTGCTCTACCACTAGTATTACAAAGGTCCATGAGCTTACAAAGGTCCATGAGCAGTAGAAACAGTTATCATCAGATGTGATAATTGCTCTTTTATAATTGCCAATATAAGCAATAAAAAAACCTTTACCTTTGTCTCTGACTAGTGTGGCATAGAAGATCAATTTACGTCTTGTTTTGGAGGATACTTAAGCTTAGCAGTAATGATGATGATGATGTATTAGATGGCATGCTCGTTTACCAGCAAAAAAATACGTATTAAAATTTAAGAGTAATTATTATAAAACATGCCTTATCATTATTATTCTTATGTGACGATTTACTAAAATTTTATATATCATCATCCTTTCTTCACCCATCTTTTGGCTATATAGATGGCAAAAATACCGTGCCTGTTCCTGGGTTCAAATCACATACAGGAAAATATTTTGTGTGATACACAATATTGTTCCGAGTTTGGGTGTAACTCGTGTCTGCTAAATTATGTATTTGTAAAGGACCCCGCAATACAAGGGTTATTTAAATCGTGCCGGCGATTGTATATTAAAAAAAAAAAACTTGAGGTATAATTAAAGGACCCCTTCCCTTCTAGAGTGAGAAGAAGTATATACCTTAATATGAGAAGAAGATATGAGTCGAATATCTGAATTCCAATAAATTCGAAGCTCACCAAACCACAGTTTAATAAAACCATTTCAGTTTTAGATGATTCCATATATACGGAGTTTTATCTGGTGTAACAAACGATTGGATTACTTTAGATGTCTCGAACTGATTTACTGGTCGCTAGGTTAGACTGTGGCTCTGAGACTGGAATATTAGGATGACTTGCTTTATTATGATAGTTTAGCTGATAGAAGTTATTAGCTAAATTGGACTAATATCAATATATCAATTGTGGATCTTTTGTGACCATTAGATAATTCAATTAGTGGTAGGACTATATATATATATATATATATATATATACTATATATATGGGTCAATCCAGGGTAGTACCACACTGCCCTAGCCAAAGCCTCGGGTGATCGGACCGGGGAATAGTCCGGTCACTCGACGTGAGGCCACCGCGTGAAGACGACGCCCCGACGGCGAAAGCTGCTGGCGCGTCGACTCGAGAGGAACTCGCGAGGGTAAACCGCCGGATGGGTCACCGAAGACAAAGATCGGGTACCGGTGGCCCGCTCGCACGGCGAAGAGAGGTGTTTGCAAGGTGGGTCTAGGGGTTGCGCGCCTCTTTCGTCGCCCCGGACCGATTTGGCGGGCGCGACCACGTCCATAGCCCACCGCAAAAAAAAGAAAGGGCAGTACCACGCTCTCGCAAAAAATTGACGTCTGAGCAGTGGTAATGTGCTGCAGTGCTTCTTTCATCTCGACAATACTCTATCTTAAGTGCCTTAAGTATTAAATTCCTTATGTATAATATTAATAGAACTAACATAATTAACATATGCAAATAAAGCTCGACTTAGAACAACCTTTTATAGATTATATAAAATTTGTTATACACGAGAATATGATTCGTAACTTGTAATACTGCGCCATCGGTTAAGTCTTAATTAATCCTAAGGTATACACAATTTCTTAGACACTGATATTACTCAGTAACGTAGGCAGCCTTGTTTTAATTAAATCAGTATGCTTTATGTACCTGGAAACTGGTTAAGGATTACTATAATAATTTCTCAACACCCCTTTACCCCTCAACGAGCTTATTGAAATAGATCTATAATATTGGCAAGCTTGATTTCGAACATATTCTAATTTAAAACTCACGATGGCATTACGCTTGCTGAGCTAAAAGCCTATATAACCCGCACGACTATAGCACAAATATCCGCGGTTCTATCCTCGTCGTCGAGGTGTGAAACCGCGCCGCGAAATAAATATTACTCCAAACGTGGGCACACACTTTTCATCCAGTAATGGCCCAAGCCGAGATGCGACAAAATGGGGTACTTTTGGTCGATAGCGCTTAGCCAATCAACACCGGGTTAAGAGCCCTCAGCGCTCAACTATATTCCTCGTCTAGTTATAAAAAATATTTACAGTTAATAACTTTAGAGAAAAAAAGATAACGTATTTTCAAAAAATACTAATTAGTTCCCTTTTTTTTTGTTTTTGGTGTGTCGGCTACGGTCGGCGCACTCCTCGCACCACTCCATCTGGAGTGACAGAGGGGCGTAAGCACGCACACCCATAACCCACCCGTGACGTCGCCTTCGTCGTTGGGCCGACCACCGGAGCAGAGTGACTTGACGTCAGTGGTCGGCCCGACGGAATACCACTGAGGAGTACCCTCTCCTCGACCGACGTCCCCCCCTCGGGTAGGATGTCGGTCTTTCCTCACGCGGTCGGCCTCTCGGCGGGTGACAGACTAATTCCCCGATCCAGTCACCCGCGGCCTCGGCTAGGGCGGCATCAGGCGCAATTAGTTCCCTAAAGAGTTATGGAAATATCATCAGAGAAGAACTGCGATCACTAATTCGCCTGTCAAACGCGGTGGTTTTAACAAACACCCCTCTTAGCAAGTTATATGTCCAATAGCGGATATCAGATAGGTTCGTGAATGGATGAATCCTTTAAGCGTTGTCTAATGTAGTAGGACTGTAGGTTAAAATGAACAACACTCATCAACAGAATAGCAAGTACATCATGATAAAGGACAGGCACAATTTATTGTGGTGACTACAGGAAAGTTGGCAATTCTACAAAACAAAGTACATACAGAAGATATGGAAGGACCTTATGCGACAGTATACGCTGATCATTAAATTAGGAAACAAAATGTGTTACTTCAAAAGTATTTCTGTTTGTACTGGAAACTTTGTATTATTTAGTTTTCTGTAATAATAACTTAAAATATTTTTATCTCACCCGTCTAATATTTGTCTTTATAAATATATTACATACTTTCATAAACCTAGTATACCTATAATCAAAGATAGCACTTCATTTTCTTCCTTCACTTTTTTTTTAGAAGTAAATAACTTGTTTATTAATAATGTTTGACTTCCAACATAGTTTTTCCGAGCAAATCTCAACGGTAAAATATTGGGTTCGTCATAGCACTTAGGCTTGAAATTTATTTATAAATACCCTATTGTAACATATTAATTAGGTTTATCCTCGTGACAATAAATATGTATTTTTGTTGTTCTATTAAAACTATAAATAAATGTAATATTACCTAAAATAAAACTCCCTCAATTTGCTGCGTGACAGAGTTACAATTTTCAACCCAGAAAAATTAATAGACTTTTTAGCCCTAGTGTTTTAAAACTATGATTAAGAAATATTCATTCATTCATCCATCAACGTGTAGACGTCCGCTGTTGGACACAGACCTTCCCACGAAAATGCCACTCAGAACGGTCCTATGCCTCCAGCTTCGAACGGCTTGCTACGACTTTCGAGATGACGTTGATTTACCTAGAAGCGGGTTGTCACCCCATGACAACCTTTCTTCATCAATGGTTGTCGATCCAATGAGTTATGTGGTCTATATATTGCCACTTCCACGGGCTAATTCTTCAGTTTCTGTCAGTTACCAGAAAACCACCCACAAAAAAAAGGAATCGTGCTGGCTCATTCTTGGTATTGCAAAGTTCCATATCTTACCATTTCTTATCAGGTCTACTTGTTCATTTACTATAATAAAAACAATAAAAAACATTAAAAATGCTAACTTTGGTATCAGTTAACTTTAGCTAACGTTGAAAATATTTATTTAAAACTAAGATGAACGTTCATAGTGTGTTTTCACTTTAATATTCAGTTCTGTACTCAAAAGAAAGTTGGGGATAATATTTATTCTGAAGTTCGTCGCATACGGAATCCTTTACGATTCAAATGAAGTGAGCTTCAAGTTTATAGTTTGGTTTTTGCAATTACAGTGGAATAAGCAAGTGGGGATTCTGCATATGAAATAAGTAGTATGTAAATGATATTCCCAGTGCAGTGATAGGTTAGAAATACAATTACCCGCCCTCTTTCTTTACTGTGAATAGTCGTGAATGACGACTCAAGCTAAGGCAAGCAGATGCAAGCAGTTTTATAGTGGTAGGATGACGCTGTTGACAGTTCTCTGTCTACAGCCGCGAGCCGGTCCATCCGTGGTAGTACCACAATCGCACAAAATCGTCGTGTAAGCATTAGCAATGTACTATTGCTCTTCGTCCGATGAACGAGAGAGCCATCAGCCCAACTGGGGTGGGATTGGGGTATGTATTGGTAGGCAGCGGCTTAGACCTTTGGTATAACAAAGGTCCATGAGCGACAGTGACACTTACCATCCAGTATGCTGCTTACTTGTTTGCTACCATAAGCAATAAAAAAACAGTTAAAATTATTGCAAGTGAAGAAAGACTCGAAACCAAACCCTATATCAACCCGCCTACCCAGCGTGGTATAATAGTTCAATTTCTGTTACATTGTAAAGAAGGATAATGTATTGCAGTAGATTGTGTGGAAGCAGTAGTGATGATGATGATGATTCATAGCTTATGAAGAATACAATGTATCATCATTACTTAGTTAGCCGTCGAATTCATTAAAATTATTTGAGAGAAAATTAGGTGAACGAGTAGTGGCACACTGCTGAGATGCTTATACGTACATACATACCATCACGCAATATCCCTTGCAGGGTAGGCAGAGAGAACAGAGTGCCAGAGAACTCTATCCTTCACTCTTATACTTCACTCGCTTCCTCAACATTCATAATTTTCTTCATACATGCTCGTCGGTTTCGCAGATTTTTGACTCCACCTTCTTTCAGAACGTGACCAATTTGGTCTAGGTAGGTTAATCTCGGTCTCCCCCGGTACATACATCCTTCCACTTTCGCATTGTATATCTTCTTAACAAGACGTTCGTTCAGCATTCTTTCCACATGTCCGAACCATCGGAGCATTCCCTTTCCCATCTTTATACCAATACTCTGTTTCATACCTACTCGCTCTCTTACGTCGTCGTTACGAATGTGATCGGTCAGATGTCTATAACACGAACTATATTCGTTAACCAAATATGGCGATTACTCTCATATCAAATATGGCGTTCATGAAATTACGACTCTTAAAGAAGTTTATGGTCATTAGTAGAAGTAATCAGTCTTTTCATTTTCTCGAACTCCTGGCTTGAAGGAAATAATCCTGATATTACGGAGCACTGCAACAACTGAAATATATAATTTTAAGGCTACAAATTACACCAAGACTCAGAACAACAATTTATGAATTACAGAAAGAATGGTAATCAAATTCACTATACTGTCACGGTAAGTTGGTATCTTAACCACTACCCCAACTGCGCACTGAAATTTATAGACAGTTTTGGAGCTATTAAATTTCTTTAAAAATTCATAATAGACTAGGACTAAGCCTAATTGACGGATATAGTCTCTCCTCATATTAAGTAGGGCATGAAATTGTCCTCAAAATTACTTTCTCACGTAATGACGGACTAAGAATCTATCACCATCACCTCTGCAACGAATGGACAGCAACGTTCGCCGAGTAAATTCATACTGTCCACTCACCAACGACCGCTATTTACCTATCTACCAAGCATTTTTTATTTTTTTTTATTGCTAATGGTGGCAAACGAGTAAGCAGCACACTTGATGGTAAGTGTCACTGCCGCACATGGACCTTTGCAATACCAAGGGTACTCCAAAACCACCCAATTGGGCTTCATAAGGGTTACAATAATTTTCTCTTCTTATGGGGAGGTCTATATCCATAGGTTGAATAAAGAAAGATACATGAATAAAAAAATTGATACATAGCAAAATGATTGAATGGATTTCTTTACACCTCTACATATCTTTACGTGAAAAATAATACAATAGCTATATTTTTAATTTTTTTCTTTTATCTATTGTAAGAGATACGTTTCAAAAATCTCTCATTAATTATTCCCTTAAAGCATACGTGTTACAATCTTATAGTCTTTATCGAATATCATAAGTATAAGATCTCATTAGATACCTTCAGACTACTGAATACAGGTGTTTACTCACCAATATATTCCTTTAACACGCCATAATAAAAATAATATTTTATACATTGCTTTTTTGCTTAGTCTAGCGTTTAATGTAGCCATAACAAAACCTGCAATGGATGTTGTTTAAATAAAAATATACGATTTGAGTCGCGTATAATAATAATTTCGTGATCAAAATTTATTTTAGAGTATCTATGTCGCCTAAATTTTGTACGCACGCTCTTTGACTAATTAATTTAATAAACATATTATTTACATTCCTTATATGTATATATGAGAAGTATGAAAGTGGTATTAGTCATGAAAACAGATTAGGGGACTGTCTTGTCCTGTCCTGGTATGTAGAAGAAATCATTGGCATTTGACTATATGAGTTTTGATGGACGCAAGAAAAGTTGAAGATCTAAAGAGAGATGGATGGCTTGTATGGATAGTTATAGGGGTTGCGCCTGATGCCGCCCTAACCGAGGCCGCGGATGATTGGACTGGGGAATAGTCCGTTATCCGCAGAGAGGCTGACCGCGTGAGGGTGACGCCCTGTCAACAGGTTGTGGCGTCGACGGGGGATGGTACCCGAAAGGGTAACCCGCCAGGCTGTCCACGTATGTCAAGGAAGCGGTTCCAGTGGCTGGTCCAATGACTATGGGAAGAGAATACGGTGGATTATTCAGCCACAGGTCACCCTTCCGTTGCCCCGGACGGAGAGGAGTCACACCATAGCCTACAAAAAAAAGGTATAAGGGTTACGAAAGAATTGACTACAAATATGACGACAGATAGAAGTTCATAGAAAATAACGACATATTGTATTGACCCCACTGAACATTTGGTGAGGTTAAACTAGTTATTTCGCGGGTATCGCACGGTGTCAACCGAGGCGGCATGCCTATTAGCCGGGACACCCCCGTGGGACCTAGAGGCGGAGATGCTCGCCGACCTCTACCAGCGGGTAACCTCAGTGCGCGACGAGGGTGGCTCCCCATCGTCTAGCGAGATAGCCACCTGGCGCGAGGATGCCCGCCGAGACGTCATCGCCCGTTGGGTTACGTGGCTGGAAAGGCTTAGACACGGTGTTGTTACCGTTGAGGCCCTCCGGCCCGTACTGATGGAGTGGATGGAGCGGCGGCGCGGAGTCCTCTCCTTCCGGCTGGTGCAGGTATTGTCAGGGCACGGTTGCTTCGGCTTGTACCTGCACACGGTCGCTGGAGGGAGTGGACTCCGTCCTGCAACCATTGCAGTAGTGACGAGGATACGGCGCAACATACGCTCGAGGTATGTCCAAGCTAGGACGGGCAGCGCCGTGACCTCGTCGCTGTTATCGGTGCCGACCTGACGCTGCCGCCTGTCGCGAAAGCGATGGTCGACAGCGTCACGAATTGGGACGCGGTCGCCGCCTTCTGCGAGGCTGTCATCTCGCAGAAGGTGGCGGCGGAACGAGTCCGGGAGTATTCCCGTGACCCGGGCTGCCGCCAGCGGCCGGGGCGGCGCAGTCGCGAATATCTGCGCCTGATGCCGCCCTAACTGAGGCTTCAGGTGATCGGACCAGGGAATTGTCCGTTCACCCGACGTGAGGCCACCGCGTGAGGGCGACGGGTTCTCGTGTCGACGCCCTGACAGCTTTCGCCGTCAGAACCCGTAAGGGTAAACGGTGGCCCGCTCGCACGGCGCAGAGAGGTGCTTGCAGGGTGGGCCCACGGGGTTACGCGCCGCCTCTTCTTGTCGCCCTGGACCGATTTGCCGGGGCGTGACCACATCCATGGTCCACATTACAAAAAAAAAACTAATTATAAATAATGATTTCTTTGTTATTCCTTCCAACCCGTATGACCAGCGTGGTATAGGTCAATGTTCCTTCTATTGCGGACGAGGTTTTAGCCTTTTTTTGTGGCTTCTGCTGTGGTCCGCCCCGCCAAATTGGTCCGGGGCGACGGAAGAGGCGGCGCGCGACCTCATAGACCCATCATGCAAACTCCTCTCTTCGCCGTGCGAGCGGGCCATCGGTACCCGATATTTGTCTTCATTGGCAAGAGATTTTAGCCTAGCAGTGGGAATTATGACTGATTATGATGAAGATAGTAATCATTGTTAGAGAAAGAAAAGTCAAATATAACCGATATACATTCTAAAGTCAAGATATAAGCCTAAAAAATTAAAAAATAATACCCTAATATATTATAATCTCCGCTTAAATTAATTATAATACTTTTAATAACTTTGCAGAACAATTAGTGTTCTGAAAACTTAAGTCAAAAGAAAATCCCTTACAACATGTATAAGTTAGAAGGTAAAGCAAATTGTCGTATGTTCAGAAATAACAAGGCGTTGGCATATTTTGTACGATAATATCTCGGCCCAGCGCCCGACGGCCCCGGGCGAGCTTACATATACTCGTATGTATCTAGTATATCTGTATTTAAATTTATGATAAATTTTAATGTTCTATTGGGAGTTATTCGAATAATAATACATGCATTATAAAATTATTTTATCTCTGAATTAGCCTATCGACGGCCACTGTTGTATAAAGTTGGTTGCAGTTAGTATAACTAATAACAATTAACTCAAAAGAACGCTCTTCCCAATTACCTTGGCACTCAATGAGAAAAGACTCAATGGAAAGTAAGTTTGATACGTTGTATTTTAAAACTGTCACTATATTAGCATTATCACTTTGCTTTTATATCAATTACTTGAGGCACGACGCAAATTGGATTTTTTTACATATTGCAAATATTTATTACTGATAGTTATATGATCCGCCACCTGCCTCTTTTTTTTTGCGGTGGGCTATGGATGCGTCTCGCCCCGCCAAATCAGTCCGGGGTGACGGAAGAGGCAGCGCGTGACCTCATAGACCCACCATGCAAACTCCTCTCTTCGTCGTGCGAGCGGGCCACCGGTAATCCGCCACCTGCCTGCCGTCTACCCTCCAACATATAAATCCTTAGTGCGTGGTTAAGGAAACCATCATCTCAATCTATGACAGCCCTATTATTGAGCTTTCTATCCTCCCTCACAATTAACAACAGGAGAAATTGACTCACCATGCCACGCTGATCAGATGATTTGGCACAGAGTTTTGTGGTGTATTTACCTTCTCTTACATTTAAGTTATCTGTATATCTCTTATCTCTTACTCGCTTTTACAATACGGGTTAAAATAAGGAATGTTGTTTTATATTCTTACTGGCTTCTGCCCGCGGCTTCGCCCGCGTAAATGGTTACTTTCCTAAAGATTTTCATCCCCTATTTTTATTTTACCCCTTAAGGGTAAATTTTTTACAAAATTTTAATGTCATATTTCTTTATATCTACTCAATAGCCTAAAAATAAAAAAATAATAAATTTCAAGTTTCTGGCTTTAAAAATGATGATACTTCCCTACAACTTTTCATCCCCTTAAGAACCTTTTTTTTTGCATTAAAAAAAAAGTAGCCTATGTCCTTTGTTAGGTTCTAGACTATCTGTGTACCAAATTTCATTTAGATCAGTTCAGTAGTTTTAGCGTGAAAGAGCGACAGACAGACAGAGTTACATTCGTATTTATAATATTAGTAAGGATTACGTTACCATACGAAATACAAGGAAATAATAATTAAAAATCTAATCACGTACAAATATGTTATTACAAGTAAAGGTGAAAATATTGTACGAACGTACTACAAAACTGATGTAGCTGTTTCTTGTCCTGAGGGGATGCCAAGTTGGCTTGATATAGACAGGGATTCATCCAATTTATGTCTACACAATTTTATATCCCACCAAAAGTTGTTGTGCAATAAAATGATAGAACTGTCTTCCGGAAGTTTTATTTGAGTTATAAATTGTTAGTTGCCTCTGTGGTCCATTGGCTTATGCTTGCCAGGTTTGAATTTTAAAACGGACAAAATATAATTAAGAGATTTTATCGCAGATAAATTTTCAGATTACACATACGGATAGACTTATTGCTGTGTGGTAGAAGCTAAGAATACTACCAACCCTTACTTTGCTCGTGGATGTCGTAAAATACGATTAAGAGCTTTATAACGACCTGGGTCAACTCCATCTGATGCCGTTTGGTCAATAATTACATTCCCAAGGAGGGTTGACGTCTGGCAGGCGGCTGGTCATAAAACTATTACCAATAACTTTTACAATATGTACTATGAAATAAGAGTACATATTGTATCGACCCCAAGTAATTGGGATAAGAGTAGGAGAATAATAATAATAATAATTTATTTCTCAGAATATGGTACATTTAGTTATTAATATTTTGTGCGTCTCACATATTCTACCATAAGCTGGTGTAGAAATATTAGTCACTTTTGTAAATTAACATACTATAACTTTAACAATTAAACATTAATAGATTTCATAATTCATAACAAAATAATGAATATCTAAATTAAATTATACATTATTATAATTATAACTAGAAATCAATAACAATAAAATGATCAATGTCAAAATTAAAATTCAATACAATTACATTAAAATTTGTGATTTAAGAATTCATTAACTTTATAAAAATTTTTGTCCAACAACCATTTAAATAAATATATCTTAAATTTATTAATAGTTAATAGTGTAACATCAATTGGTAGTTTATTATAATTTGTAATTGCCATACAATATACATTTTTAGCGAATATTTGCAATCTTTGATGGGGTATTAATAATTTACTGGGATCTCTACTATGTGTTTTTTTCATTACTTTGTCATGTAGTGGAAACATTTGAGGATTTTTTTTTTACAAATAGACATAGTTCAAAAATATATAGACATGGCAGTGTCAAAATTTTAATTTTATTGAAGATAGGTCTACAATGGTCCAAATAATCTGCACCGTAAAGAGCTCGTACACATTTTTTCTGTGCTATAAATACCCTACTCATTTCTACGGAGTTTCCCCAGATAATTATTCCGTATTGCATGACCGACGATACATAGCCATGATGATGAATGATGATGACATATGGATAAAATAAGAATAAAATGTTTGATCGATCTTTAATTTTGATTGTATAAATAGTGTATAGATTAACGACATACTGATCTACCGTTTCAAGTATTGTAGATTTGATATTTATGCAGTACACTTTATGCGATATATAAATTATGTTCCGAGTATGGCCGTAATTTGTAGCCATTAATTATATTTGTATTTCGTGTAGTGATGAAATAAAAATACAATTCACCAAACCCTATCTTCCCCATTAGGATCGTATCGTTAGGGTTGTAAAAGGCGACTAAAGGATATAATATACAGATAAATCTATGTAAGAGAGGAAAACTCGAAATAAAACCCTATATTATCCCGTCTAACAAGCGTTGTATAGTACATCATTATCTCTCCTTTCGTGGAGAAGACTCAAGCCCAACCATGTGACGTACATATATCAGCTGTGATGTCATGATGATAATAAATTATATCTGTTGTTCTCCATAATAAAAAAAACAACAGGCAGTCATGGGGACTGCCGATAGAAGTAAAAACTATTAACTTAAGACTAATTGAAATAATAATAATTTTCTAATTTTTATATAAAAATAAAAAATATTATCGAACATCTAGGAATCGGTTTTACCACGCTAGTAAGATAACCTTTAAACCACAATGATACTCATTTCATGACATAAAGGTTAAATATTAAAAATACAATTAAAAATAAATAATGCCATACTTTTAAATGCAAATATTGATATGAATTATGAAAATATTTGAAAATAAATTCTATATTTTCATTATTCATTTATCTATATAAAAACATTAAAATGTTCAATACTCTAATTAATTTCCCCTCCGAAACGCTCAACGCGCCTAAAGAAGTTTTCACATAGCTATAGATATACTACTAGCATTAGCATGTCGGTGACGCGAACCTATAAGTTTTTCCCTCCAAAAACGCTCAACGCGCCTAAAGAAGTTTTCACATAGCTATAGATATACTACTAGCATTAGCATGTCGGTAACGCGAACCTATAAGTTTTTCCCTCCAAAAACGCTCAACGCGCCTAAAGAAGTTTTCATATAGCTATAGATATACTACTAGCATTAGCATGTCGGTGACGCGAACCTATAAGTTTTTCCCTCCAAAAACGCTCAACGCGCCTAAAGAAGTTTTCATATAGCTATAGATATACTACTAGCATTAGCATGTCGGTAACGCGAACCTATAAGTTTTTCCCTCCAAAAACGCTCAACGCGCCTAAAGAAGTTTTCATATAGCTATAGATATACTACTAGCATTAGCATGTCGGTGACGCGAACCTATAAGTTTTTCCCTCCAAAAACGCTCAACGCGCCTAAAGAAGTTTTCATATAGCTATAGATATACTATTAGCATTAGCATGTCGGTGACGCGAACCTATAAGTTTTTCCCCTCCAAAAACGCTCAACGCGCCTAAAGAAGTTTTCACTTCAATAATTATTTTCTTAGTGTAAAATATTCATCAACATCATCACAGCCCGCATATTTCCCACTGTTGAGCTCGGGCCTCCTCCGTAATTGGAGAGAAATTAACCTATAGTAGGTTAATTTCTGTAATCAATCTGTTCAGGCGTGTTGGTATAGGATTTTGTTTCAAGTTTTCGTTCTCTTGCATAGATGTTATATGCGTTTTATATCCCTTAGTGGTCACTTACGATCATCAACGGCTAAGATGGGGTGGTGAATTGTATTCTTACTCCGGCACCACATGTGTAAAATATTATCTATTAAAAAAAATCTTTCGTGTCTCAAAAACTAGTCTGTCTGTCTTAAAAAGAAAACACAAGGAGCGTTGATAGCAATGCTCTTCTGGGTAACTCATATCAAAAACTCCGATCGCCAATACGCTCACCAAGCACGGCAATTATGTTATTATCCATAATTTCTATTAGGCCTCGTTCTCTTACCCTTTAAAAGTAAAACATCAAGGTATATATCATCATTCATCATTCTCCTACTCTTATCCCAATTGCTAGGGGTCGATACAATATGTACTCTTCTTTTATAGTACATATTGTAAAAGTTATTGGCAATAGTTTATGACGGGCCGCCTGCTAGACGTCAACCCTCCTTGGGAATGTAAGGGTTGGTAATATTCGCAACCGCCACCACACAGCTGTCGAGGTATATATATAAAATAAAATATCTAAGCAAATGTAAGTTATTTAAACTTATATCATCGTCATCATCAACATATTGATGTCCACTCCTGGGAATAGGTACCCAGATAAGAGGGAATAATATCACCACACTTCTGAGTTTTATGTGACGAGAATCTTCAAAGAATAAAACTAGGACTGAGTCGTCCTCTCGTGGCCATGAACACTGCAAAGTGTTCCAAACATCAGTCAATTAAAGATCAAATACAAAACCTTAAAAATAGTTTTATTTCAAATAAACAATACTCTCTTAAATATCTGAAATCAATATTTTTTTTGTATATATTTTTATATTTTCAGAATTTCAGCAATGTCACTAGTAATTTCCACGAAATTTAGTATGCATAATGTTTCAAGGGTGAGGTAGGTAGATAGGTTTCATTTATAGAAAATATCATTTAATAATTTTCGTTAGCTGAAAACTATTGGAATATGAAGGCAAATTTGGGCACTGTTATTAAGAATAGACATAGCTCAGTTTGGAAATTGAGCAGTCTAAATCAAACAGCTCCAGTTGAATCATTGGCTTTGCTTTCTGAAGTGATAACTTCTTATGGCAGGGTTTACCCTACCGCTTTGTTACGTAACTCGTAACGGCACTTGTCTGGATTTTCTTTCTCTCACGCATACGACAGCAATAGGCACGCTCCATCTCTCTCACTCTAACCCACAGCGCTAGCCGTATTAAGATGTGATATTATAAGATTTTATTAATAAATAACCTTTAGTTATCATATTAATATACATTATGCGAAAGGGAATGCTCCGATGGATCGGACATGTGGAAAGAATGCCGAACGAACGTCTGGTTAACAAGATGTACAATGCGAAAGTGGAAGGATGTAGGTACCGAGGGAGACCGAGACTAACCTACCTAGACCAGATCGGTCAGGTACTGAAGGAAGGTGGAGTCAAGAGTCTCCGAAACCGGCGAGCGTGTATGAAGAGAATTATGAATTTTGAGGAAGCGAGTGAAGTATGCAGAGATAGAATTCTCTGGCACTCTGTTCTCTCTGCCTACCCTGCAAGGGATATGGCGTGATGATATGTATGTATGTATGTATGTTAATATACATAAAATTTAAGTAATAATAATAACCTAAGCTTTTCTCATGTTAATCAATATTAAATAGTTCAACTTAGATAAGTTTGAGTTATTACTTCTGTCGGGCGTCCCGAGAGGCTCACGGTTCGTTACTTCCCCCTTGTATTTTATAAATAATTTTTAATCATCATTCTCCTACTCTTATCCCAATTACTTGGGGTCGATACAATATATACCTACTCTTCTTTCATAGTACAGATTGTAAAAGTTATTGGCAACAGTTTTATGACCGACCGCCTGCCAGACGTCAACCCTCCTTGGGAATGTAATTGTTGACCAAACGGCATCAGATGGAGTTGGCCCAGGTCGTTATAAGACTCTTAATCATCTTTTATGACATCCTCGAGCAAAGTATATTTTATTATTATTATTTTTTTATCTCAGCTCATATATGTCTCACTGTTGGGCTCGAGCCTCCTCCATAATGGGAGAGAAATTGACCTACTATACCACGCCGGTCAGACGTGTTGGTATAGGCTTTTGTTTCGAGTTTTCCTTCTCTTGCATATATGTTATATGCGTTTTATATCCCTTAGTTGTCTCTTACGATCACCCACAGGTAATATAGGGGGTGGTGAATTGTATTCTTACTCCGTCACCACACAGAGAAAGTATATTTATATATATTTACTTTAAAAAAATATTTATATTATATTGAATATAAATATTTTTTTAATAAAATCTAAATATATTGTCCAAAAAACCCTAAAAAGAAAATATCGATCTGAGTTCGGATTCATTCAGATATTATAACTTATCCACGCAAGCGAAACGGGCACAGCTAGTAAAATATATGGCCTTCTTTGGATGTAAGTCGATTTAAATGCAGCGGTATCAAACGACTTCAAGTCAGTTCAATGTAATATAACATTGGACATAGGACGTAACTTGTAACATTTATATTTTAAAACTTTATAGAAATATTTCCACTTTCATCATCACCGAAGATCATATACATCCCATTCATCATCATCATCATCACAGCCCATAAATGTCCCACTGTTCGGCTCGGGCCTCCTCCGTAATGGGAGGGAAATTAACTGCTACTATACCGCGCTGGTCAGACGTGTTGGTATAGGTTTTGTTTCGAGTTTTCCTTCTCTTACATAGATGTTATATGCATTTTATATCCATTAGTCGTCTCGTACGATCACCCACGGGTAAGATAGGGGGTGGTGAATGGTATTCTTACTCCGCCATCATACGGATATACATCCCATTACTGGGCTCGAACCTCCTCCACAACAGAAGGGAAATTATCTTAACTTACCATTTTGGTCAGACGAGTTTATATAGGGTGTTGTAACGAGATGCATTGATACTGTGACCATATGAAATCTAGTAGTCATATTATGATACTCATGAGCAAGAAAAGGCGGCTATTAATTGTATTCTTACTTCATCACCACACGAAGTATGGCGAAATGAATAGACATTTTCTTCTGTAGTCGTACCTATATGTGATTGAGCTGTTCTGTATATAATAGCCCATCATCCGCAGAGAGGCTGACGAAGTTAGGGCAACGTCTCAGCAGCAAACCGGGGCGTCGATAAGAGATAGTACCTGAAAGGGTAATTACTGGGCTGGCCTTAATGGCGATGGGGGAAAAAATACAGTGGGTATCGGTCTTTCGTCACCCCGGACACAACGGACGGCGTTTCTCTAGTCTCTGTAAAACACCTCTCTTTCTCCAAGAAAAAGAGAGTCTTAATATATTCTCAATAAAGATATCTGATTTCAAAACCTTGTTATTCAGTAATCGAATAAAGGTCGCGCTATAAAGTTATTTGCCCGTTCTTATACCCCTAGATCTACGGGACAATCTAATTAATTGAATAAGTAATTGAATTTTTTAATTAAAACTCAAATTTTACGGAAATAATGATGCGAAAAATAAAATTATGAATTTAATTCTTGTGTCGCGGACATAATAGCCGTCTAATTAACGGACACAAATGACTGAGTACACTAATTTGTAGGTGGTATTAAAGTCAGACGCGAGAAGAGGGCAGTCATATTTTTTTCTGCGTGGAAATGTATCTGTCTGTGGTCTAAATCCTAAACAAATGGACTGATTAGTATGTTCTTTGTTTGAAAGTTGACGCAAGAGATAATTCTTAAATCTTTTTTTTTTTGGGGGGTGGGCTACGTTCGGCGCACTCCTCGCACCACTCCATCCGGGGTGACAGAGGGGCGTAAGCACGCTTTACACCCGTAACCCACCCGTGACGTCGCCTTCGTCGTTGGACCGACAACCGGAGCAGAGTGACTTGACGTCAGTGGTCGGCCCGACGGAATACCCCTGAGGAGTACCCTCTCCTCGACCGACGTCCCCCCCTCGGGTAGGATAATTCTTAAATCTAACGTTCCATCAGAACGTAGATGTTCATTGATCGACATAGGTCTCCCCACGAGAATGCGCTACCAACATCCAATGGCTGCTTGTGACTTTCAAAATGTCCACATAGTTCGTTCTTAGATGCAATTTATGAATGTCTGTTGTTTTAAACAGAGAGTTTAAATCTATAAGTAGTATTTACATACTATTCCGTGTGGAGTAAGAATACAATTCACCACCCCCTATATTAACCGTGGTTACTCATCTATGCAAGAGAAGGCAAATTCGAAACAAAACCTTATACCAACATGTCTGACCAGCGTAGCATAGTAGGTCAATTTCCCTATCTTTGTGAAGGAGGCTCGAGCCCAACGTTGGGATATATATCTTGAGACGATAATTTACATTACTGTCAAACATATATATAAATATTTGAAATACCAACGTTTGATGATATAACTGAGCTAATCTGATAATGGAGCTTGAAGATAGTAGACAAAATCCTGGCTTGTCTGTTAATTACCTGAGTTAAAACAATGTTGTCAGAGTAACATCTTGGAGTCAATACTTTTCGATGGATAAGAAAAGAAAGATTTTTTTTCTTTATAGTGGCAAACAAGCAAGCACCTTATGGTAAGTTACTGCCGCTAACCTAATCTAACCTTCACAATACCAATACCAGCTAGATCGTTGCTTACCAACCCAAACTTACCTAGAATGTTGGGTTTTCAGCTTTCTCGATCGGCGAACGAAGTGCAACAGCACATTGGCACTACTCAAACGTCAATTTTCTGCGAAAGTGTGGTACTACCCTGGGCTGACCTGCCCAGACAGAAAACTACAATGTGGTCCTTCCACTACCTACTAAACCTGATGATTAAATATTTGAAGGTACCAATTTCCTATGACTATCATATTTATGACAAGCTGGTCTTATAACCTAACAAATAAAAAAAAATGTTTGAAAGTAGCGCCAGTGACGGATAAGTTAAGGAGTGAACGTTTGACCTGGTATGGACATGTGATGAGACGGGATGAAAGTAATGTTGTGAGGAAGGTTTTGAGTATGAATATTGAAGGCTCTAGGGGTAAAGGGAGACCAAAGAAAAGATGGATGGACTGCGTGAAGCATAGGTATAAACAGGGAGTGACTACAGAGATGACGTCTGATAGGGATGTATGGAAAAAGAGGACATATTGCGACGACCCAAAGTAGTTGGGATAAGTGCAAGAGAATGATGATGGTCTTATAACCTAACATGTTCACACGATTTTGCCACTGACGTCAAGTTCACGCTGCTCCGGTGGTCGGTCCAACGATGAAGGCGAGGTGTCACGGGTGGGTTACGTGTGTGCGTACTTACTTTTGTCTGTCACCCCGGACGGAGTAGTGTGAGGAGTCCGCCGACCGTAGCCCACCGCAAAAATAGGGGCGCGATTTTAGCAACTTTTGATGAATACATATCTCCTAAGTAGACATAAAATTTCTGTTCAATCATCCAACAAATCAAATAAATAACAACAATTAACCATATCTTGTTTTTTATATAAAAGTTAATAATAATTAATAATATAAATTAATGAACGTAAGGCTTTGCAGTCAATTTCTCTCCCACTTATTCGCTCCCAAGTATTCGCTCGTTTTATATTAAAGCTAATATCAAAAACAATACTTTCACTTGATTTCAATATAAAAGTTTATATTCATTTATGCGGTGCCTTTTATGAAATACGAAACAAAAGAAATGCTTAATAATGAGCTTAACAAAACGCTCTGACAATTGAATAAGTTTTCTCTAAAACTTCAACTTGAATGTTAAATAGCTATAAGATTTTATATTCAATTCATTTCGAACTAATAATAGACAGTAATTTTATATTAATTATAAAAAAAAGGAAAATTTATCTAAATTAATAAAATATATATAATATTCTTGTGTAAAAAAATAAAAACTCAACTTTGTACTAGGGAAATAATCTTTACATTGATGAGTACTTTACAAACATATAATTGAGGCAGAAAAATTACACCCAAACTCAGAATAAAAGTTTGTGGATCGCACAAAGTATTGCCCTGTGTGAGAATTGAACCCATAGCACTGGCACAGCAGATTGGTATCTTAGCCACTGCGTCATCTGTGCAGTCAGCATTAAATATTTGATTTATTTTAAAGAATACTAATAAGATTCGGCACTAGATAACTTCAAGGCAATAATTAAGATAAAACAAAAACTAGAAATGCTATAAACAGACCATTTGGCTTATGTGAAGTAATGTACTAATTCCCATGTATACATTGAAGTGATTTCAATTTATATGTACTAAGAAGAATAAAAAGAAAGCATCATCATCATTTCAGCTCATATATGTCTCACTCCTGGGCTCGAGCCGCTTCCACATTGGGAGGAGAATTGATCTACTATATAATCAGACGTTTTGATATAATATTTTATTTCGAGTTTTCCTTCTCTTGCACTTAGGTTACATGCTTGCGTCTCTTAGTCGACTTTTACGATCAGCTACGGGTAAGAAAGGGGGTGGTAAATTGTATTCTTACTCCGTTACAACACGGAAAGAAAGCAACTATATAGTTACTTATGTGCGATGTAAAAAATAATACTTGTATTCTACAAGTGAGATAAAAAAGAGATAATACATACATACATACATATCATCACGACATATCCCTTGCAGAGTAGGCAGAGAGAACAGAGTGCCAGAGAACTCTATCTCTGCATACTTCACTCGCTTCCTCAACATTCATAATTCTCTTCATACACGCTCGCCGGTTTCGGATACTCTTGACTCCACCTTCCTTCAGTACGTGACCAATCTAGCTAGACTAGATTAGACTAGTAAGTTAGTTAAGCTAGACTAGTAAGTTAGTCTCGGTCTCCCCCGGTACCTACATCCTTCCACTTTCGCATTGTATATCTTCTTAACCAAACATTCGTTAAAATTATTGTTACTTTCGTTGACACCAATTAGGATAAGAGCAGGCGAATGATGAAGATGAATGTATTTATAAAAAAAAAAAACAAAATTAAGAACTTTGTCTATCCAAAGTCTTAATCTGCCCATGGACTAAGGAAACTATATTAATGGTATTTAAAAAGGGTCAGAATATTTCTAGTAAAATAGTAAAATAAAAAGAGATAATATATTAAATATTATCTCTTTTTCGTAACGACGACGTAAGAGAGCGAGTAGGTATGAAAGAGAGTATTGGTGTAAAGATGCGAAAGGGCATGCTCCGATGGTTCGGACATGTGGAAAGAATGACGAACGAACGTCTGGTTAAGAAGATATACAATGCGAAAGTGGAAGGATGTAGGTACCGGGGGAGACCGAGACTAACTTACCTAGACTAGATTGGTCACGTACTGAAGGAAGGTGGAGTCAAGAGTCTCCGAAACCGGCAAGCGTGTATGAAGAAAATTATGAATGTTGAGGAAGCGAGTGAAGTATGCAAGGATAGAGTTCTCTGGCACTCTGTTCTCTCTGCCTACTCTGCAAGGGATATCCCTTATATCGCCATATGGCGTGATGGTATGTATGTATGTAACAATAATTTTAATAGTTTTATGGCAATAGTTTTATGACCGGCCGTCTGTCTAATGGCAATCCCCCTTGGGAATGTAATTATTGACCAAATAGCATCAGGTGAAATTATCCCAGGTGGATATAAATATCTTAATCGTCATTTACGACATCCATGAGCAAAGTTATGGTTGGTAGTATTCGTAGCCGCTAGTACACAGCGAAATTACATTAATATATTAAGAACGCAATTGTTATACCATTTATACCCTCTTTCTGACTTATATGGGTTTGATTTATAAGCAGAACAATTCTTTATAAAATATAATCTGCAAATAATTAGTTTCTTCTTTTATGTATTGGCAATCAGCTACTTATACGAGTTATTATTGCCAGTGTCGTTATAATTATAATTATCTTCAAGTTTTTAGTGTCTTCAGATTAGTCATTGTCCGTCAGTAAGTCAAATTGTCGCCATCAACAGTGCTATGGCCACACTGTTAATGGTATCTTTTGTAAATTTTAATGGAAAACGAAAACGTTATAAAGTACTTTTATATGATATTCACTACATCCCAGCACTTTCGTCGCATCACATTACATAAAATGCCATCAAAATTATGTAATATAACACGTTAAAAAACTAAGATATCGAATATAATACAAGAGCACCATATGACGTTTTAGATTCCCGCCAAAAATCTAAAAAATAATTAGTTTAAATCTTGTTGTAATTGAAGAAAAGAATTTAATTGAAGTTTACAAATTGCCTCATAATAAAAAAAACTTATAAATATAAAAACAATATTATCCAATACACTTTTACCTGATACTCATAATGGTCCCGGGAGGTCGAACGGTCCAAAGCTGAGCAGCTCTCTTAACTTTATAAAAAAAGAGCTAACTTGCTCAAATTTCGTTATAAGACTAAACAGAATAACGCCAAGAAATTATAAAAAAGAACTTTTATATTACACAGAAGCGGCGAATTGCCCCCATAATAAGAAACCTTCATAACTTATTTACCCATCAGTCACCTAATCCTCAAATATACCTTCAAGAAAACTTTAATGAGAAAAGTTTGTAAATAAATGACAGGCATTTTACATCGTAAGGCCGGCTCGTGAATAGTTGATCTTTCTATACATACTGAATTTCTTCTTTATTACTATATGCTGGGATGTTTTACTATTGCACTGACTATTGCAGTGATATCTTGTATAATGTTCAATTAAAAAAACAGTAGGATATGGAGGAAAGATCAACACTATCACTACTATTACTACTATTAAGTCTATACAATGTGTAAACATTGTCCGATAGATGGCATACGTCACCTTGAAGACGTAAGATATAATATGAAGCGAAATTTGCATGTCCTAAAATAGTTCACGATGGTGTAAGTGGCAGCATGGTTGGGCCGGATTCCCAATAGGTGCGGGTTCGAACCCCGCTTGTGACATCATTTTTCGTTTCGTATCGGGTATTTATAGATCAACACTATTTTGCTCTCACTTCAAAACAGAAAGATATACGGCATACAGTTAAAATAGGATTTGAATATAAAAAGGAAACTTTTAACTTCATTGTAATGAGTATCTTTCAGAAATTGATCTTTTAATTTACTGGTTAACTTAAAATTTTTAAAACATTTAGTAGATTTTCTGCACTCAAGTTATAATAATCTAAAACACATTCATCATTCAGACTTTTGTATTGCGGACTTAAACCTCCCACATAATTCACTAAAATGATTGAATAGTGCCATAATTACCAAGCTTTAGCGATCGTAGTATGCCTTTCTCAGAAGGAATCTGCTGTTCGTTTTCTTGGTGAACCTTTAGCTAATTTTTAAAATTCCCACGAGCAAAGTAAGGGTTGGTAGTATTCGTAGCCGCTACCAGACAGCAAATTCACATGGCGATCCTTTAACCAAAAAAAAAAAAACAAACGTCTTATTTCTAAACAAGACGAAATAACTAAAATTGAGTACCAAGTACAAAGACTTAGTAAAGCGAAGGTGAAACATGGGAAACTTGATGTTTTCATTAAATTTGATATTGTTAGAACTTTGAAGGTATCTTATTGTTCATAAAGCTGAAACTAATATGTACTTAGTGGTTCATGAAACTTTTGCTTGTATAAGAATATTTTACTAAATAAAGTAGGTAACAGTTTTTCTAACTTATAGATATTTTTTATTTTTTTTTATTTTTTTATTTCGTTTTTTGTGGCCTCGCATTTACACTTATAAAAAGATGGCAGGGGTTATTGTTTAGTGACACCCCATCCCATCGAATCTACTAATCTCATCTAATCCTAATATAATCTATATCCTAATATAGGCTAATCCCATCGATAGTTGCCGGTGCGTCGACGGGAACGGTAACTAAATTGGTAAACCCGCCAATCTGATCAACGAGATCATAGAATGAGTGCTAACGGTCAATCTAATGACGATGGGAGAATAGAGTAGGTTATATAGGAGAGGAGAGGATTCATCGAGTCGCGAACAGACCTTGGCTATGTTACACAAAAAAAATCGGTTACTGATACAATCTGACAGCGCTTTGTTGCTACGGCTTTTATTTATTTACTCATTCACGTAAAAAATATAAGCTTACAGTATAACCAAAACGCTTATAATGCTATGGCTACTTAGTTCTACTTATATAACTTAAAAAAATAAGAAAACGTTAAAAACAATAACAAATCAAACATACATTCTAACACAAAAACAAAAGAATAACTATCCTTCCTACTAATATTATAAACGTGAAAGTTTGTAATAATGTATGGATGTGAACATCTTTGTTGCTCTTTCACGTAAAAACTAGTGAATGGATTTTGATGAAACTTTATAGTAATATAGCTTACACATCAGAATAACACATAGGCTATAATTTATAGAGATATTTTGTAAATAGGCTAAAATATAACGATAAAAATTGCTTAAGTCAGAAAAAAACGCCCATCTGCGAGCTATTTTTGCATACGCTGCAAAAATCTTGAAACTCAGACTAATGTTATGTATTGTGGAAATGTACCTCTTAAATAGTTCTACAAAAAAGTCCGCGACAGCATATATCTGTTTTTAATATGTAAGCATTTATCGTCAAAATAGTAAATTCAAAATTCAAAATAATTTGGTATTTATTGCCGATACACATTTTATAGTAACGAATTGATTCTTATACAAACAAATGCTTTTATTACTTTCGATATTTAAAGTACATATTTTTTGCCTTTTACCGTGTGTAGTTTGGTACAGTATTTCATAAGTTAGGACAATAAGAGTGCGCAGTGCTGTGGTCTGGCAGCAACCGGGCGCACTACAGAAATATGGTAAGAAAGAAGATCGCCGATTGTGCGACCCGAACACAAGTAAAGACGTGAGAGCAGTCATCGTTGATGATTGTTGTATTTTTGACAGACTATCGATTTGTAAATACATACTATACCTGTATATAATAGATAGGTATTGAAAGTTTGTGATATGAAACATCTTTTTGCGCGCCTTGGCAGTAAAATTGTGTCGACTACTGGAAATGATAGATTGGGTAAGGCAAATGTGGTCATGCTGTGATACTACGCCGCTCTTCTCTATTCCTTTGTGTATGCGGGAGTATGACAGGAGTAGCTGTCTAACATAAATCTGACATTAAATAATTAAATATTACCTAATCCTTACTAATGTTATAAATGCGAAAGTAACTTAGTCTGTCGCTCTTTCACGCCAAAACTACTGAACTGATCTAAATGAAATGTGGTACACAGATAGTCTAGAGCCTGATAAAGAACATAGGCTACTTTTTAATACAAAAAAGGGTTGTAAAGGGGATGAAAAGTTGTAGGGAATTATCTTCATTTTTAAAGCCAGAAGCTTGAAACTTATTTTTAGGCTATTGATTAGATATAAATAAATATGACATTAACATGTAAAAATTTACCCTTAAGGGGAAAAATAAAAATAGGGTATGAAAAACTTTAGGAAAGTAACCCTTTACGCGGGCGAAGCCGCGGGCAGAAGCTAGTAAATTATATAACATAGGATACAACAATTCTAACTTAAGCACTATTCAAATATGATAGGATTCTATTAGCCATTCGATTTATGTCATCAATGAATATATCAGCATCAGGATCAGCCTGTAGAAAACTGTTTATAAGATTGACAGCCTTTTATAGAATATGGTACCCGAAAGGTACAAATACCGTTCAAACCACAGGAATCACTCAGTTCCGTTGATCAGTCAAATGGTTATGTCGAAGCAAAATGGTAGGCTATAAGACCACTATGCCGTCCCGCTATCAGTCCAAACGTTTCGCATGTGGTCTATTCCCACCATAACTTGCCAATACAAAGAGAAATTTCTTATATGAATTACAAATGTGTGTCCTGGTATTTATTTATAGGGCCAACGATGACAAACATCCGGTTTTAGAGGCCTGTCTGCATGGCGTAGAGGCATACGTAAATGGTAACTTATGGGGTTGCACGCCACTCCTTCCGTCACCGCAGACAGATTGGATAGGATGTAACTATACCAAAGCCTGTGCCCAAAAGAAAAAGGTATTATTTAAGTCCGTTATTTGTGTAAAGTCACAATTTATTACATAATGCGAAATGTTATTTAAAAAAAAAAAAAAGATTAACGATACAAATACGAAAGTCCCGAACATAGTTAATAGATTAACTTTATTTACGTTGACTACGGTAATAAACGTAAGAAGTTAAACGTATTAGCAATTTTATTTGTCGTGAAGATCGTAAAAACTAAATGGGGGTCAGTATGTTATGTAGAATTGTATATAGACTGTTATTGAGACCAATAGAATTACTATGTGACTATCTTAAAATCCTCCAAATTCTTGTTAAGAAAATTTACAAATATGCAGGTGGGAGGGGATCAATTTGGAAATAACATTGGCGTAGGGATACTTGTGATTAACAGTGGACGTCTACGGACTCATGGATGGATGTATAGATTGGATCAAAGGAGCACAGGTTTAGGAAAAATTCTACTTTTATTTATCAACTCTGGCTAGATAGATTCACGTAAAAATTTGTATTGACTTTTTGAAGTGAAACTTATGGGAGAAAAAAAATTGTAACTTTTTCTGTTACGCGCCATCTTTATTTCTAAGTCACATTTTTTCGTTACACTCCATATATGAATTAAAACTTCTTTGCGCGCATGCGGGTAAAATTTACATTACTAATACACATTATACAGATAAACGTTACACTAGAAACGTAGCACGAGAGAAAGAGAGAGAGAGATAGAGAGAGAGCGAAAGAGAGAGAGAGAGAGAGAGAGAGAGAGAGAGAAAGAGAGAGAGAGAGAGAGAGTTTAAATTACATTCCTTATTAGTTGTTATAGGATTAAGGTATACACGCTATTGGTTGATGTATGTAATCGAGATTTAAAAATTAGTTTGCCAAAGTTGCACTTCTGATATGTGTACTTTGTATGCACGCATATTTTTTCTTATTCTCTTATCTGCTTAAATAATTAATCGTCTCTTATAATACTTTTAATTAATATAATTTTTCTCCGTGTGGTGACGAAGTAAGAATACAATTTACCACTCCCTCTCCTACGAGTGGTAATAATCATAATCGTAAAATATGACTAAGGGATATAAAATGCATATAACATCTATGTAAGAGAAGGAATTCTCGAAACAAAACACTATTCAACACATCTGACCAGCATGTTATATATAGTAGGTCAATTTCACTCCCATTATGGAGGAGGCTCGAGCTCAACAGTGTAACATATATGAGCTGAGATGATGATGATAAATATAAATTTTCCTTACCTGCGATGAAAAATTTTAGCTTTGTTCTCAATTTTTTTATAGCGTCTAGTATGTTTGCTGACGCAAACGTTGATACTTTTTCAGCCATTATGCCCAAGAGAAGCGCTTTCCTATTACGCCCTTTCCTATTATTTAACAAAAGTCATACATAACTGATTTGAATCTCTGATCTAGAGGTTGTAGATATGATTGCATGCAATTAAATAGACACATTCAAGATCGGACAACTAGGAATTGGTTTTAGTTTTAAATTATTTTTTAAGCCAATATTATTAACACTAGTTTTTAAGTTATCTTTTTTATACTAACAAAATATAATAATGGTATAAAGCCAAAACAAATAATAATTATTTCCCAAACATGCTTGGAAATTTGAGCATTATTTTGACAACCTTCTTCAAGATAAATCGAGATTGCTGTACTGACCAAATACACGCGAGCAGCGGCCGGCAAAAAATTTATAAAAATCCATATCTGTCGTGTTTTAGCGGCCAAATAAATATACAGGGTGTCCCAAAATTCAACGATAAGCCGGCACCAGCAGGTGGACCTACATATGACTACTCGAGAACAAAAAAGAAAAAAATTCTACCTTGATTTTTTTTTTCATTACGACAAAAAAACCGATTTCTTTAAAAATCGACATCTTTTATTATATTATTAAGTGCCATTGCTACAATTTTACAAGTAATTCTGTGTTTTTTTTTGTATTGGTAAGGTAAGTAGCACTACTATCGATCACAACCATTAAAAATTCCAGAATATCTATAGTTTTTACACAAAAATCAACCAAAACTATGTTTTTTTCATAAATTATGTAAGATTTTGACTTTCAGCTCACTTTCACTCATCACAGTGAAAAAAAAAAGTATGGACACTACTGTGGCAAATAGTATTAAAAATTGGCGCAACTAACTACAATTCTAAAATGGTATAACATTCTAGGCAAACTAGCCACAAAAATATACTTAGGTGTACTATTTCAAAATAACAACCATACTTCGAAAATTGTTAGTGTTGATAGTAATCACTTTTACTATGTAGCCCAAATGTTTTTGTTGCAAGTTCTCAGAATTTGAATGAGACATGTGCGTAGTCCATAAGATAACATAAGTTAGACAGAGATAGAGAGATTATACGTTAGAGGGAGATAGATAGATGCTAATTGTTTAGTAACATTAATGCAGGTAGAGAAGTAATTAATGTCCTCAGCAGCACAGCAAGTCAGTACGCTCTACTTCTTTGTTTACTGCACACCGTTCTGTTTTAATTAAAGTGGCTCTGATACTAACGACTTTGGATTGAATTAAGTGACCTGGAAATTGACCTGACTTGGCATTATTTTAGACTGTGATTTTGTGTTTTTTTAAAGAAGTTTTGCCTTATTTTCAAGTGTTTAGCATTCATTATGCCGCTACCATATACAGCGTTAGAATACGCTAATATGCACCTAATTTATGGAGAATGCCGATGCAATGCCAACGCTGCTAGCAGATTATATCGAGCAAGGTACCCTACTCTTCAAAGGTATCCGGATTATCGCGTATTTATTAACGTGCATCAAGCATTTTCGGAGGGTCGTATACCATCTGACAGGAGAAACGCTGGAAGACCTAGATCGGAACACGATGAAGAAGTTCTCAAAGAAATAGAAAGCGATACAACTACCTCTGTACGTGGCATACAAGTAGCAACGGGAATTCCAAAAAGTACTGCACATAGAATTTTAAAACGTCACCAGTTTCATCCATATCATTACAGGCGCGTGCAGGCGTTATTACCGCGGGACTATCCACTGCGGGTCGCATTTTGCCGTGTAATGCTGCAAAAACACAGGGAAGATCCCCAATTCTTAGACAAAGTTTTATGGTCGGATGAAACAACCTGCAAGAAAGATGGCTATTTAAATCTTCACAATCTTCATAGCTGGAACAATGAAAATCCGCACCTGGTGAGAGAAGACAAATCCCAATATCAATTTAAGGTTAACCTATGGACGGGCATAATAAATGGAAAAGTGATAGGGCCCTTTGAGTTACAAGGAAACATAGATGGCAATAGCTATTTGAACTTCTTACAAAATGAGTTACCAGGATTATTTGAAGACGTGCCCTTAAGTGATTTGCAAAACATGTGGTTTCAAAACGATGGTTGCCCAGCTCACTATGCCCGCCCTGTGCGAGAGTACTTAGACCAAGAGTACCCAGGGCGTTGGATCGGGCGACTTGGTCCTATCTTATGGCCACCCCGTTCACCCGATCTAAATCCCCTGGATTTTTTCTATTGGGGTTGTCTAAAGGACAGAGTCTACTCAAAACCCATTGCAACCTTGGACGAGCTTCGCCAAAAAATAATTCAGGCTGTGGATCACATGAACAGAATCAGATATGCAAGAAAAATAAAACGTTCATTTTTAAGGCGATGTCGTGCCTGCATTACTGCCAATGGCAAACAATTCGAACATTTATTGTAATTTTAATAATATAGTAAATTCTAATCTCTCTATATCTATCTCTTTCTAACTTATGTTATCTTATGGACTACGCACATGTCTCATTCAAATTCTGAGAACTTGCAACAAAAACATTTTGGCTACATAGTAGAAGTGATTACTATCAACACTAACAATTTTCGAAGTATGGTTGTTATTTTGAAATAGTACACCTAAGTATATTTTTGTGGCTAGTTTGCCTAGAATGTTATACCATTTTAGAATTGTAGTTAGTTGCGCCAATTTTTAATACTATTTGCCACAGTAGTGTCCATACTTTTTTTTTTCACTGTGATGAGTGAAAGTGAGCTGAAAGTCAAAATCTTACATAATTTATGAAAAAAACATAGTTTTGGTTGATTTTTGTGTAAAAACTATAGATATTCTGGAATTTTTAATGGTTGTGATCGATAGTAGTACTACTTACCTTGCCAATACAAAAAAAATCACAGAATTACTTGTAAAATTGTAGCAATGGCACTTAATAATATAATAAAAGATGACGATTTTTAAAGAAATCGGTTTTTTTGTCGTAATGAAAAAAAAAATCAAGGTAGAATTTTTTTCTTTTTTGTTCTCGAGTAGTCATATGTAGGTCCATCTGCTGGTGCCGGCTTATCGTTGAATTTTGGGACACCCTGTATATGTAAATTCATATCTATCGTGTATTTTAAAAATGGAACGATTTGTTACTTCAAAATATTGCAACCTTGCAATATTTTGAAGCAAGTCTTATTTAAATTTCGAACTGGCTTGAAAAAGGAACCTGTTTGATAATGAAAAAACAAACAAATGAACCCTTGAGCACGTGAGAAATATTGTTCGTTGTTCGTTAAAGATATAGTTCTACTTAGTACTACTTAGTTTTAATTTTCGCGCATTATTTGAGAAAAGCACTATACAAGCCTTGGCCACAACTAGGAATTGATGGACTTACGTATGTGTACCTCGGCTACGCCTCGGCCCACATTTACACGTTCGTCCATCAATACCTGTTTTGCTCGCCGCTGCAGTATTGTACTATTATTATTAAATTGAAAACACTGATAACAAAATAATGTTGGATACAAACCTTATCAACAATAGAATAGATATTAGTGTTTATGCAGGAACATAAATATTATTCAAATTACTGAAATTTTTAGCATTTAATATGCTTAATTATTTATAAATACCCGATTACGAAACGAAAAATGATGTCACAAGCGGGGTTCGAACCCGCACCTATTGGGAATCCGGCCCAATCGTGCTGCCACTTACATCATCGTGAACTATTTTAGGACATGCAAATTTCGCTTCATATTATATCTTACGTCTTCGTATGCCATCTAGCGGACAATGTTTACACATTGTAGGCTTAATACTTCAAACTTTACAGTTAGAATTGTATTAAACGATGACACAACCTTGTTATTCAAATTACTGAAATTTTTAGCATTTAATATGCTTAATTATTTCGTTTTGTAAGCGGGTATTTATTGCGAATTACTTTTACATACGATAAAACGGCGTATTGTATGGAGCGTGAGTTGTTAGCAAGTGGGGGTTCGTGCTGGTTGGGCTAAGTGCGACCTTCCGCCGTCCCCACTTCCCCTGTTAGCTGTAGGTGGCGCTAATTATTAGTATACTATACCGTATTGGAATTAAGGATTCACATTGAGTTAATTATTAATTTATGTTTTCTTGTGAATTTGAAGAAGTAATAATAATATACGAAGATATGTGGTCACATTAGAAATATAATTTGTCATTTCCCATTTAAAATTTCCCGAGGAAGTAAATAGAGAGAGGACTTTAAATTAAGCGGATTTGAAATTTAATAAGAATTTTAAAAATCAACTTAGGATCAAAAAATAATGGGCAAGTTATGACACCGAATGGAATCGCCAATTTGTTTACGAAATTGTTTTGGTATACCTATATTGAATGCTTTTTTTTTTGTGGGGTGGGCTACGGTCGTCGCGCTCCTCGCACCACTCTGTCCGGGGCGTAAAGACGCTCACCCATAACCCACCCGTGAACCTCGCCCTCGTCGTTGGACCGGCCACCGGAGCAGCGTGAACTTATTGTCAGTGGCCGGCCCGACGGAATACCCCCCGAGGGGTACCCTCTTCTTGAGCGACATCCCCTCCCTCGGGGCGGACATCGGTCTTTTCCTCCCGGTCAGCCTCTCGGCGGGTGACGGACTAATTCCCCGGTCCAGTCACCCGCGGCCTCGGCTAGGGCGACATAAGGCGCATGTAATCGCGCCTACGCCGCCCCAGTCGCCGGCGACGGCTCGCGTCGTCGAAGAGACGCTCCTCGCGCACGCGCTCCGCCGCCTCCTTCTGACTGCTGCGACCGCGTCCCAGTTTCTGACGCTGTCGAGCATCGCCCTGGCGATGGTCGGCAGCATCAGGTCAGCACCGATGACTGCGACGAGTTCACGGCGCTGCTCTGCCCAAGCGGCACAAGCCTCTAGCGTATGCTGCGCCGTATCCTCGTCGCAGTCGCAGTGGTGGCAGGACGGTGTACTCTCCCTCCTAACGACCGTGTGCAGGTATTTGGCGAAGCAGCCATGCCCCGTCAAAACCTGCACCAGTCGGAAGGAGAGCATCCCGTGCCGCCGTTCCAACCACCGCATCAGCACCGGCCGGAAGGCCTCCACAGTCCGCACACCGAACCGAGGCCTCTCCAGCCGGACTGCCCAACGGGCAATGAGGTTTTGGGGGGCGTCGACACGCCAGGCGGTGAGCTCCCTCAATGAAACCACACCGCCCCCCGCTCGCACCCCCAACACCCGCCGATACAAATCGGTGAGCATTTCCGCTTCCAGGTCGCACGGGGGAGTCCCGGCCAACAGGCAAGCTGCCTCCGTCGCCACCATGCGGTACCCACGTATGGTCCTGACCGCCATGGCCCTCTGTGGTCGCCACAGAAGAACTCTGAGTCGGACGGTCAGGGACCCCATCCACACCGGTGCGCCGTACAGGGCCATCGACCGGACGACCCCCGCGTACAGCTGTCGGCACGTAGCGCTCGGTCCGCCCACATTCGGCATAAGCCACGAAAGGGCGGGCGCCGCGCCGACGAGCCTGCGGAAATGCTCCCGAAACCACCTATATTGAATGCTTGGCATCGGTAAATTGAATGAATGAATATCAGGACAAGATACAACGTGACTTAAATAGTTTTACAAAATTAGTGACAGTTAATTTATCTGGTACACAGATTCCAAAAGGGCCTGTTATCGTTTCCGCTAGTCACCTTGGAAACAAGTTCGATAGGAGCCCGCATCAGTCCAAGTTTCCTGATTTATTGTACGGTACCATGATACTATTAATTTAGAAGTTATTTATAAGACATTGGAAAACTTTGGTGAAAGACATTATTTTAATATAAATTAATTGACTACAGAAAAGGTGTAGCGGTTACGATACTGACATTTCGTGCTAAGTGTCACTGTTTCGATTCCCACGATGTGAAATCCACATTTTTTTTATTTTGGTGTAATTTGTATTCGTTATATGCTTTTAAAGTTCCCCGTAATACAAGAAAAGGTCTTTGAAAAATGTCATAAATTAATATCCAATAACTGCAAAAAAAAAAAGTTTTGATCATCCACTGCGCCATCTATAAAAGATGGCGCAGTGGATGAAGTGGGCACATACTCATATTTCATCAACTTTAATATCATTAGTTCTAGTATTAATAATATAAATATCTTTTTATTTTCTTTGTCAAAATTCATTATGAATTTTGACAAAGCAAACTTATCATTCATTATCATCATTCTCTTGCTTTTATCCCAATTACTTGGGGCCGACGTAATATACACCTACTCATACATATCACAAAAGTAATTGGCAATAATTTAATAACCAAGTGCCTGCCTGACTTCAATACTCCTTGAGAATGTAAGAGTTCACTAAACGGCATCAGACAATTACTTAAGTTCGACTCAATATGTACTCATACATATTGCAAAAGTTAATGGCAATAATTTTATGACCGGCTGCCTGCCTGACGTCAACCGTCCTTGGGCATGCAATTGTTGACCAAACAGCATCAGATGAAGTGGGTCCAGGTTATAAAGCACTGAGTCGTCTTTTACGACATCCACGAGCAAAGTAAGGATTGGTAGTGTTCGTAGCCGCAATCAAAAGCAAAATTCATAATAACTATTTGTAATAATCTTATTACTGTTTAATTCATTGTATTCATGTATGTTCCGTGTGGTGACGGAGTAGGAATACAATTCTTAACCCCCTATCTTACTTGTGAGTGATCGTAGGTGATGACTAAGTGCTATAAAATGCATATAACATCTATGCAAGAGAAGGAAAACAGCTTGAATCAAAACCTTATACCCGCAAGTCTGACTAGCGTAGTATAGTAGAGCAATTTTCCTTCCATTATGGAGGAGGCTCGAACTCAACAGTGAGACATATATGAGCTGAGATGATCATGATGATTTGTATAATTTGTATATCTTGGATGTGGATTTAGCCGAGATGGAAGGTACACCAATGATATGGAGCGAAGAGTGAATGCGGGAAATAGAGCGAATGGAGCGTTGGGACAACTTCTCGGTAGCCACTACCTCAGCCAGAAGGCAAGTGTAGCAATACATAACGCAGTGCTTGTCCCAACATTACTATATGGAAGCGAGAGTTGGGTATGCAGAAAAGAGCATGAAAGTAAATTAATGCGGTCGAAATGCGATCTCTATGGAAAATCTGTCGAGATAGGCTGACCGATCGCATTCGTAACGACAACGTAAGAGAGCGAGTAGGTATGAAAGAGAGTATTGGTGTAAAGATGCGAAAGGGAAAGCTCCGATGGTTCGGACATGTGAAAAGAATGCCGAACGAACGTCTGGTTAAGAAGATATACAATGCGAAAGTGGAAGAATGTAGGTACCGGGGGAGACCGAGACTAACCTACCTAGACCAGATTGGTCACGTACTGAAGGAAGGTGGAGTCAAGAGTCTCCGAAACCGGCGAGCGTGTATGAAGAGAATTATGAACGTTGAGGAAGCAAGTGAAGTATGTAAGGATAGAGTTCTCTGACACTCTGTTCTTTCTGCCTACCCTGCAAGGGATATGGCGTGATGATATGTGTGTATGTATGTATGATGATCATCATCATCATATACCTATACTTTCTTAACAATGTAAATTTTTCATTCTAAATATCACCTACTTATTCTTCATTATACAAGCCATTACTGAATTACTTTATAGCGATGCATTATGTACTATTATTTCTTCGTATACATTGCAAAAAGTTTGACAATACTTTTATAAACGATAGCCTATCTGATGTCAAGCCGCCTTAGGAATGTAATTGTTGACCTAACGGCATTAGATGGAGACCCAGGTCGTTGGAAAGCTCTTAGTTCTATTTTATTTTTAGTACACTTTGTATATTTGTATAATGGTAAGACTACACGGTAGACAGTTCTCTGTCTATAGCCACGGACCGGTCCATTCGGGGTAATACCACACACTCGTAGAAAATCGACGTATGAGAAATGGCAATTGCCTGCTGCGCTGCTCCTACTGAATTTTATTCGGTGAGCGAGAGAGTTGGATGCTCAATTTTCTGGTTGGGTTTGGGATTTTCATTTCATTTCTGGTATGACAAAGGTCCATGAGCGCAAGTAACACTTATCATAAGGTTGCTTGCTCGTTTGTGATAATAAACAATAAAAAAAAACTTACGAATAATGTATAGCTTGAAAGTATTCATAGCTACCACGCATTTAATGTTTTTGGAACGAAGTTTATTATCGCGCGTTGCGAAAGGGGGGCTAGACGAAAAAAATTAAGACCAAAAGTGGTAATGACACTTTTTGCTATAGTTGTAAGCCGTGCGGCGTGCGCGTTTTTCACTCTCTCGCGTGTGTGTGTGTGTGTTGTATGTGTTTTTTATTTCAATAGCGAATCAACTAAAGCATCGACTACTGAGGTACAAACTATAAGATCAAGGAAAAAGACAAATGCACAAAAATGTAGAGAATATCGTGAGAGAAAGAAATTACAAAATACAATGGTACAAAACATAATTGCAGAGAGATCAGATGAATGTAGTGAGACTGATCAATTACAAGCTAAAAAACCTAAAGCTAATGAAGAAAGAAGAAAAAAAAAACATTATGAAGCGCAGAAATTAAAGAAATAAGAAAGTAAAAAAATACCTAAAACTGTAAAACAAAAAATAAAAAAGTATGTGTGTGTCAGCTCCGACGCACGACTGGAGATTACTTCTTAAGTACGATTATCAAAACAGGCGCAAAAAAAGCACATTTGACTAAAGTAAAGTATTATTTCACGTCAGAAAGTGAAAGGTGCGCAGATTAGGTTGTGCACCAAAAACGTAACGAGGTGATTCAATCACTAGATTTTACTCCTCAAATTTTTCTCATTCCGGGTGCCTCATATGAAAATCGATTCTTAAGGAGTAAACTCCAAAAAATATAGAATATTACGGTAGGAAAAAAAAATTCAGGCTTTAAACACTTTAAATCATCATTCAGATGTGTAAGTATGATTTTTTTTTATCTCTTTAAGGCATATTTTTGGAGTAAAATATGATGTCTTTTAATTATTATTTTTTGATTGGTTAATTTTAGATTACGTGATAATTGCAGTGCAAAAATATGTAAACATCCAGAAGAAATACGTAATAATGCAAAAGAAATGCAGCAAAATAATTCATTTCACGTTCCATATCAACAGTTTAGAAAATGTGCACAGTCACAAGGAATTTATTACCAAAATGTCGACATTCCTTCAGATAGAAATTGTTTCCTTTTTTTCTATAATAAAAATTATGAATCTCTGAAAAGGAACTTCGTTCCATCCGGGTGTCCCTTGACACCTCTAAAGTTTTTTTTTACTTTTGTAATTTCTTAATACGTGGCAAAATATTTCTGAGGTTGCCTTTTCACGTCGTCTCTATTCATTTCCTTGAAAAAAAAGTAATAATTATGCTCTGAGTATCAAGCGAAAATAATCGTTATTAATGTATATGATAATAGCTAATTCTCTTTGTAAGCCCGTTTATGTTCTTGTATATTTGTATGAGTATTATTCAAATAATGTTTTCATACATGTTATGAATATAAATAAAGAACGGAAACGAGTTAATGAGACTACACAATGTTTACTATATTGCATTTGTAACTGTATTCGACGCCATTTTGTAACGACTTTCATTTGCATGAAAGTAAATATTTGTTATTTTAATTCATATATCTGTGTAAGGTATTTTCATTTTTTTTTTACTTATGGTGCACACCTGATGTTACCTACTGCCGCCCATGGACTTTTGCAATACCAGGGGTATAAATAGGCCGCTGCCTGCGTCAACTTCAAACCCATTCAGTTGGGCTCCCAGCTGCCTCGCTCATCGAACGAAGCGCTATGGCATATTGCCACTGCTCAGACTTCAATCTTCTGCAAGAGTGCCGTACTATCACGGATGGAGCGGCCCACGGCTGTAGACCGAAAACTATCAACAGTGTGTTCCTACCACTTTAATCCATTTTAAATATAAAATAATGAAAAATTATTATAATAGTAACTATTTTTCTCTTAACTATCTTTGTTAGTGGTTAACTTTATTTAGATCCTTGTGAACTTTTTGTGGTAATACGTTGTTTTCGTAATAGATGGGTAAATGGATTAAATACACATACATACATATCATCACGCCATATCCCTTGCAGGGTAGGCAGAGAGAACACAGTGCCAGAGAACTCTATCTCTGCATACTTCACTCGCTTCCTCAACATTCATAATTCTCTTCATACACGCTCGCCGGTTTCGGAGACTCTTGACTCTATCTTCCTTCAGTACATGACCGATCTGGTCTAGGTAGGTTAGTCTCGGTCTCCCTCGGTACCTACAACTATGTCTATTTAATCCTACATGGATTAAATAGACATAGTTTATTTTGCTACTAGCTGTAAAGTAGCAGCTAGGAATACTACCAACCCTTACTTTGCTCGTGGATATCGTAAAAGACAACTAAGAGCTTTATATCGATCTAGGCTAACTTCAACTGATTTAGTTTGGTCAACAATTACATTTCCAAGGAGGGTTGACTTCAGGCAGGCAGGTTATATAACTATTGCTAATAACTTGTGCTATACGCACGAGTACATATTGCGTCAACCCCAAGTAATTGGGATAAGAGCATGAGAATGATGATTTTATTTTACTACCACAGCCAATAAAAACAATAAACAGCACAGACTATACATTTACTTTAATTATGTTTGTTTATTATGCAAATGGCATGTGTAAATCGTATTAAGTCTTTAGCATATATACGTATTAATACTGACGATAATTTTATAGAGCTATGCAAATATATTTAAGGAAATGGAAGTAATGAATATTTATTTCTATTATAGCTTTACGCTATTATCATCTTAGAAGTAAATAGTAGTATAATATATGGAAGTAATTGTGCTCGCTTATTTATTTTCAACTCTTATCCTAAATGATATTATACTTTAAGAGTTTATTAACCGACTTCCAAAAGGAGGAGGTCCTCAATTGGATTGATATATTTTTTTATGTATGTACACTGATTACACTAAGATTTATAATCCGATTTACGTGATTTTTCTTTGGTTTGATGCGAAATAGCTGCAATTTGGTACCATAAAAATTTAACGTAGTTTAATCTAATAGTTTTCATGCTATGAACCTTTCTTTATTTATGGTATCGAAAGCGCCTATGTAAAACTACATAGCAAGATGCCGCCAAAAGCGGGATTCGCCCCGCTGCTAATTATAATCCCATATTATGTACTTTTGCAACCTTCATTATTAGATAAGATTAGATTTTAATTAGATATACTACTTTATTATTGATAGGACTACACTGTTGACAGTTCTCTGTATACAGCCGCGTGCCGGTTTGTCCGGGGTAGGTCCACACTCTCGGAGAAGATTGACGTCTGAGTAATGGCAATTTGCTGTTGCGCTTCGTTCCGTAAGCGAGAGAGCAAGCAGTCCAACTGAGTGGGCTTAGGCTTTGTATTGGTAGGTAACTCTTCGCTATACCCTTGGTATAGCAAAGATCTATACGCGGCAATGACACTTACCATCAGGTGTGCTGCTTGCTGGTTTGCCACATTACGCAATAAAAAAAGTTCGACTTATTTCTTTGGATGACTATGGTTTGGACACACGCCGTCTGTTCCTTCGAGGTTAACGAAAGAATGGTGTGGGTCCCAATAACCCAACATATTCCTTCCCTATCGTTATGACTTAGATATCTAGCACCATAATTATTATGCTGCTCTTATCTCAATCACTTGATGTCGATGCAATATAATTTTTTCATACATTGTTCGTTTTGTTAAAATTCGACGAAATCGTTTATGACCGATCGCCTACCTGACATGATTTCTCATTTGGCAATGTAATTATGAATCACACAGTACTAGATGGAGTCATGTGTTCATAATATAAATTTAAAAAAAAAGCCTTTTATTTCATGGATATATTATGGAGTCAAGAGTCTCCGAAACCGGCGAGCGTGTATGAAGAGAATTATGAATGTTGAGGAAGCGAGTGAAGTATGCAAAGATAGAGTTCTCTGGCACTCTGTTCTCTCTGCCTACCCTGCAAGGGATATGGCGTGATGATATGTATGTATGTATATATTATGTTTTTTTTTTTTTTAATTTAAGCTTAATATGTACTTAAAAGAAAAATCATATGGTCATAATATAGTCCCGCGTAAATATTAGGAATCATTATAACTAGAAATATGCTTGATTTAGATACTGTATAAAAACGTATGCTAATTCATGATAGCCTTTATCTGATACGGGACCTATACTGATGACGAGTGCTCTTCAATATACTAAGAAAAAAGTCTATTCGTAACAATGGCATCTAATCGCCTAAAAGTGGAATAATTTCACTACCGTTGTACAGTTTCAGATCATGTGCTACAAAAGTAATTAAAAAGAGAAAATTTCGTGTTGCAAATTATTTTCCAACCACTCATTGTCTTACCTTACCCGGCATTACTTGCCCAAGCGATCGTATTCTTCTTTTTATCTTGCATTACTTGCCTAAGCGCTCACATTACCGAATACCTTATTTAAAATTAAATATATAAATGAACAAGCTTAGCTTGGTAACTTTTAAAGTTATTGGCAATAGTTTTATAACTGGCTGGCCAGAGAATGTGATTGTTGACCAAAACAGCATCAGGTGGCATTACCCCAGGTCGATATAATCACGGTGCCCCACTGCCCCGCGTGTGCGGCGGGCAATAGGCCTGCCAAGCACCGCATGGGCTCTGGGGACTGCAGACCCCCGGCATCGGCCCCAAAGGGGCGGGGCGGCTCATCGACCGGGCCCGTTCCCGCTCCGATCGCGACCCGATCGCCCGTTAGCGCGGAGGAGGAGACGATGGATACGGCCCGTTAATGGACCACGAAGCCATCCGTCTCCTCCAAGCCAATCTCAACCACTCCGCCGGTGCGCAGGACGTTTTCCTGCAAGCCATGGCGGAGTGGTTGATAGCAGTCGCCGTAGCCGCAGAGCCGTACGTGGTGCCCGACCGACCTAACTGGCTGGGTAGCACCGACGGCACTGTGGCAATCGTCGCCTCCACGTCGTGGCCTTCGTCGTCCCTGACCCTTAGGGATAGGGGCGTCGGATACGTCGCGGCGGACTGGGGAGAGATTACGCTTTTCGGAGTCTATCTCTCCCCTAACAGGAGCGTGACTGATTTTGGGGTCTCCCTCACCATCTTAGGGGCCTCGTTACGGCGACTGGCACCGCGCCAAGTCTTCGTTCTGGGGGACTTCAACGCCAAGTCCATGGCGTGGGGGTCCCCCAGGACGGACGACCGAGGACGGGCGGTCGAGGAGTGGGCGGCGGCACTGGGCCTCTGTTTGTTGAACAGGGGCTCGGTGCATACGTGCGTGCGGCAGCGGGGCGGGTCGATAGTGGACTTGTCGTTCGCTAGCCCCATTGTCGCCGCACGCGTGAGGAGCTGGTGCGTCGCGGAGGAGGTTGAGACCCTATCGGACCACCGGTATATCCGGATGGAGGTCTCCCGGACCCTCCCGACGCCCGGCAGGGGTCATCAGGCGGACGGACGTCCCGCGTTCCCGCGATGGGCTGTGGGTCGTTTGGACCGGGACCTGCTGGCGGAGGCAGCCATCGTCCACTCATGGCTGTCCTCTGCCCACCAGTTGGACGGGGTGGACGCCGAGGCTGGCCGCATCCGCAATGCGTTGACGCAGATCTGCGATGCGGCCATGCCCCGTGTACGGTGTCTGCCCCCGAAAAGGGCTGTCCACTGGTGGTCCCGGGAGCTGGCGGATCTTCGGGCCGCATGTATATGCGCCCGGAGGGCTTACACCCGCAGCCGGCGGCACCATCGTGATGAGGAGCGGGAGGGCCGGCTTTATGAGGGCTACCGCAATGCGCGGTCGGCCTTCAGGCTGGCCGTCCGTAGCGCCAAGGACGTCAGTTGGCAGGAGATGCTGGACAGTCTCGATCGAGACCCCTGGGGTCGCCCCTATCGCGCGGCGCTGTGTAAGCTCCGCGCGCGGGGCCCCCCCCTCACCGAGACCCTCCAGCCCGGCCTCCTCACCAGGGTCGTCGAGGACCTGTTCCCGCGACGGGCGGAGCACACGCCCCCGGTCATGGCTTCGCCAGACACTGACCGGGAGGCCGACGATGACAGTGTTCCGCCCATCACGGCAACCGAGATGGGGGTGGCGGTGGCGCGCATGCGCGGCAAATCCACTGCCCCCGGGCCCGACGGTGTTCCCAACCGCGTGCTGGCCCTGGTCCTCGACCACCTGTGTCCCCGCCTCAGGGGGCTGTTCGACGCGTGTTTAGCGTCCGGGCGGTTCCCTGGGTGCTGGAGGGAGGGGAGGCTGGTGCTCCTGCCGAAGCCGGGACGGTCTCCAGAGTTGGCCTCGGCCTACAGGCCTATCGTGCTGCTCGACGATGCGGGCAAGCTATTGGAGAGGGTGCTGGCTGCCCGCATCGAGCGGCACCTCGTTGGCACGGGGCCCGATCTGTCGGACGCCCAGTTTGGGTTCAGGAGGGGTCGTTCGACGATCGCGGCTCTGCTGCGCCTGAGGGCCGTGGCGACTGAGGCCGTCGCCGGCGGAGGAGTGCTGTTGGTGGTGTCCCTGGACATCGCCAACGCATAGTCATCAATAGTCTGCCATTTAGCTGCATCAGGGAGGCGCTCCGATACCACGGAGTGCCAGTTTACCTGAGGCGGCTAGTGGCAGACTATTTGGAGGGGCGCAGCGTCCTCTACACCAACCGAGTAGGGGACGTTGTGCGAACGCCCATGACGTGCGGTGTCCCACAGGGGTCGGTCCTTGGACCCACCCTGTGGAACATCGGCTACGACTGGGCGTTGAGAGGGAGCCTCCTACCCGGGCTGGGCGTGATCTGTTACGCCGACGACACGCTCGTCACAGCCCGCGGTAGGACGCTGGAGGAGGCGGCAGGCCTGGCGACTCTCGGCACCGAAGAGATCGTCAGGCGGATCGAGGCGCTGGGGTTGAGGGTGGCCCTGGACAAGACAGAGGCCCTCTTGTTCCATGGGCCCCGCATGGGCCCTCCCATCGGCGTTTCGATCACCGTCAATTCGGTTGACATCAGCATCCGGGCCCATATGAGGTATTTGGGCCTGGTGCTCGACGGGCATTGGTGGTTTCGGGAGCATTTCCGCAGGTTCGCTCCGCGGCTCGTCGGCGCGGCGTCCGCCCTTTCATGGCTAATGCCGAATGTGGGCGGACCGAGCGCTACGTGCCGACAGCTGTACACGGGGGTCGTCCGGTCGATGGCCCTGTACGGCGCACCGGTGTGGGCGGGGTCCCTGACCGTCCGACTCAGGGCTCTTCTGTGGCGACCACAGAGGGCCATGGCGGTCAGGGCTGTACGCGGGTACCGCACGGTGGCGACGGAGGCAGCGTGCCTGTTGGCCGGGAGTCCCCCGTGGGACCTGGAGGCGGAAATGCTCGCCGATTTGTATCGGCGGGTGTCGGGGGTGCGCGCGCAGGGCGGTGTGGCCTCTTTGAGGGAACTCACCGCCTGGCGCGTTGACGCCCGCCTAGATGTCATTGCCCGTTGGGCAGTCCGGCTGGAGAGGCCTCGGTTCGGTGTGCGGACTGTAGAGGCCTTCCGGCCGGTGCTGATGCAGTGGTTGGAACGGCGGCACGGGGTGCTCTCCTTCCGACTGGTGCAGGTTTTGACGGGGCATGGATGCTTCGCCAAATACCTGCACAAGGTCGTCAGGAGGGAGAGTACACCGTCCTGCCACCACTGCGATTGCGACGAAGACACGGCGCAGCATACGCTCGAGGTTTGTGCCGCTTGGGCAGAGCAGCGTCGTGAACTCGTCGCAATCATCGGTGCCGACCTGACGCTGCCGACCATCGCCAGGGCGATGCTCGACAGCGTCAGGAACTGGGACGCGGTCGCAACCTTCTGCGAGGCAGTAGTCTCGCGGAAGGAGGCGGCGGAGCGCGTGCGCGAGGAGCGTCTCCTCGACGGCGCGAGCCGCCGCCGGCGACTGGGGCGGCGCAGGCGCGATTACCTGCGCCTGATGCCGCCCTAGCCAAGGCCGCGGGTGACTGATCGGGGAATTAGTCCGTCACCCGCCGAGAGGCCGACCGCGTGAGGAAAGACCGACATCCTACCCGAGGGGGGGATGTCGGTCGAGGAGAGGGTACTCCTCAGGGGTATTCAGTCGGGCCGACCACTGACGTCAAGTCACTCTGCTCCGGTGGTCGGCCCAACGACGAAGGCGACGTCACGGGTGGGTTACGGGTGTGCGCGCTTACGCCCCTCTGTCACCCCGGACGGAGTGGTGCGAGGAGTGCGCCGACCGTAGCCCACCCCCAAAAAAAAAAAAAAAAAAAAAAAAAAAAAAAAAAAAAAAAAAAAAAAAGGTCGATATAATCGTCTTTTACGACATCCACGAGTAAAGTAAGGGTTTGTAGTATTCACAGCCGCTACGACACAGCAACATATTGCAATATGTTATCGTAAAACTATTATACAAGAAGTTATTTTAAATTATGTAATTATGAATATAAAAGGCTAATTAAATGTTTACTAAAGTGAAAAAAAATAATCTAAATACTTATTCAAATAAACCGCTGCCAGTAGGTAACGTGCCCGGAATGCTGGCAGTATTGCCACGTTGGATGGCAATGCTTAACCTCTATTAATATGTTATGCTTTTAAAATATATATTGATAATCAAACACAAAAAACAAATTAATAGTAAATGTAAGTAATATAAAAACACAAACATTATACAGTAATATTTAATCAACTATAATTATTGCCTGGTTAGACACCTTCATACAATCATCGCACCCTTTGAAAGGAGTGGCCCTTTGCTTTGAAAAAGTCATGTACCGTATATAATCAAGTAACTGACATGCTATTGTGAATAAATGGTCCATTTCCTTAACGGTATGAGCCACAAAAACGTTTACCCATGTCAAGTTTAACAAAACGCCAATATGACTAGACCAACAGCAAGAAATTACTATCAAATAAAGATTTTATATGTAAGGTTTATTTGCGTTAACTATTAATACCATTTACCACTTCATAAGGAAAGAAAGATGGTGGATGTGGAAAGTGTGGATAGTTGATTAATCTTAGAAGGATGTAGGTACCGGGGTAGACCGACACTAACCTACCTAGACCAGAAAAGAGCGTGAAAGTAATATTAATGTGGTCGAAATGCGATTTTTACGGAAAATCTGTGGAGTTAGGCTGACCGACCGCATTCGTAACGACGACGTAAGACAGCGAGTAGGTATGAAACAGAGTATTGGTGTAAAGATGCGAAAGGGAACGCTCTGATGGTTCGGACATGTGGAAAGAATGCCGAACGAACGTCTGGTTAAGAAGATATACAATGCGAAAGTGGAAAGATGTAGGTACCGGGATAGACAGAGACTAACCTACCTTTTTTTTTTATTTTTTTTTTTATTGGGGGGCTATGGATGCGTCTCGCCCCGCCAAATCGGTCCGGGGTGACGGAGAAGGCGGCGCGTGACCCCATAGACCCACCGTAAAATCCTCTCTCTTTGCCGCGCGAGCGGACCACCGGTACCCGATCTTTGTCTTCGGTGAAGAGACTAACCTACCTAGACTGAACTACCGTACTGAAGGAAGGTGGAGTCAAGAGTCTCCGAAACCGACGAGCGTGTAGGAAGAGAATTATGAATGTTGAGAAAGCGAGTGAAGTATGGAAGGATAGAGTTCTCTGACACTCTGTTCTCTCTGCCTACCCTGCAAAGGATATGGCGTGATGATACGTATGCATGTACCATTTCTTATCTTAACTATAAGGGCCGTTAAAGACGACCAAGATATATAAGGACTTAAGGAATGTATTTTCATAATACATACATACATACATATCATCACGCCATATCCCTTGCAGGATAGGCAGAGAGAACAGAGTGCCAGAGAACTCTATCTCTGCATACTTCACTCGCTTCCTCAACATTCATAATTCTCTTCATACACACTCGCCGGTTTCGGAGACTCTTGACTATTTTCATAATGACCATGTCAATTCACCTCTAGGGGTGTCGGGGATAGAATGTCAATAGACGATCTCTCCGGCATCCCGTAAAAGCGCGGAAGGGACCGCTATTGGTTTTAGTGGGTATTCCGGCCGCCAACATCTATGGCCGGCGAGTCCTACACACCCCCCCGTCTGTCACTGTCGGGGGATAGTGCGTAAAAGCATTTCCACAGCGATAACAAAAAAAAAGGTCAATTCACCTCAGTCCATATATGTCCCACTATTGGCCTCCTTCATAATGGGAGGGAAATTGACCTACTATACCACGCTTGTCACACGTGTTGATATAAGATTTTGTTTAGAGTTTTCCTTCTCTTGCATAGATATTATATGCGTTTTATATCCCTTAGTCGCCTCGTACGATCACCCACGGGTAAGATATGGGGTGGTGAATTGTATTCTTACACCATTACCACACGGACAATTAGAAAGTATATATGAAAAAAAAAAAAATTTGGTTATTATAAAGATCTGCAGACTTTCGTTTGTCATATATAGAACTTTAGCTAAGCTGTTGCACTAACTTGAATTAAAGGTACCGCGGTTCGCCTTTCTGAATGATAAGCAATTATAAATTGTAATGGTAACACTTGATAAAATATTAAATTAGGGTAAAAATAATAAAAATGAAATGGTTGTGCGTGTGCATAAGTGCGTGCATGCATGCATGTGCGTGTGCGTATGTTAATTTACATTAAGTGATAAATTGTTTTTCATTACCTTTAGGATAAAATATATTATATGTGAGATACTAAAAACATTATATAAATATTGCTAATGTTTTTCTTTCATTACAGAATTACAATTGTATTATGATTATTTAATATATTTATTTGTATTTTATATAAATATAATAATACTAGCTGACCCGTGCCCACTTCGTTGGGCATAATGTTAATAATCCTTTTTTAGTACAGAGTGTTATGTTTTAATTTCTAACTGCCAAAAGGAGGGTTATACGTAGGTATAGTTTGTATTTGCATGCTAATACAAAGTTCGAAAGTAACTCTGTCCGAAAGAAAAAACATTTTTTGCGGGATTTGCGATAAACGAATTCCACGAGGACCAAGTCGCGGTCAAAGTTAGTTTGGTTATGGTAATTTTAATTGTTCAAAACTTCTCTGTAAACTATATTGGATGTAATGTAATCATTTGGTAGCAAAATATATTGTCTATCAGGCGTTCCAACCCGAGATAAGGCAACATATAACTGCCCATGGGAAAAACACGGCTTTCTCAGGTCAATGCCCACCAGAGAGAATGTTTGACCTTGGGACTTGTTAATAGTGAGGGCAAAAGAGATCTTCACTGGAAACTGTAGCCTTTTAAACGGTATGGGTAAATCAGTGGGAATCATGGGTAAATCAGTGGGAATCATGGGTATCCGCGGAATATAAGCTAGTTGTCCCACTGCTGGCCCTGTGAAAATGGTCGCCACGATTATATTGTCCCGTAACTCTTTTGTAAGCAGCCTTGTCCCATTACACATGTTGGGGGGGCTCAAGTTTCTTAATAGCATGATAGGAATGCCAACTTTTAACACAAGGTCGTGAGGAGGTAAGCCAGAAGGGTTCAAAGAATTTAAAAATTCTTGGGGATAGTGCACTGTATCCTCAATATTACACACCGTATCAATAGACTTATAGTGTTTGACCTGACCAGGAATTTTCTCTAAAATGAGTTTATTTATTTCATTCACTGTATCGTTTCTGGGTGACACTATTGCCCTAGAACAAAGCCAATGATAATCTCTCTCCAATAAATTTTCAAGACCGGGATATATTGCGTCAATAAGATGTTCCAACCTGTGCAATATGTGTCCTAATGTCTCGTCAAGTTTAATGTCATTGCTGTTGGTGTTAGGAGAGACAATTTTTCCTTCGCCAAGATTGAGTAGTTGACGCGGAAAGACGTCATCGTCGTTGTCGCTCAAATGGGCTCTCATGTTTGTTCGTAAATTGAGAGATGCAACCGAACTCCATAAGTGAGATGATTTTAAGCATGCTCTGATGACATCGGCGCCTGTTTCTTTTGTTACTACAGGCAGTGTTTGTCGAAAATCGCCCGCGAAAACAAAAGTTACGCCACCCATTACAGCATCAGAGTTTCTGAGGTCTTTGAGCGTTCGGTTTACTGCTTCAACATGAGCTCTATGACTCATGGTACATTCGTCCCATATAATTAAAGATGTTTCTTGTAAAAGTTGCCCGAGTGGCCCATTTTTACGTATGGAACAAACTGACTGTTGCTCTAGTGAGACTGTCAGAGGTAGCTTAAAGGTGGAGTGTGTTGTTTACCCATCATTTAACAGAGTAGCGGCAATCCCCGAAGAGGCAACGGCTAGTCCATTTCTCCCGGATTGTCTTACTTTTGCCAATACCAAATTTGCAAGAAACGTTTTGCCAGTGCCTCCCGGGGCGTCAAGAAACTATCAATTATTGCATCAAAAGCTTGTCTCTGGTCTCTGACTAATTTCGGTATATTTTCATTAATAAAAACTGACAACTCATTGCTATCGTACGAACGTATCAGTATTATGTCCGATGCATTGTTATGTGGCCGAATTGGAGAAGGTAAACCAAAATCATTTAAGGTTTTCTCATTTAGTTCTAAAAGTCTATTTTCTATTTGTAATAGACCTTCATTGTACATGTCATCATTATAGGGTAAAGTGAAATCCTGATTCTGTCGTATTTTATGTCTTATGTCGTCACATAAATCGTCTTTGAAGTTTTCCCACAAACTGAGTGGTTCAGATGGGTAACAAAATAACAATATCACCACAAACAACTCCCTCAACTTCAAGGGACATTGAGAAATTGAGGCTTCTCGTAGAGTGTTTTCCCACTGGTTATCGTCTTCTAACAAACCTCTCTCACGGCAAGCAGCTTGGTATGTTTCTTTGACAACTCCTTTCACAGTTCTTAAGTCCTGAAATGAGGTGGGGCCACGTACGTGGTTAAGCAAAACTCGAAGAAAGAAACACTCCGATTGAGAAGGGTGCACACTATATACTCTTCCCAAAGCAGGATCTTTTTTTATTCCAGGATGACCGAGTTTACTTATTTTCATAAAGATTCATAATTTTTGATAATATGACTAATAAATATGACCTAACAATTTAAATTATTTTATTAATATTAAAAATTAAATTATCTATACTAATATTAAAAAAACTACTTTTTGTAACTTAAATATAAAAGTTAGACATATGCTGTCGTTGACTTTTTGTAGGCATTTTCAAGCTCCACATCTTTTCGCTAGAACTCAAAAATATATCTTTCATAGTTAAGGCAGCGTTCGTAAGAAACGCTTTCATTCGACCGTTTTTTCTCCGATTCACTTTGCAAAACGGACTACCACGTAAAAGCCTTTTTATTTTTCGGTTTTTTATATAACCTATGACACTCAACAATAATGTGGCTTTCTATTGGTGAAAGAATTTTTAAAATCGGTTCAGTAGATCCCGAGATTACCCCTTACAATTTAACAAATATACAAACACACAAACTTTACTTCTTTATAATATTAGTATAGATAAATTTATTATATACAAATGTGTGGTAGCGGCTACAAATGCTATCAACACTTAAATAAATAAAATCTTTGCACATTGCATGCGCTATCATTAATATATTATGCTACCCTTATCCCGATTTTTCCGTGGGAGTAAGAATACAATTCACCACCCCCTATCTTACCCGTAGGTGATCGTACGAAACGACTAAGGGATATAAAACGCATATAAAATTTATGCGAGACAAGGAAACCTCAAAACAAAACCCCATACCAACACGTCTGATCAGCGTGGTATAGTGGGTCGGTTACCCTTCCATTATGGAGGAGGCTCGAGCCCAACAGTGGGACGTATATGGGCTGAGATGATGATGATGATTATCCCGATTACTTGAGATCGATACAATATACACTCTTCTTTCATAGTACATATTGTTTAAAGTTATTGACAATGGTTTTATGACCAGCCGCCTGCCAAATGTCAAACCTCATTAGGAATGTAATTGTTAACCAAACGGCATCAGATGGAGTTGGCTCTTTGTCGTCTATTACGACATCGATGAGCAAAGTAAGGGTTGGTAGTATTCGTAGCTGCTACCACACAGTTTACAAGGATTTTCTAGTTATAATATAATAAAAAAATATCCAGTTAATTATTCTTCCATTTTGATACATAAAAATATAATATAAATATGATCATATATACTTGTTATTTACAAAAGCGAATACTTAACTATAAAATGTTATGGGTTGCCATAAAGTAGTAGCTGTATAAACATGGGGGGCATTAGATCGCGAGGACGAAATAGCATAACGCGTTTTCAGCTATCATCCGTTGGGATTTTATGTAACACTAGCTGTTACCACAGATTTGATAGCGTAGACAGAATAATTACTAATTTATATTTGCTTTAAATATTAAATAATTATCTTTTTATACGCTTTATATTAATTTCAATTATACGGATTTTATTTCACTTGTACATTTTTTTTGACACTTAACTTTCTCGACATTTTGATCATTTTCAATGTTGATTCATAAAATTGAATATTTTCACAATATATACTATAGTTCATCTAATCTAAGAAGTGCATTTTGACGTTTTGCATTTTTTAATACACAATAACCTCGGTCAAACGTATACACATGATTGTAAACACTAAATCTGAAATTTTAAACAACTATTAAGTCATTTACATAATTAACATTGCGGGTGACTTTCTTGTACAATAATCTAATGTTGAAACTCGTAAAACTAATTTAAAATAGAAATAACATGGTAAATAGTAATTGCTAGTGACGACCTAACAATGTCACGTCATCACGATCTATTCTTAATAAATAGCTATTTTTAAATCCAGTTTTTGTTTCTAATTAACCTAATCCTACTAAATATGATGAGTAGATTCTATGCTGAAATAATTAAATTTGCTTAGTACTAATTTAGCACTTAATTTATTCATCACCTTTTTGAAAAATAAAAAATAAACCGATTATTAACTATAAAGAATCAATATCGATTTCTCAGTAAAATCGGATATTTTCGATAGCGATTATTTGGTTCACATACCTAGACAACTTACTCAGACAGCTGTCAAAGTGCACTTCTTAGATTAGACAGACTATAGTACATATAGAAGCTATGTGGTAGCGGCTACGAAGCTGTGTGGTAGCGGCTACGAATACTACCAACTCTTACTTTGCTCGTTGATGTCGTAAAAGACGACTAAGAGCCTCATAACGACCAGGGTCAACATCATCTGATCATCATCATGTGCCATCATCTGATGCTGTTTGGTCAACAATTACATTACCAAGGAGGGTTGACGTCTGGCAGGCGGCCGGTCATAAAACTATTGCCAATAAGTTTTACAATATGTACTATGAAAGAAGAGTATATGTTGTATTGACCCCAAGTAATTGGGATTAGAGCAGGAGAATGATGATGATGATGATGATGATAAAATATTGCCATAATAATTTTATGTGATTGGTTTTTTCATTTTCTTTTCTTTTTTTTTATGTGCACGGTTGATTCACGAAATTCAATATTTTAATGTTGGTCACGTTCAGACTGAAGAAATAAAAACGCTATAAAATAGTTTTATTTAAGATTTATAATGATCATGTAAGCAACAGAAAGCATTAAACTTCATTAAAATAAAAATGACGAGCTCGCTGAGTTTCTTGCCGGATTTTCTCAGTTTCTGGCCGCATTCCGACTCGGTAGTAGATTATTTTGAATTGATTTTAATTGACAATATGGTCAACAATTATATTCCCAAGGAGAGTTGATGTCAAGCAGGCGGCCGGTCATAAAACTATTGCCAGTAATATTTGCAATACATGCTAGTACATATTGCGTCGATTAAAAATAACTGGGATAAGAGCAGGAGAATGATGATGATGATGATGATGATATAATATTACCATAATAATTTTATTTGACCATTATTTACATTTTATCTTCTTTTATTAAGTGGCCCCGTGACTATGAATACTGTAAAGAGTTCGAAATGACGAGTAATTAAAAATCAAATACAAACGCGATAGGATCAGTAAAAATAGTTTTATTTCAAATGTGCAATACTCGCGTAAACATTAGAAATCATTATTTATGGTTTCATCATCATCATTCCAGCCCATAACGTCCCACTGTTGGGCTCGGCTTCCTCCATAATGGGAGGGAAATCAACCTACTATACCGCGCTGGTCAGACGTGTTAGTATAGGGTTTTGTTTCGAGTTTTCCTTCTCTCGCATAGATGTTATATGCGTTTTATATCCCTTAGTCGTCTCGTACGATCACCCACGGGTAAGATAGGGGGTGGTGAATAGTATTCTTACTCCATCACCACACGGAACTTACGTATTTATGGTTTATATAAATTAAATTTTAACACGTGTAAAATTGATTTCTGATTTTCTATTTTCCCTTGTATAGCTCAATAACCAAGTTGCTATAAGAAAGATTTTTAAATACAACTATGTAATAGTTCCACATATTAGCATTTTCAAACATACAAACCCATTTAATAAGGATATATACGATTACGTCATTACTTGCAATCACACCGTAAAGAATAAAAGTATAATAACGTGAAGAATTATTTTTCTTTTAAATATTCTCATTATAAAATATCTATCACGCTGTCAACATGCCCATCGAAGATAACAACCGCGATTGCTAGCTCGCATAATAAGTCTGCTCATTGTGATGAGTTCCTTGACTAAGAGCTTAATTTTCCCTGTATGGAGAATGCAATCCGGCCTCATGTATTCCACATGAGGCCGGATTAGATTATCGTCACCACTTACTTTCCTGTGGAAGATTTTTGTATGATTACATCATCATTTCATCATCATCATTCTCCTATTCTTATCACAATTACTTGGGGTCGATACAATATGTACTGTTATTTCATAGTGCATATTGTAAAAGTTATTGGCAATAGTTTTATGACCGGCCGCCTGCCTGACGTCAACCCTCCTTGGGAATGTAATTGTTGACTAAACGGCATCAGATGGAGTTGGCCCAGGACGTTGTAAGACTCTTAGTCGTCTTTTATGACATCCACGAGCAAAGTAAGGGTTGGTAGTATTCATAGCCTCTACCATACAGCGCGTATTTTATCATTACATCGACCCCAAGTAATTGGGATAAGAGCAGATGATATTGATGATGCAAAAAATCGAGTTCAAATCGAGAATTTCAAAGGTCAGAATATATTAATTTTAAAAATGCTTCGTATTGAATAAAGTGTATAAAAGAAATAAATACGTCGGTGTGAGGGCACACTAACGCAGTCCCAATTGTCGACCCAACAGGAAATTGCCCCTCGCATCTTGGAGGGTGGAAGAATTTAACGATAGGTTTATCTGTTCCGCACTTACTGAGGACTTGCAAATGGACACCGATTCACTGCTTGAGGAAATGAATGAAACATCTTTGTATAAAAACTATATGTTAATCAGATGTAAAGATTTGATGACTTCAGTTATTAGATATTTTTTTTAAATTATGTTTATTTTTATTCCCCTTAATTCTTTCCCTAAATTCTTCTGGATTAGGAACGTAATATTTAGACACAAATTACTGTACTCTTGAAAGCATAAAATCGTCTTTTTTTAAAAAAGGTGTGAAAGATATAAGCCTGGTATTGCAGGGGCTCATATATGTTTCACTGTTGGGGAGGAGGCTTTCCTCCGTTATGGGATGGAAATTGACCTACTGGTCAGACGTGTTGGTATAGAGCTTTTTTTCGAGATTTCCTTCTCTTAAATAGATGTTATATACATTTTATATCCCTTAGTCGTCTTTTACGGTCTCCCACAGGTACCTAAGATACGGGGGTGGTGAATTGTATTCTTACTCTGTCACGACACAAAACATATATACAAAATTTTTAATAAGCTTTAGTTCCAATAATTTACCTCATAATCTATCGCTATGGATTTCCATCATCTCATCTTATCTCATCATTATCATCATCATCTTGCTCTTATCGCAATTACTTAGGATCGTAAAAATTGACATAGAACACTATGCCAATCCGTATGACTGTTTAGAAATTCGATTTCTCTCTCAATATAGAGAAGATCCAAGCTGTGAATTTAGGTTGAGAAAAAAATTAGAAAAATATAATTATTTCTAATGTTTACGCAAGTACTACATATTTGAAATAAAACTAGTTTTATTTCAAATATGTATTACAGATTCTATCGCGTTTGTAATTGATTTTTAATTTACTGACTCTTCGAATATTTTAGAGTGTTTATGGTCACGGAAGGTTCTTTCGTGGGATCTTAAAAGGTGGCTAAGAGATTTACTTCGAGCTGGAACAACTTTATTTGATGCCGTCTGGTCAACTATTATATTCTCAATTTGGGTTGACGTCAGGCAGGCGGCTGGTTGTAAAACTATTAGCGTTTTACGTAATACGTTTGGAATATTTACAATTGAAGAAGATTAAGAATGATGATGTGATAATGATAACAGAACATGTGAAATGCATGATAAATTAAAGATTCAAGTTACAAATTATTACATTGTATCGGCAGATACTTTAAGTGTCCAGTCTAGAGTATTCGACACTCAAACTTTTTATGGCAATGCTTATTCGTTCTTGCGCTTCTAGTATATAGATATAAACTTCGAGTTAGTACGTTCTCAGTTTAATTAATTTGTATCATGTTTATAGTTTTCTTCTTTATTTAACTAGTTCCAGTGAAATATTATTTTACAGAGCATCTGAGTGTCTACTGATTTTTGATGTTAACACGATTATAGAAACGTGTGTAATAGGTATGAAATAAAACTATTTTTACGGATTTTATCGCGTTTCTATTTGATTTTAATTTGCCCGATGTTTCGAACAATTTTCAGCGTTAATAATTACGGAAGAGAGTCATCCATGTCCACGAGAAAACAATCCATCCGAAATCCCTAAAAAAATAAATATTTCTCAAACATGCTTGAAAACTTGAGCATTATTTTGACAACCTTCTTCGAGATAAATCGATATTGCTGTACTGACCAAATACATGCGAGCAGCAGCGGGCAAAAAAATGTATGAAATTCCATATTTGTCGTGTTTTAGCGGCCAAATAAATATACATGAGAATTCATATCTGTCTTGTATTTTAAAAATGGAACGATTTGTTAATTCAAAATATGGTAACCAAATAAGCAACTTATTAGAGTTTTATTTAAATTTCGAACTGGCTCGAAAAAGAAACCTGTTTGATGATGAAAAAAAAAAGAACCCCTTAAAAGCAAGTGAAAAATGTTGTTCGTTGTTCGTCATGTATACAGTTCTATTTAGTACTACTTAGTTTTAATTTCCGTGCATTATTTGAGAAAAGCTCTATACAAGGCCTAATTCCTTGGCCAAGGCCACAACTAGGAATTGATGGACTTACGTATGTGTACCTCGGCTACGCCTCGGCCCACATTTACACGTTCGTCTATCAATTCCTACGTCTATCAATACCTTCCGTAAACACGGTGAAATTCGTAAAATAGTTTTATCAGTGTGACTATAATTTTATCAGAATGTCATGCCTGTATAGACGTGTAGACGGGGTCGATAGGTAAAAATGCAATCTTCTCTACTCCTAACTTCATTTTGTTATACAGGCAGTGGTTTGAACATACTCAGCACAAATTGTTCGGTGGAACAGAAAGACGACGCATACCCCTAACTTTATCCTGGAAGTCGCAAACTCTCTTGGAAACTCTATACTTTAACTGCAATTGCCAAACGCTACACGCAGCATATCAATACAAGACATTATTTGTGAGAAGGCCTATCCAACAGTGGACATAGATGGACTGACGGATGAAGGAGCAAATTCAAATTAATTGTTTTCTGAAAAGGATTAAACTGAAATTAGTTATACTGCCTGTGTGGTAACAGAGTAACAATTCACCACCCCTATCTTACTTGTGGGTGATTGTAAGAGACGAATAAGGGATATAAAACGCATATAACAAGAGCAAGAGAAGGCAAACTTGAAATAAAACCCTATATAATACGTGTGAATAGCGTGGGTCACTTACATAGATCACTTTCCCTATCATTATGAAGGAGGCTCGAGCCCAACAGTGGGACGTATATGAGCTGAGAGGATGATTATTATCTGAAACAAAATGAAGAGCAGCTTATTAAATATTAAAAAAAAAAAAATAAGAGATACTCTGCTGTGCGGTTACGCAAAAGCACATTGCCACTATTCAGACGTTGACTTTCTGAGAAAGTGTAGTACTATCCTGAACGGATCGACCCCTGGCTGTAGGCAGAAAACTATTAACTTTGTGCCCTACCACTAAAATTTTTTTTGTATTTTAATTCTAAAAATTCTGCTTATGTTATCCCAAGTACTTGGGGTTGTTACGATACTCTTCTTTCATAGTACATATTGTAGAAGTTATTGGCAATAGTTTTATGACCGGCCGCCTGCCAGACGTCAACCCTCCTTGGGAATGTAAGGGTTGGTAGTATTCGCAGCCGCCACCACACAGACCGTTTAAAAAAAATACAATACTCTTTTAAAATAATCCATTACATACTTACAGGTAGTAAGCTTGTAATAACATTTAATTAAAGATTGATAAACTGCAAATAAGATTTTCCCACCTTTAAGCAATTGGCAAGAAAACCAAATAAAGTTTAGCTTTCAAGGACGATAGGATCCCCTATCCATTAGTTGAAACCCTTCGATTTATCTTAATTCCGGCTCATGTAATCAGTGGTTAATAAAATGTTGGTACAGATTTTTTCTGGTTAACTTTTTATACATCGAAGCTGTTTATAACAGCGTGACGTGAATCAATGACTTGAATTCTCAATGAGAAAAAAATAAACTATAACAAATGAAATTTATTACTAACAAATATGAATACCTATATTACCTATGCTTGCAGGTTTTGATATGTATTATTATTTTGTTAGTACTCATCATTCTCCTGCTCTTATCCCAATTAACCGAAATCGATACAATATGCATTCTTCTTTCATAGTACATATTGTAAAAGTTATTGGCTATAGTTTTATGACAGGTAATCTGCCAGATGTCAACCCTCCCCGGGAAAGCAACTGCTGACCAAACGGCATAAGATGGAGTTGGCCCAGATCGTTATAAAGCTCTTAGTCGTCTTTTAAGACATCCATTAGCAAAGTAAGGGTTGGTAGTATTCGTAGCCGCTATCACACATTTTGTTAGAACACTCACATTTCGATAATCAAGCTATCTTACACAATAACATTATTTGTAATTTGAAGAGCCTTTTTTAGACAACCTTGCTATAAAGATATAATCTTTATAAAATTAAAAAAAAAACGTATAATTAATAAACACAAATTACACCCAGACTCGGAACATGAATTTGTATATAGCATAGAGTATTGTTTTTCCTGGGAATATATCATGGTAGGGTGATATCTTAAGCCATCTGTGCAGTCTCAGTTCCTGACATAGGCGTGTTCTCGTGCGTGCAGTGCTCCTAATATTGCTGGACTCTACTCTACTTACCCTCAGCTGCTTGTTGCAACCAAAGACAATATAAGGAGATGTATCCAGACCATAGCAAAAGAAATCTCAATATAATAAATATCTAACTTTTACATATGTATGTAACATATCATCACGCCATATACCTTGCAGGGTAGGCAGAGAGAACAGAGTACCAGAGAACTCTATCCTTGCATACTTCACTCACTTCCTCAACATTCATAATTCTCTTCATACACGCTCGACGGTTTCGGAGACTCTTGACTCCACCTTCCTTCAGTACGTGACCAATCTGGTCTAGGTAGGTTACTCTCAGTCTCCCCCGGTACCTACATCCTTCCACTTTTGCATTGTATATCTTCTTCTTCTATCTTAACCAGACGTTCGTTCGGCATTCTTTCCACATGTCCGAACCATCGGAGCATTTCGCGTCTTTACACCAATACTCTCTTTCATACCTACTCGCTCTCTTATGTCGTCGTTACGAATACGATCGTTCAGTGATCTATCTTTTCACGCTAGAAATGTATGAAATTCATAATTTACGTAGTGGTTTATTAGTGGCACACTAATTATATGAGCTTCAGATTTTCTAGATCCAACTGTTCAAACTTTATCAGATAAACCTGCCGATAATTTCTATAGCATCTATGTACGTATCCAGGATTCGATTATCTACCGAAAGAAGAGCAGTCATATGTATATTCTACTATCAAGCAAAACTAATTTAGCTTTTAACGGTGATAAGATCCCTTATCCATTACTCGAAACAATTCGGTTCATCTTAATTATGGTTCGAGTAATCTACTGTTAATAAAATGGCGTAACCAATTATTACCATGCTTCTATTTAAGGAAGGTTTTATATTGCGGATTAGATTACAAGTTAACCGTTAAGTTAACTAAGTTAATATACATTTCGGCTGTTTCCTTTTTTTTCATTATAAGAAAATGTTGAGGAGCTATTTCTAGAAGGTTTAATCTTATACAAACAACGGTTATGAATTAAATAAAAAGATCTGAAAAAATAATCTTTCTATTCTTTTTTTTTTTTTGTTGCTTATAGTGGCAAACGAACAGACTGTGCACCTGATGATAAGTGTTATTATCGCCTATGTATCTTTGCAATACCAAGGGTTACTCGCTCACTGAACGAAGCGCAATAGCAAATTGCCATTACGCAGACGTCGATCTTCTGCGTGAGTGTAACTATAGCCATAAATTATATATAATCCACGCAACTAAAACAGCTGTCACAACAAATGCTACTTTTAAATTGAGTTAACAATTTCTCAAAATCAAATGTAAACAACATAATCTTAAGCAACGTTAGCCTTTACTTGTTGTTACTAATTAAGAGCTTTATTTAACTATTAACAAAACGTTGTTAGCGATTATTGTTCTGTGTAATTAATTAAAATAATAATGTTCTCTTTGTGTTGCGTTCTAAGCAATTACAAAGATTAATATTTGATATTATAATTATTGATTCTTATCCTTGAGTTAATGAACTAAGAATATATTAGTTAATAAGCCCATATAGTGTGATAGCAGATATTACCAACCCTTAAATTACTCGTAGGTGTTGTAAAATAAAGATTAAGAGCTTAACATTGATCTGAAGCAACTACATCTGGTCAACCATTATATATACAACGAGGGTTGATCTTAATAGGCAGGTCGATCATAAAACTATTGGCAACACTTTTACTTATAAATACAATGTAAGAGAAGTACATATTTCTATCGAACCCAAGTAAGAGAACAGAATGATGGTGAGTCAATACCTATTTCTAACTCTTAAATAAACATAAAATATGACTCAAGCATAATATCAATATATGATAAGGAAGACTAATAGTACAGCTGTGTGTTAGCGGCTACGAATACTACCAACCCTTACTTTGCTCGTGGATGTCGTAAAAGCCGACTAAGAGCCATATAAAGACCTGGGTTAACTACATCTGATGCCACTTGGTCAAAAATTATACATGCCCAAGGAGGGTTAACGTCTGGCAGGTGGCTGGTCATAAAATGATTGCCAATAACTTTTACAATATGTGCTATGAAAGAGGAGTACATATTGTATCGACCCCAAGCAATTGGGATAAGAGTAGGAGAATGATGATGATAAGGAAGACTAGTATAGTGGACCACCGTTGTGTAGCATATTAATTTCTCTTCTATTATAGAAGAGGCTTGAGCTCAACTATGAAACGTGTGACATAGAAGCTATCTTGAATTGCCTATAGCAGTTACAGTCTACCAATGACAATTGTCAATGAAAAATAAAACGAGAATTTAATTTATGATTATTTTCATTGACTACAAAATTTATTTAATTTTAAGGAGCCCGTAGGTAATTAAAAAGCAATTTTACACTATTATTTCTTCCTAAGTATCGTAAAAAATAGCCACCGATGACTGGCATGTCCGCATGTCATAACTGATGCAAGAAAATGGCAGGTTCTGGGTTCAGACACCGTCCATCCGTTTTTTTTTTGGCAGGCGATGTTCTGGACGCATTCCGTCCATTCCATTCGTGGCGACGGCAGGCCGGCGCGTAGCATCATAACCCACCACACTCTCTCTCCATCGCCATTAGGCCAGTCACTGGTACCGCTTCCTTGATATCTGTGGCCAACTTGGTGGGTACCCTTTCGGGCACCATCCCCTGTCAACGCCTCAGCCTGCTATTGGAGCGTCACCCTCATGCGGTCAGCCTCTCTGCGGGTGACGGACTACTCCCCGGCCCAATCACTCGTGGCTTCCATTAGGGTGGCATCAGGAGCAGGTACTCGCTCCTGTGCCACCCCAGGCGCCGGCTGTGGAGCGTATCATCGCAGGGGATCTCCTCTCGGACTCGCCTGATCCCCTCCTTCCGCTAGGCAACTGCCTCGCAGCAGGCAGCAACCGCGTTGTGACACTATCGAGCATCGCTTTAGTGATGGTTAGCAGCGCCAGGTCAGCACCGATGATTTCGACGAGCACACAGCGCTGGTTCACGTGTGCTGCGCTTTGTCCTCGTCGCAAACGTAGAGGTAACAAGATGGTGTCCTCTCCCTCTTGACGACCGTATGCAGGTACTTGCCGAGTCGGATGTGGCCATAACATAACCTGTCCTCATCAAAAAGAGCTTTACAAACCGGTTTAATGAGTACCAGGAAAGTAGATAGAAGCACTCTTGCAGAAAACTCATAACACCAGCCTTGTTTGCTGTCCCGCTTAGCAAACATGGACCTTGGATATATGAACATATCATATTTGCCAAACGGGTCAGCAATAATGGCTGGTGTTATGAGTTTTCTGCCATTGTGTTTCTGTCTACTTTCCTAGTACTCATTAAGCCTAACTACTAATAGTAAAGAGTATGATAAAAGAGTATGATAGTAAAATTAATGCGATCGAAATGCGATCTCTGCGAAAAATCTGTGGAGTTAGGCTGACCGACCGCATTCGTAACGACGACGTAAGAGAGCGAGTAGGTATGAAAGACAGTATTGGTGTAAAGATGCAAAAGGGAATGCTCCGATGGTTCGGACATGTGGAAAGAATGCCGAACGAACGCCTGGTTAAGAAGATATACAATGCGAAAGTGGAAGGATGTAGGTACCGAGGGAGACCGAGACTAACCTACCTAGACCAGATCGGTCATGTACTGAAGGAAGGTGGAGTCACGAGTCACCGAAACCGGCGAGGGTGTATGAAGAGAATTATGAATGTTGAGGAAGCGAGTGAAGTATGCAGAGATAGAGTTCTCTGGCACTCTGTTCTCTCTGCCTACTCTGCAAGGGATATGGCGTGATGATATGTATGTACTAATAATTTATATAGATGATTAGAATTAATACTCCTTTGCATACCGCCTACCAGTATCCAAATGAAAACGATCCTAGTTAACATAAAGACAACATTAAAACAGTTTCATGAATTCGTGAATGTTATCATGATGCAAATACTAGCATTAAGATTTAACCGACGTGATATCGCCTGGACATTTTGAACGTTTCCCGCAAGTAATAACACCCATAATGTACCGTGTTAGGTAATGGTTTGATCTTAGATCAATAAAGTGCGCCGGGCTGGCCACGGAAGGCAAGGAAGCGGTACCAGTGGCCGGCCCAATGGCGATGGGGAGGGAATACGGTGGGTTATGGGGTTACGCGCTGCCCTTCCGTCGCCCCGGACGGTACGGGCGACGTGTGACCGGGCCATAGCCTACCAAAAAAAAAAAAAAAAAAAAAAAAAAAAGATCAATAAAGTACCTTTACTTTTATGCCTACAACCAATAAAATTATGTATTTATTTGATACTAGCTTCTGCCCGCGGATTCGTTCGCGTAAAAATTTACTTTCCTAAAGTTTTTCATACCCTATTTTTATTTTACCCCTTAAGAGTACATTTTTACGAGATTTTAATGTCTTGTTTATTTATATCTAATCAATAGCCTAAAAAATAAGTTTCAAGCTGCTGGCTTTAAAAATGATGATACTTCCTTATAACTTCTCATTCCCCTTTACAACCCTTTTTTAAAAAGTATCTTATGTCCTTTATCAGGCTCTAGACTATCTGTGTACCAAATTTCATTTATATCGGTTCAGTAGTTTTGAAGTGAAAGAGCAACAGACAGACAGACAGAAAGAGATACTTTCGCATTTATAATATTAGTAAGGATTAATAATTTCAAATTACTGAAATTTAGCATTTAATATGCTTGATTATTTATAAAAACACGATTACGAGCGAAAAATGATTGTCACAAGTGGGATTCGAGCCCACACCTATTGGAAATCCGCTCCAATCATGCTGCCACTTACACAATCGTGAACTATTGTAGGACATTCAATTCTGGCGGATCTTCGGGCCGCATGTATATGCGCCCGGAGGGCTTACACCCGCAGCCGGCGGCACCATCGTGATGAGGAGCGGGAGGGCCGGCTTTATGAGGGCTACCGCAATGCGCGGTCGGCCTTCAGGCTGGCCGTCCGTACCGCCAAGGACGTCAGTCGGCAGGAGATGCTGGACGGTCTCGATCGAGACCCCTGGGGTCGCCCCTATCGCGCGGCGCTGAGTAAGCTCCGCGCGCGGGGCCCCCCCCTCACCGAGACCCTCCAGCCCGGCCTCCTCACCAGGGTCATCGAGGACCTGTTCCCGCGACGGGCGGAGCACACGCCCCCGGTCATGGCTTCGCCAGACACTGACCGGGAGGCCGACGATGACAGTGTTCCGCCCATCGCGGCAACCGAGATGGGGGTGGCGGTGGCGCGCATGCGCGGCAAATCCACTGCCCCCGGGCCCGACGGTGTTCCCAACCGCGTGCTGGCCCTGGTCCTCGACCACCTGTGTCCCCGCCTCAGGGGGCTGTTCGACGCGTGTTTAGCGTCCGGGCGGTTCCCTGGGTGCTGGAAGGAGGGGAAGCTGGTGCTCCTGCCGAAGCCGGGACGGTCTCCAGAGTTGGCCTCGGCCTACAGGCCTATCGTGCTGCTCGACGATGCGGGCAAGCTATTGGAGAGGGTGCTGGCTGCCCGCATCGAGCGGCACCTCGTTGGCACGGGGCCCGATCTGTCGGACGCCCAGTTTGGGTTCAGGAGGGGTCGTTCGACGATCGCGTCTCTGCTGCGCCTGAGGGCCGTGGCGACTGAGGCCGTCGCCGGCGGAGGAGTGCTGTTGGTGGTGTCCCTGGACATCGCCAACGCATTCAATAGTCTGCCATTTAGCTGCATCAGGGAGGCGCTCCGATACCACGGAGTGCCAGTTTACCTGAGGCGGCTAGTGGCAGACTATCTGGAGGGGCGCAGCGTCCTCTACACCAACCGAGTAGGGGACGTTGTGCGAACGCCCATGACGTGCGGTGTCCCACAGGGGTCGGTCCTTGGAACCACCCTGTGGAACATCGGCTACGACTGGGCGTTGAGAGGGAGCCTCCTACCCGGGCTGGGCGTGATCTGTTACGCCGACGACACGCTCGTCACAGCCCGCGGTAGGACGCTGGAGGAGGCGGCAGGCCTGGCGACTCTCGGCACCGAAGAGATCGTCAGGCGGATCGAGGCGCTGGGGTTGAGGGTGGCCCTGGACAAGACGGAGGCCCTCTTGTTCCATGGGCCCCGCATGGGCCCTCCCATCGGCGTTTCGATCACCGTCAATTCGGTTGACATCAGCATCCGGGCCCATATGAGGTATTTGGGCCTGGTGCTCGACGGGCATTGGTGGTTTCGGGAGCATTTCCGCAGGCTCGCTCCGCGGCTCGTCGGCGCGGCGTCCGCCCTTTCATGGCTAATGCCGAATGTGGGCGGACCGAGCGCTGTGTGCCGACAGCTGTACACGGGGGTCGTCCGGTCGATGGCCCTGTACGGCGCACCGGTGTGGGCGGGGTCCCTGACCGTCCGACTCAGGGCTCTTCTGTGGCGACCACAGAGGGCCATGGCGGTCAGGGCTGTACGCGGGTACCGCACGGTGGCGACGGAGGCAGCGTGCCTGTTGGCCGGGAGTCCCCCATGGGACCTGGAGGCGGAAATGCTCGCCGATTTGTATCGGCGGGTGTCGGGGGTACGCGCGGAGGGCGGTGTGGCCTCTTTGAGGGAACTCACCGCCTGGCGCGTTGACGCCCGCCTAGATGTCATTGCCCGTTGGGCAGTCCGGCTGGAGAGGCCTCGGTTCGGTGTGCGGACCGTAGAGGCCTTCCGGCCGGTGCTGATGCAGTGGTTGGAACGGCGGCACGGGGTGCTCTCCTTCCGACTGGTGCAGGTTTTGACGGGGCATGGATGCTTCGCCAAATACCTGCACAAGGTCGTCAGGAGGGAGAGTACACCGTCCTGCCACCACTGCGATTGCGACGAAGACACGGCGCAGCATACGCTCGAGGTTTGTGCCGCTTGGGCAGAGCAGCGTCGTGAACTCGTCGCAATCATCGGTGCCGACCTGACGCTGCCGACCATCGCCAGGGCGATGCTCGACAGCGTCAGGAACTGGGACGCGGTCGCAACCTTCTGCGAGGCAGTAGTCTCGCGGAAGGAGGCGGCGGAGCGCGTGCGCGAGGAGCGTCTCCTCGACGGCGCGAGCCGCCGCCGGCGACTGGGGCGGCGCAGGCGCGATTACCTGCGCCTGATGCCGCCCTAGCCAAGGCCGCGGGTGACTGGATCGGGGAATTAGTCCGTCACCCGCCGAGAGGCCGACCGCGTGAGGAAAGACCGACATCCTACCCGAGGGGGGGATGTCGGTCGAGGAGAGGGTACTCCTCAGGGGTATTCCGTCGGGCCGACCACTGACGTCAAGTCACTCTGCTCCGGTGGTCGGCCCAACGACGAAGGCGACGTCACGGGTGGGTTACGGGTGTGCGCGCTTACGCCCCTCTGTCACCCCGGACGGAGTGGTGCGAGGAGTGCGCCGACCGTAGCCCACCCCCAAAAAAAAAAAAAAAAAAAAAAAAAAAAAAAAAAAAAAAAAAAAGGTCGATATAATCGTCTTTTACGACATCCACGAGTAAAGTAAGGGTTTGTAGTATTCACAGCCGCTACGACACAGCAACATATTGCAATATGTTATCGTAAAACTATTATACAAGAAGTTATTTTAAATTATGTAATTATGAATATAAAAGGCTAATTAAATGTTTACTAAAGTGAAAAAAAATAATCTAAATACTTATTCAAATAAACCGCTGCCAGTAGGTAACGTGCCCGGAATGCTGGCAGTATTGCCACGTTGGATGGCAATGCTTAACCTCTATTAATATGTTATGCTTTTAAAATATATATTGATAATCAAACACAAAAAACAAATTAATAGTAAATGTAAGTAATATAAAAACACAAACATTATACAGTAATATTTAATCAACTATAATTATTGCCTGGTTAGACACCTTCATACAATCATCGCACCCTTTGAAAGGAGTGGCCCTTTGCTTTGAAAAAGTCATGTACCGTATATAATCAAGTAACTGACATGCTATTGTGAATAAATGGTCCATTTCCTTAACGGTATGAGCCACAAAAACGTTTACCCATGTCAAGTTTAACAAAACGCCAATATGACTAGACCAACAGCAAGAAATTACTATCAAATAAAGATTTTATATGTAAGGTTTATTTGCGTTAACTATTAATACCATTTACCACTTCATAAGGAAAGAAAGATGGTGGATGTGGAAAGTGTGGATAGTTGATTAATCTTAGAAGGATGTAGGTACCGGGGTAGACCGACACTAACCTACCTAGACCAGAAAAGAGCGTGAAAGTAATATTAATGTGGTCGAAATGCGATTTTTACGGAAAATCTGTGGAGTTAGGCTGACCGACCGCATTCGTAACGACGACGTAAGACAGCGAGTAGGTATGAAACAGAGTATTGGTGTAAAGATGCGAAAGGGAACGCTCTGATGGTTCGGACATGTGGAAAGAATGCCGAACGAACGTCTGGTTAAGAAGATATACAATGCGAAAGTGGAAAGATGTAGGTACCGGGATAGACAGAGACTAACCTACCTTTTTTTTTTATTTTTTTTTTTATTGGGGGGCTATGGATGCGTCTCGCCCCGCCAAATCGGTCCGGGGTGACGGAGAAGGCGGCGCGTGACCCCATAGACCCACCGTAAAATCCTCTCTCTTTGCCGCGCGAGCGGACCACCGGTACCCGATCTTTGTCTTCGGTGAAGAGACTAACCTACCTAGACTGAACTACCGTACTGAAGGAAGGTGGAGTCAAGAGTCTCCGAAACCGACGAGCGTGTAGGAAGAGAATTATGAATGTTGAGAAAGCGAGTGAAGTATGGAAGGATAGAGTTCTCTGACACTCTGTTCTCTCTGCCTACCCTGCAAAGGATATGGCGTGATGATACGTATGCATGTACCATTTCTTATCTTAACTATAAGGGCCGTTAAAGACGACCAAGATATATAAGGACTTAAGGAATGTATTTTCATAATACATACATACATACATATCATCACGCCATATCCCTTGCAGGATAGGCAGAGAGAACAGAGTGCCAGAGAACTCTATCTCTGCATACTTCACTCGCTTCCTCAACATTCATAATTCTCTTCATACACACTCGCCGGTTTCGGAGACTCTTGACTATTTTCATAATGACCATGTCAATTCACCTCTAGGGGTGTCGGGGATAGAATGTCAATAGACGATCTCTCCGGCATCCCGTAAAAGCGCGGAAGGGACCGCTATTGGTTTTAGTGGGTATTCCGGCCGCCAACATCTATGGCCGGCGAGTCCTACACACCCCCCCGTCTGTCACTGTCGGGGGATAGTGCGTAAAAGCATTTCCACAGCGATAACAAAAAAAAAGGTCAATTCACCTCAGTCCATATATGTCCCACTATTGGCCTCCTTCATAATGGGAGGGAAATTGACCTACTATACCACGCTTGTCACACGTGTTGATATAAGATTTTGTTTAGAGTTTTCCTTCTCTTGCATAGATATTATATGCGTTTTATATCCCTTAGTCGCCTCGTACGATCACCCACGGGTAAGATATGGGGTGGTGAATTGTATTCTTACACCATTACCACACGGACAATTAGAAAGTATATATGAAAAAAAAAAAAATTTGGTTATTATAAAGATCTGCAGACTTTCGTTTGTCATATATAGAACTTTAGCTAAGCTGTTGCACTAACTTGAATTAAAGGTACCGCGGTTCGCCTTTCTGAATGATAAGCAATTATAAATTGTAATGGTAACACTTGATAAAATATTAAATTAGGGTAAAAATAATAAAAATGAAATGGTTGTGCGTGTGCATAAGTGCGTGCATGCATGCATGTGCGTGTGCGTATGTTAATTTACATTAAGTGATAAATTGTTTTTCATTACCTTTAGGATAAAATATATTATATGTGAGATACTAAAAACATTATATAAATATTGCTAATGTTTTTCTTTCATTACAGAATTACAATTGTATTATGATTATTTAATATATTTATTTGTATTTTATATAAATATAATAATACTAGCTGACCCGTGCCCACTTCGTTGGGCATAATGTTAATAATCCTTTTTTAGTACAGAGTGTTATGTTTTAATTTCTAACTGCCAAAAGGAGGGTTATACGTAGGTATAGTTTGTATTTGCATGCTAATACAAAGTTCGAAAGTAACTCTGTCCGAAAGAAAAAACATTTTTTGCGGGATTTGCGATAAACGAATTCCACGAGGACCAAGTCGCGGTCAAAGTTAGTTTGGTTATGGTAATTTTAATTGTTCAAAACTTCTCTGTAAACTATATTGGATGTAATGTAATCATTTGGTAGCAAAATATATTGTCTATCAGGCGTTCCAACCCGAGATAAGGCAACATATAACTGCCCATGGGAAAAACACGGCTTTCTCAGGTCAATGCCCACCAGAGAGAATGTTTGACCTTGGGACTTGTTAATAGTGAGGGCAAAAGAGATCTTCACTGGAAACTGTAGCCTTTTAAACGGTATGGGTAAATCAGTGGGAATCATGGGTAAATCAGTGGGAATCATGGGTATCCGCGGAATATAAGCTAGTTGTCCCACTGCTGGCCCTGTGAAAATGGTCGCCACGATTATATTGTCCCGTAACTCTTTTGTAAGCAGCCTTGTCCCATTACACATGTTGGGGGGGCTCAAGTTTCTTAATAGCATGATAGGAATGCCAACTTTTAACACAAGGTCGTGAGGAGGTAAGCCAGAAGGGTTCAAAGAATTTAAAAATTCTTGGGGATAGTGCACTGTATCCTCAATATTACACACCGTATCAATAGACTTATAGTGTTTGACCTGACCAGGAATTTTCTCTAAAATGAGTTTATTTATTTCATTCACTGTATCGTTTCTGGGTGACACTATTGCCCTAGAACAAAGCCAATGATAATCTCTCTCCAATAAATTTTCAAGACCGGGATATATTGCGTCAATAAGATGTTCCAACCTGTGCAATATGTGTCCTAATGTCTCGTCAAGTTTAATGTCATTGCTGTTGGTGTTAGGAGAGACAATTTTTCCTTCGCCAAGATTGAGTAGTTGACGCGGAAAGACGTCATCGTCGTTGTCGCTCAAATGGGCTCTCATGTTTGTTCGTAAATTGAGAGATGCAACCGAACTCCATAAGTGAGATGATTTTAAGCATGCTCTGATGACATCGGCGCCTGTTTCTTTTGTTACTACAGGCAGTGTTTGTCGAAAATCGCCCGCGAAAACAAAAGTTACGCCACCCATTACAGCATCAGAGTTTCTGAGGTCTTTGAGCGTTCGGTTTACTGCTTCAACATGAGCTCTATGACTCATGGTACATTCGTCCCATATAATTAAAGATGTTTCTTGTAAAAGTTGCCCGAGTGGCCCATTTTTACGTATGGAACAAACTGACTGTTGCTCTAGTGAGACTGTCAGAGGTAGCTTAAAGGTGGAGTGTGTTGTTTACCCATCATTTAACAGAGTAGCGGCAATCCCCGAAGAGGCAACGGCTAGTCCATTTCTCCCGGATTGTCTTACTTTTGCCAATACCAAATTTGCAAGAAACGTTTTGCCAGTGCCTCCCGGGGCGTCAAGAAACTATCAATTATTGCATCAAAAGCTTGTCTCTGGTCTCTGACTAATTTCGGTATATTTTCATTAATAAAAACTGACAACTCATTGCTATCGTACGAACGTATCAGTATTATGTCCGATGCATTGTTATGTGGCCGAATTGGAGAAGGTAAACCAAAATCATTTAAGGTTTTCTCATTTAGTTCTAAAAGTCTATTTTCTATTTGTAATAGACCTTCATTGTACATGTCATCATTATAGGGTAAAGTGAAATCCTGATTCTGTCGTATTTTATGTCTTATGTCGTCACATAAATCGTCTTTGAAGTTTTCCCACAAACTGAGTGGTTCAGATGGGTAACAAAATAACAATATCACCACAAACAACTCCCTCAACTTCAAGGGACATTGAGAAATTGAGGCTTCTCGTAGAGTGTTTTCCCACTGGTTATCGTCTTCTAACAAACCTCTCTCACGGCAAGCAGCTTGGTATGTTTCTTTGACAACTCCTTTCACAGTTCTTAAGTCCTGAAATGAGGTGGGGCCACGTACGTGGTTAAGCAAAACTCGAAGAAAGAAACACTCCGATTGAGAAGGGTGCACACTATATACTCTTCCCAAAGCAGGATCTTTTTTTATTCCAGGATGACCGAGTTTACTTATTTTCATAAAGATTCATAATTTTTGATAATATGACTAATAAATATGACCTAACAATTTAAATTATTTTATTAATATTAAAAATTAAATTATCTATACTAATATTAAAAAAACTACTTTTTGTAACTTAAATATAAAAGTTAGACATATGCTGTCGTTGACTTTTTGTAGGCATTTTCAAGCTCCACATCTTTTCGCTAGAACTCAAAAATATATCTTTCATAGTTAAGGCAGCGTTCGTAAGAAACGCTTTCATTCGACCGTTTTTTCTCCGATTCACTTTGCAAAACGGACTACCACGTAAAAGCCTTTTTATTTTTCGGTTTTTTATATAACCTATGACACTCAACAATAATGTGGCTTTCTATTGGTGAAAGAATTTTTAAAATCGGTTCAGTAGATCCCGAGATTACCCCTTACAATTTAACAAATATACAAACACACAAACTTTACTTCTTTATAATATTAGTATAGATAAATTTATTATATACAAATGTGTGGTAGCGGCTACAAATGCTATCAACACTTAAATAAATAAAATCTTTGCACATTGCATGCGCTATCATTAATATATTATGCTACCCTTATCCCGATTTTTCCGTGGGAGTAAGAATACAATTCACCACCCCCTATCTTACCCGTAGGTGATCGTACGAAACGACTAAGGGATATAAAACGCATATAAAATTTATGCGAGACAAGGAAACCTCAAAACAAAACCCCATACCAACACGTCTGATCAGCGTGGTATAGTGGGTCGGTTACCCTTCCATTATGGAGGAGGCTCGAGCCCAACAGTGGGACGTATATGGGCTGAGATGATGATGATGATTATCCCGATTACTTGAGATCGATACAATATACACTCTTCTTTCATAGTACATATTGTTTAAAGTTATTGACAATGGTTTTATGACCAGCCGCCTGCCAAATGTCAAACCTCATTAGGAATGTAATTGTTAACCAAACGGCATCAGATGGAGTTGGCTCTTTGTCGTCTATTACGACATCGATGAGCAAAGTAAGGGTTGGTAGTATTCGTAGCTGCTACCACACAGTTTACAAGGATTTTCTAGTTATAATATAATAAAAAAATATCCAGTTAATTATTCTTCCATTTTGATACATAAAAATATAATATAAATATGATCATATATACTTGTTATTTACAAAAGCGAATACTTAACTATAAAATGTTATGGGTTGCCATAAAGTAGTAGCTGTATAAACATGGGGGGCATTAGATCGCGAGGACGAAATAGCATAACGCGTTTTCAGCTATCATCCGTTGGGATTTTATGTAACACTAGCTGTTACCACAGATTTGATAGCGTAGACAGAATAATTACTAATTTATATTTGCTTTAAATATTAAATAATTATCTTTTTATACGCTTTATATTAATTTCAATTATACGGATTTTATTTCACTTGTACATTTTTTTTGACACTTAACTTTCTCGACATTTTGATCATTTTCAATGTTGATTCATAAAATTGAATATTTTCACAATATATACTATAGTTCATCTAATCTAAGAAGTGCATTTTGACGTTTTGCATTTTTTAATACACAATAACCTCGGTCAAACGTATACACATGATTGTAAACACTAAATCTGAAATTTTAAACAACTATTAAGTCATTTACATAATTAACATTGCGGGTGACTTTCTTGTACAATAATCTAATGTTGAAACTCGTAAAACTAATTTAAAATAGAAATAACATGGTAAATAGTAATTGCTAGTGACGACCTAACAATGTCACGTCATCACGATCTATTCTTAATAAATAGCTATTTTTAAATCCAGTTTTTGTTTCTAATTAACCTAATCCTACTAAATATGATGAGTAGATTCTATGCTGAAATAATTAAATTTGCTTAGTACTAATTTAGCACTTAATTTATTCATCACCTTTTTGAAAAATAAAAAATAAACCGATTATTAACTATAAAGAATCAATATCGATTTCTCAGTAAAATCGGATATTTTCGATAGCGATTATTTGGTTCACATACCTAGACAACTTACTCAGACAGCTGTCAAAGTGCACTTCTTAGATTAGACAGACTATAGTACATATAGAAGCTATGTGGTAGCGGCTACGAAGCTGTGTGGTAGCGGCTACGAATACTACCAACTCTTACTTTGCTCGTTGATGTCGTAAAAGACGACTAAGAGCCTCATAACGACCAGGGTCAACATCATCTGATCATCATCATGTGCCATCATCTGATGCTGTTTGGTCAACAATTACATTACCAAGGAGGGTTGACGTCTGGCAGGCGGCCGGTCATAAAACTATTGCCAATAAGTTTTACAATATGTACTATGAAAGAAGAGTATATGTTGTATTGACCCCAAGTAATTGGGATTAGAGCAGGAGAATGATGATGATGATGATGATGATAAAATATTGCCATAATAATTTTATGTGATTGGTTTTTTCATTTTCTTTTCTTTTTTTTTATGTGCACGGTTGATTCACGAAATTCAATATTTTAATGTTGGTCACGTTCAGACTGAAGAAATAAAAACGCTATAAAATAGTTTTATTTAAGATTTATAATGATCATGTAAGCAACAGAAAGCATTAAACTTCATTAAAATAAAAATGACGAGCTCGCTGAGTTTCTTGCCGGATTTTCTCAGTTTCTGGCCGCATTCCGACTCGGTAGTAGATTATTTTGAATTGATTTTAATTGACAATATGGTCAACAATTATATTCCCAAGGAGAGTTGATGTCAAGCAGGCGGCCGGTCATAAAACTATTGCCAGTAATATTTGCAATACATGCTAGTACATATTGCGTCGATTAAAAATAACTGGGATAAGAGCAGGAGAATGATGATGATGATGATGATGATATAATATTACCATAATAATTTTATTTGACCATTATTTACATTTTATCTTCTTTTATTAAGTGGCCCCGTGACTATGAATACTGTAAAGAGTTCGAAATGACGAGTAATTAAAAATCAAATACAAACGCGATAGGATCAGTAAAAATAGTTTTATTTCAAATGTGCAATACTCGCGTAAACATTAGAAATCATTATTTATGGTTTCATCATCATCATTCCAGCCCATAACGTCCCACTGTTGGGCTCGGCTTCCTCCATAATGGGAGGGAAATCAACCTACTATACCGCGCTGGTCAGACGTGTTAGTATAGGGTTTTGTTTCGAGTTTTCCTTCTCTCGCATAGATGTTATATGCGTTTTATATCCCTTAGTCGTCTCGTACGATCACCCACGGGTAAGATAGGGGGTGGTGAATAGTATTCTTACTCCATCACCACACGGAACTTACGTATTTATGGTTTATATAAATTAAATTTTAACACGTGTAAAATTGATTTCTGATTTTCTATTTTCCCTTGTATAGCTCAATAACCAAGTTGCTATAAGAAAGATTTTTAAATACAACTATGTAATAGTTCCACATATTAGCATTTTCAAACATACAAACCCATTTAATAAGGATATATACGATTACGTCATTACTTGCAATCACACCGTAAAGAATAAAAGTATAATAACGTGAAGAATTATTTTTCTTTTAAATATTCTCATTATAAAATATCTATCACGCTGTCAACATGCCCATCGAAGATAACAACCGCGATTGCTAGCTCGCATAATAAGTCTGCTCATTGTGATGAGTTCCTTGACTAAGAGCTTAATTTTCCCTGTATGGAGAATGCAATCCGGCCTCATGTATTCCACATGAGGCCGGATTAGATTATCGTCACCACTTACTTTCCTGTGGAAGATTTTTGTATGATTACATCATCATTTCATCATCATCATTCTCCTATTCTTATCACAATTACTTGGGGTCGATACAATATGTACTGTTATTTCATAGTGCATATTGTAAAAGTTATTGGCAATAGTTTTATGACCGGCCGCCTGCCTGACGTCAACCCTCCTTGGGAATGTAATTGTTGACTAAACGGCATCAGATGGAGTTGGCCCAGGACGTTGTAAGACTCTTAGTCGTCTTTTATGACATCCACGAGCAAAGTAAGGGTTGGTAGTATTCATAGCCTCTACCATACAGCGCGTATTTTATCATTACATCGACCCCAAGTAATTGGGATAAGAGCAGATGATATTGATGATGCAAAAAATCGAGTTCAAATCGAGAATTTCAAAGGTCAGAATATATTAATTTTAAAAATGCTTCGTATTGAATAAAGTGTATAAAAGAAATAAATACGTCGGTGTGAGGGCACACTAACGCAGTCCCAATTGTCGACCCAACAGGAAATTGCCCCTCGCATCTTGGAGGGTGGAAGAATTTAACGATAGGTTTATCTGTTCCGCACTTACTGAGGACTTGCAAATGGACACCGATTCACTGCTTGAGGAAATGAATGAAACATCTTTGTATAAAAACTATATGTTAATCAGATGTAAAGATTTGATGACTTCAGTTATTAGATATTTTTTTTAAATTATGTTTATTTTTATTCCCCTTAATTCTTTCCCTAAATTCTTCTGGATTAGGAACGTAATATTTAGACACAAATTACTGTACTCTTGAAAGCATAAAATCGTCTTTTTTTAAAAAAGGTGTGAAAGATATAAGCCTGGTATTGCAGGGGCTCATATATGTTTCACTGTTGGGGAGGAGGCTTTCCTCCGTTATGGGATGGAAATTGACCTACTGGTCAGACGTGTTGGTATAGAGCTTTTTTTCGAGATTTCCTTCTCTTAAATAGATGTTATATACATTTTATATCCCTTAGTCGTCTTTTACGGTCTCCCACAGGTACCTAAGATACGGGGGTGGTGAATTGTATTCTTACTCTGTCACGACACAAAACATATATACAAAATTTTTAATAAGCTTTAGTTCCAATAATTTACCTCATAATCTATCGCTATGGATTTCCATCATCTCATCTTATCTCATCATTATCATCATCATCTTGCTCTTATCGCAATTACTTAGGATCGTAAAAATTGACATAGAACACTATGCCAATCCGTATGACTGTTTAGAAATTCGATTTCTCTCTCAATATAGAGAAGATCCAAGCTGTGAATTTAGGTTGAGAAAAAAATTAGAAAAATATAATTATTTCTAATGTTTACGCAAGTACTACATATTTGAAATAAAACTAGTTTTATTTCAAATATGTATTACAGATTCTATCGCGTTTGTAATTGATTTTTAATTTACTGACTCTTCGAATATTTTAGAGTGTTTATGGTCACGGAAGGTTCTTTCGTGGGATCTTAAAAGGTGGCTAAGAGATTTACTTCGAGCTGGAACAACTTTATTTGATGCCGTCTGGTCAACTATTATATTCTCAATTTGGGTTGACGTCAGGCAGGCGGCTGGTTGTAAAACTATTAGCGTTTTACGTAATACGTTTGGAATATTTACAATTGAAGAAGATTAAGAATGATGATGTGATAATGATAACAGAACATGTGAAATGCATGATAAATTAAAGATTCAAGTTACAAATTATTACATTGTATCGGCAGATACTTTAAGTGTCCAGTCTAGAGTATTCGACACTCAAACTTTTTATGGCAATGCTTATTCGTTCTTGCGCTTCTAGTATATAGATATAAACTTCGAGTTAGTACGTTCTCAGTTTAATTAATTTGTATCATGTTTATAGTTTTCTTCTTTATTTAACTAGTTCCAGTGAAATATTATTTTACAGAGCATCTGAGTGTCTACTGATTTTTGATGTTAACACGATTATAGAAACGTGTGTAATAGGTATGAAATAAAACTATTTTTACGGATTTTATCGCGTTTCTATTTGATTTTAATTTGCCCGATGTTTCGAACAATTTTCAGCGTTAATAATTACGGAAGAGAGTCATCCATGTCCACGAGAAAACAATCCATCCGAAATCCCTAAAAAAATAAATATTTCTCAAACATGCTTGAAAACTTGAGCATTATTTTGACAACCTTCTTCGAGATAAATCGATATTGCTGTACTGACCAAATACATGCGAGCAGCAGCGGGCAAAAAAATGTATGAAATTCCATATTTGTCGTGTTTTAGCGGCCAAATAAATATACATGAGAATTCATATCTGTCTTGTATTTTAAAAATGGAACGATTTGTTAATTCAAAATATGGTAACCAAATAAGCAACTTATTAGAGTTTTATTTAAATTTCGAACTGGCTCGAAAAAGAAACCTGTTTGATGATGAAAAAAAAAAGAACCCCTTAAAAGCAAGTGAAAAATGTTGTTCGTTGTTCGTCATGTATACAGTTCTATTTAGTACTACTTAGTTTTAATTTCCGTGCATTATTTGAGAAAAGCTCTATACAAGGCCTAATTCCTTGGCCAAGGCCACAACTAGGAATTGATGGACTTACGTATGTGTACCTCGGCTACGCCTCGGCCCACATTTACACGTTCGTCTATCAATTCCTACGTCTATCAATACCTTCCGTAAACACGGTGAAATTCGTAAAATAGTTTTATCAGTGTGACTATAATTTTATCAGAATGTCATGCCTGTATAGACGTGTAGACGGGGTCGATAGGTAAAAATGCAATCTTCTCTACTCCTAACTTCATTTTGTTATACAGGCAGTGGTTTGAACATACTCAGCACAAATTGTTCGGTGGAACAGAAAGACGACGCATACCCCTAACTTTATCCTGGAAGTCGCAAACTCTCTTGGAAACTCTATACTTTAACTGCAATTGCCAAACGCTACACGCAGCATATCAATACAAGACATTATTTGTGAGAAGGCCTATCCAACAGTGGACATAGATGGACTGACGGATGAAGGAGCAAATTCAAATTAATTGTTTTCTGAAAAGGATTAAACTGAAATTAGTTATACTGCCTGTGTGGTAACAGAGTAACAATTCACCACCCCTATCTTACTTGTGGGTGATTGTAAGAGACGAATAAGGGATATAAAACGCATATAACAAGAGCAAGAGAAGGCAAACTTGAAATAAAACCCTATATAATACGTGTGAATAGCGTGGGTCACTTACATAGATCACTTTCCCTATCATTATGAAGGAGGCTCGAGCCCAACAGTGGGACGTATATGAGCTGAGAGGATGATTATTATCTGAAACAAAATGAAGAGCAGCTTATTAAATATTAAAAAAAAAAAAATAAGAGATACTCTGCTGTGCGGTTACGCAAAAGCACATTGCCACTATTCAGACGTTGACTTTCTGAGAAAGTGTAGTACTATCCTGAACGGATCGACCCCTGGCTGTAGGCAGAAAACTATTAACTTTGTGCCCTACCACTAAAATTTTTTTTGTATTTTAATTCTAAAAATTCTGCTTATGTTATCCCAAGTACTTGGGGTTGTTACGATACTCTTCTTTCATAGTACATATTGTAGAAGTTATTGGCAATAGTTTTATGACCGGCCGCCTGCCAGACGTCAACCCTCCTTGGGAATGTAAGGGTTGGTAGTATTCGCAGCCGCCACCACACAGACCGTTTAAAAAAAATACAATACTCTTTTAAAATAATCCATTACATACTTACAGGTAGTAAGCTTGTAATAACATTTAATTAAAGATTGATAAACTGCAAATAAGATTTTCCCACCTTTAAGCAATTGGCAAGAAAACCAAATAAAGTTTAGCTTTCAAGGACGATAGGATCCCCTATCCATTAGTTGAAACCCTTCGATTTATCTTAATTCCGGCTCATGTAATCAGTGGTTAATAAAATGTTGGTACAGATTTTTTCTGGTTAACTTTTTATACATCGAAGCTGTTTATAACAGCGTGACGTGAATCAATGACTTGAATTCTCAATGAGAAAAAAATAAACTATAACAAATGAAATTTATTACTAACAAATATGAATACCTATATTACCTATGCTTGCAGGTTTTGATATGTATTATTATTTTGTTAGTACTCATCATTCTCCTGCTCTTATCCCAATTAACCGAAATCGATACAATATGCATTCTTCTTTCATAGTACATATTGTAAAAGTTATTGGCTATAGTTTTATGACAGGTAATCTGCCAGATGTCAACCCTCCCCGGGAAAGCAACTGCTGACCAAACGGCATAAGATGGAGTTGGCCCAGATCGTTATAAAGCTCTTAGTCGTCTTTTAAGACATCCATTAGCAAAGTAAGGGTTGGTAGTATTCGTAGCCGCTATCACACATTTTGTTAGAACACTCACATTTCGATAATCAAGCTATCTTACACAATAACATTATTTGTAATTTGAAGAGCCTTTTTTAGACAACCTTGCTATAAAGATATAATCTTTATAAAATTAAAAAAAAAACGTATAATTAATAAACACAAATTACACCCAGACTCGGAACATGAATTTGTATATAGCATAGAGTATTGTTTTTCCTGGGAATATATCATGGTAGGGTGATATCTTAAGCCATCTGTGCAGTCTCAGTTCCTGACATAGGCGTGTTCTCGTGCGTGCAGTGCTCCTAATATTGCTGGACTCTACTCTACTTACCCTCAGCTGCTTGTTGCAACCAAAGACAATATAAGGAGATGTATCCAGACCATAGCAAAAGAAATCTCAATATAATAAATATCTAACTTTTACATATGTATGTAACATATCATCACGCCATATACCTTGCAGGGTAGGCAGAGAGAACAGAGTACCAGAGAACTCTATCCTTGCATACTTCACTCACTTCCTCAACATTCATAATTCTCTTCATACACGCTCGACGGTTTCGGAGACTCTTGACTCCACCTTCCTTCAGTACGTGACCAATCTGGTCTAGGTAGGTTACTCTCAGTCTCCCCCGGTACCTACATCCTTCCACTTTTGCATTGTATATCTTCTTCTTCTATCTTAACCAGACGTTCGTTCGGCATTCTTTCCACATGTCCGAACCATCGGAGCATTTCGCGTCTTTACACCAATACTCTCTTTCATACCTACTCGCTCTCTTATGTCGTCGTTACGAATACGATCGTTCAGTGATCTATCTTTTCACGCTAGAAATGTATGAAATTCATAATTTACGTAGTGGTTTATTAGTGGCACACTAATTATATGAGCTTCAGATTTTCTAGATCCAACTGTTCAAACTTTATCAGATAAACCTGCCGATAATTTCTATAGCATCTATGTACGTATCCAGGATTCGATTATCTACCGAAAGAAGAGCAGTCATATGTATATTCTACTATCAAGCAAAACTAATTTAGCTTTTAACGGTGATAAGATCCCTTATCCATTACTCGAAACAATTCGGTTCATCTTAATTATGGTTCGAGTAATCTACTGTTAATAAAATGGCGTAACCAATTATTACCATGCTTCTATTTAAGGAAGGTTTTATATTGCGGATTAGATTACAAGTTAACCGTTAAGTTAACTAAGTTAATATACATTTCGGCTGTTTCCTTTTTTTTCATTATAAGAAAATGTTGAGGAGCTATTTCTAGAAGGTTTAATCTTATACAAACAACGGTTATGAATTAAATAAAAAGATCTGAAAAAATAATCTTTCTATTCTTTTTTTTTTTTTGTTGCTTATAGTGGCAAACGAACAGACTGTGCACCTGATGATAAGTGTTATTATCGCCTATGTATCTTTGCAATACCAAGGGTTACTCGCTCACTGAACGAAGCGCAATAGCAAATTGCCATTACGCAGACGTCGATCTTCTGCGTGAGTGTAACTATAGCCATAAATTATATATAATCCACGCAACTAAAACAGCTGTCACAACAAATGCTACTTTTAAATTGAGTTAACAATTTCTCAAAATCAAATGTAAACAACATAATCTTAAGCAACGTTAGCCTTTACTTGTTGTTACTAATTAAGAGCTTTATTTAACTATTAACAAAACGTTGTTAGCGATTATTGTTCTGTGTAATTAATTAAAATAATAATGTTCTCTTTGTGTTGCGTTCTAAGCAATTACAAAGATTAATATTTGATATTATAATTATTGATTCTTATCCTTGAGTTAATGAACTAAGAATATATTAGTTAATAAGCCCATATAGTGTGATAGCAGATATTACCAACCCTTAAATTACTCGTAGGTGTTGTAAAATAAAGATTAAGAGCTTAACATTGATCTGAAGCAACTACATCTGGTCAACCATTATATATACAACGAGGGTTGATCTTAATAGGCAGGTCGATCATAAAACTATTGGCAACACTTTTACTTATAAATACAATGTAAGAGAAGTACATATTTCTATCGAACCCAAGTAAGAGAACAGAATGATGGTGAGTCAATACCTATTTCTAACTCTTAAATAAACATAAAATATGACTCAAGCATAATATCAATATATGATAAGGAAGACTAATAGTACAGCTGTGTGTTAGCGGCTACGAATACTACCAACCCTTACTTTGCTCGTGGATGTCGTAAAAGCCGACTAAGAGCCATATAAAGACCTGGGTTAACTACATCTGATGCCACTTGGTCAAAAATTATACATGCCCAAGGAGGGTTAACGTCTGGCAGGTGGCTGGTCATAAAATGATTGCCAATAACTTTTACAATATGTGCTATGAAAGAGGAGTACATATTGTATCGACCCCAAGCAATTGGGATAAGAGTAGGAGAATGATGATGATAAGGAAGACTAGTATAGTGGACCACCGTTGTGTAGCATATTAATTTCTCTTCTATTATAGAAGAGGCTTGAGCTCAACTATGAAACGTGTGACATAGAAGCTATCTTGAATTGCCTATAGCAGTTACAGTCTACCAATGACAATTGTCAATGAAAAATAAAACGAGAATTTAATTTATGATTATTTTCATTGACTACAAAATTTATTTAATTTTAAGGAGCCCGTAGGTAATTAAAAAGCAATTTTACACTATTATTTCTTCCTAAGTATCGTAAAAAATAGCCACCGATGACTGGCATGTCCGCATGTCATAACTGATGCAAGAAAATGGCAGGTTCTGGGTTCAGACACCGTCCATCCGTTTTTTTTTTGGCAGGCGATGTTCTGGACGCATTCCGTCCATTCCATTCGTGGCGACGGCAGGCCGGCGCGTAGCATCATAACCCACCACACTCTCTCTCCATCGCCATTAGGCCAGTCACTGGTACCGCTTCCTTGATATCTGTGGCCAACTTGGTGGGTACCCTTTCGGGCACCATCCCCTGTCAACGCCTCAGCCTGCTATTGGAGCGTCACCCTCATGCGGTCAGCCTCTCTGCGGGTGACGGACTACTCCCCGGCCCAATCACTCGTGGCTTCCATTAGGGTGGCATCAGGAGCAGGTACTCGCTCCTGTGCCACCCCAGGCGCCGGCTGTGGAGCGTATCATCGCAGGGGATCTCCTCTCGGACTCGCCTGATCCCCTCCTTCCGCTAGGCAACTGCCTCGCAGCAGGCAGCAACCGCGTTGTGACACTATCGAGCATCGCTTTAGTGATGGTTAGCAGCGCCAGGTCAGCACCGATGATTTCGACGAGCACACAGCGCTGGTTCACGTGTGCTGCGCTTTGTCCTCGTCGCAAACGTAGAGGTAACAAGATGGTGTCCTCTCCCTCTTGACGACCGTATGCAGGTACTTGCCGAGTCGGATGTGGCCATAACATAACCTGTCCTCATCAAAAAGAGCTTTACAAACCGGTTTAATGAGTACCAGGAAAGTAGATAGAAGCACTCTTGCAGAAAACTCATAACACCAGCCTTGTTTGCTGTCCCGCTTAGCAAACATGGACCTTGGATATATGAACATATCATATTTGCCAAACGGGTCAGCAATAATGGCTGGTGTTATGAGTTTTCTGCCATTGTGTTTCTGTCTACTTTCCTAGTACTCATTAAGCCTAACTACTAATAGTAAAGAGTATGATAAAAGAGTATGATAGTAAAATTAATGCGATCGAAATGCGATCTCTGCGAAAAATCTGTGGAGTTAGGCTGACCGACCGCATTCGTAACGACGACGTAAGAGAGCGAGTAGGTATGAAAGACAGTATTGGTGTAAAGATGCAAAAGGGAATGCTCCGATGGTTCGGACATGTGGAAAGAATGCCGAACGAACGCCTGGTTAAGAAGATATACAATGCGAAAGTGGAAGGATGTAGGTACCGAGGGAGACCGAGACTAACCTACCTAGACCAGATCGGTCATGTACTGAAGGAAGGTGGAGTCACGAGTCACCGAAACCGGCGAGGGTGTATGAAGAGAATTATGAATGTTGAGGAAGCGAGTGAAGTATGCAGAGATAGAGTTCTCTGGCACTCTGTTCTCTCTGCCTACTCTGCAAGGGATATGGCGTGATGATATGTATGTACTAATAATTTATATAGATGATTAGAATTAATACTCCTTTGCATACCGCCTACCAGTATCCAAATGAAAACGATCCTAGTTAACATAAAGACAACATTAAAACAGTTTCATGAATTCGTGAATGTTATCATGATGCAAATACTAGCATTAAGATTTAACCGACGTGATATCGCCTGGACATTTTGAACGTTTCCCGCAAGTAATAACACCCATAATGTACCGTGTTAGGTAATGGTTTGATCTTAGATCAATAAAGTGCGCCGGGCTGGCCACGGAAGGCAAGGAAGCGGTACCAGTGGCCGGCCCAATGGCGATGGGGAGGGAATACGGTGGGTTATGGGGTTACGCGCTGCCCTTCCGTCGCCCCGGACGGTACGGGCGACGTGTGACCGGGCCATAGCCTACCAAAAAAAAAAAAAAAAAAAAAAAAAAAAAGATCAATAAAGTACCTTTACTTTTATGCCTACAACCAATAAAATTATGTATTTATTTGATACTAGCTTCTGCCCGCGGATTCGTTCGCGTAAAAATTTACTTTCCTAAAGTTTTTCATACCCTATTTTTATTTTACCCCTTAAGAGTACATTTTTACGAGATTTTAATGTCTTGTTTATTTATATCTAATCAATAGCCTAAAAAATAAGTTTCAAGCTGCTGGCTTTAAAAATGATGATACTTCCTTATAACTTCTCATTCCCCTTTACAACCCTTTTTTAAAAAGTATCTTATGTCCTTTATCAGGCTCTAGACTATCTGTGTACCAAATTTCATTTATATCGGTTCAGTAGTTTTGAAGTGAAAGAGCAACAGACAGACAGACAGAAAGAGATACTTTCGCATTTATAATATTAGTAAGGATTAATAATTTCAAATTACTGAAATTTAGCATTTAATATGCTTGATTATTTATAAAAACACGATTACGAGCGAAAAATGATTGTCACAAGTGGGATTCGAGCCCACACCTATTGGAAATCCGCTCCAATCATGCTGCCACTTACACAATCGTGAACTATTGTAGGACATTCAATTCTGGCGGATCTTCGGGCCGCATGTATATGCGCCCGGAGGGCTTACACCCGCAGCCGGCGGCACCATCGTGATGAGGAGCGGGAGGGCCGGCTTTATGAGGGCTACCGCAATGCGCGGTCGGCCTTCAGGCTGGCCGTCCGTACCGCCAAGGACGTCAGTCGGCAGGAGATGCTGGACGGTCTCGATCGAGACCCCTGGGGTCGCCCCTATCGCGCGGCGCTGAGTAAGCTCCGCGCGCGGGGCCCCCCCCTCACCGAGACCCTCCAGCCCGGCCTCCTCACCAGGGTCATCGAGGACCTGTTCCCGCGACGGGCGGAGCACACGCCCCCGGTCATGGCTTCGCCAGACACTGACCGGGAGGCCGACGATGACAGTGTTCCGCCCATCGCGGCAACCGAGATGGGGGTGGCGGTGGCGCGCATGCGCGGCAAATCCACTGCCCCCGGGCCCGACGGTGTTCCCAACCGCGTGCTGGCCCTGGTCCTCGACCACCTGTGTCCCCGCCTCAGGGGGCTGTTCGACGCGTGTTTAGCGTCCGGGCGGTTCCCTGGGTGCTGGAAGGAGGGGAAGCTGGTGCTCCTGCCGAAGCCGGGACGGTCTCCAGAGTTGGCCTCGGCCTACAGGCCTATCGTGCTGCTCGACGATGCGGGCAAGCTATTGGAGAGGGTGCTGGCTGCCCGCATCGAGCGGCACCTCGTTGGCACGGGGCCCGATCTGTCGGACGCCCAGTTTGGGTTCAGGAGGGGTCGTTCGACGATCGCGGCTCTGCTGCGCCTGAGGGCCGTGGCGACTGAGGCCGTCGCCGGCGGAGGAGTGCTGTTGGTGGTGTCCCTGGACATCGCCAACGCATTCAATAGTCTGCCATTTAGCTGCATCAGGGAGGCGCTCCGATACCACGGAGTGCCAGTTTACCTGAGGCGGCTAGTGGCAGACTATCTGGAGGGGCGCAGCGTCCTCTACACCAACCGAGTAGGGGACGTTGTGCGAACGCCCATGACGTGCGGTGTCCCACAGGGGTCGGTCCTTGGAACCACCCTGTGGAACATCGGCTACGACTGGGCGTTGAGAGGGAGCCTCCTACCCGGGCTGGGCGTGATCTGTTACGCCGACGACACGCTCGTCACAGCCCGCGGTAGGACGCTGGAGGAGGCGGCAGGCCTGGCGACTCTCGGCACCGAAGAGATCGTCAGGCGGATCGAGGCGCTGGGGTTGAGGGTGGCCCTGGACAAGACGGAGGCCCTCTTGTTCCATGGGCCCCGCATGGGCCCTCCCATCGGCGTTTCGATCACCGTCAATTCGGTTGACATCAGCATCCGGGCCCATATGAGGTATTTGGGCCTGGTGCTCGACGGGCATTGGTGGTTTCGGGAGCATTTCCGCAGGCTCGCTCCGCGGCTCGTCGGCGCGGCGTCCGCCCTTTCATGGCTAATGCCGAATGTGGGCGGACCGAGCGCTGTGTGCCGACAGCTGTACACGGGGGTCGTCCGGTCGATGGCCCTGTACGGCGCACCGGTGTGGGCGGGGTCCCTGACCGTCCGACTCAGGGCTCTTCTGTGGCGACCACAGAGGGCCATGGCGGTCAGGGCTGTACGCGGGTACCGCACGGTGGCGACGGAGGCAGCGTGCCTGTTGGCCGGGAGTCCCCCGTGGGACCTGGAGGCGGAAATGCTCGCCGATTTGTATCGGCGGGTGTCGGGGGTACGCGCGGAGGGCGGTGTGGCCTCTTTGAGGGAACTCACCGCCTGGCGCGTTGACGCCCGCCTAGATGTCATTGCCCGTTGGGCAGTCCGGCTGGAGAGGCCTCGGTTCGGTGTGCGGACCGTAGAGGCCTTCCGGCCGGTGCTGATGCAGTGGTTGGAACGGCGGCACGGGGTGCTCTCCTTCCGACTGGTGCAGGTTTTGACGGGGCATGGATGCTTCGCCAAATACCTGCACAAGGTCGTCAGGAGGGAGAGTACACCGTCCTGCCACCACTGCGATTGCGACGAAGACACGGCGCAGCATACGCTCGAGGTTTGTGCCGCTTGGGCAGAGCAGCGTCGTGAACTCGTCGCAATCATCGGTGCCGACCTGACGCTGCCGACCATCGCCAGGGCGATGCTCGACAGCGTCAGGAACTGGGACGCGGTCGCAACCTTCTGCGAGGCAGTAGTCTCGCGGAAGGAGGCGGCGGAGCGCGTGCGCGAGGAGCGTCTCCTCGACGGCGCGAGCCGCCGCCGGCGACTGGGGCGGCGCAGGCGCGATTACCTGCGCCTGATGCCGCCCTAGCCAAGGCCGCGGGTGACTGGATCGGGGAATTAGTCCGTCACCCGCCGAGAGGCCGACCGCGTGAGGAAAGACCGACATCCTACCCGAGGGGGGGATGTCGGTCGAGGAGAGGGTACTCCTCAGGGGTATTCCGTCGGGCCGACCACTGACGTCAAGTCACTCTGCTCCGGTGGTCGGCCCAACGACGAAGGCGACGTCACGGGTGGGTTACGGGTGTGCGCGCTTACGCCCCTCTGTCACCCCGGACGGAGTGGTGCGAGGAGTGCGCCGACCGTAGCCCACCTCCCAAAAAAAAAAAAAAAAAAGGACATTCAATTCTCGCATCGTATTATATTTTCGTCTTTAAGGAGACTTGTGCCATCTACCCGACAATGTTTACACATTGTACAGGCTTAATACTTCAAACTTTGCAGTTAGAATTGTAACAAACGATGACACAACCCTGTTATTCAAATTACTGAAATTTAGCATTTAATATGCTTGATTAATTATAAAAAACATGATTATGAGCGAAAAATTATTGCCACAAGTGGGGATTCGAACCCACACCTATTGGAAATCCATTTCAATCATGCTGCCACTTACCCGTCATCATTTTACGTTTAATATAATTATTATTCGCTCGTATAATCGTGTTATTATGAATATTTTTTTGGCATTCCAGTTAAATCAACTTGTGTGACGGAAAGACAAATAATATTGTTTTTGACCGCGGGTGTCTGGTCCACACCTTGAACAAATCGCCAGGTGTAATGCCACTGAGCTATGGTAGCTATCACAGGTAGCCCCCTGTATTACTTCAATCACCATTAGGGCAAAACAGAAGTACCACTTCCGTGACATAAGTTATCTTTTCGAGTACCATCCTCTATCAATGCTCCAGTCAAGACACTGGAGCATCATGCTTACGTGATGAGCCTCTCTAATGGCAGACTAATCGCTGATTATCTACCCGACTTAAAACGTCATGAAGCTCTTTTATAACGTCATAGAGAATTTGCACCGTCATCTATGAATATCTAAAACGTAAGTTTTCGCTTACTTTTTATGTGTCATAAAAATTGATGAAAGATCAAGAGGTGATTGATTCATCATCATCATCATCACCAACTGTTGTGCACGGGCCTCCTCCGTAATGGGAGGGAAATTAATCTACTATACCGCGCTGGTCAGACGTATTGGTATAGGATTTTGTTTCGAGTTTTCCTTCTCTTGCGTAGATGTTATATGCGTTTTATATCCCTTAGTCGTCTCTTACGATCACCCACTGATAAGATAACGGGTGGTAAATTGTATTCTTACTCCGTATCCACACGGAATATCAACCAAATCAAAGGTGATTGATTATCAACATTGCAATCAAAAATTATCCTGCCAAGCGTAATAGTGATTATGCCATTATTCACCCTTGGAGAAGTCAATGTCGAAAAGTGGAACTCCACAGGCTGATGGATGAACATATATAGTTAAGCCTCAATAGCATTTCTGTACAAGGAAAATGTACTATAAAAATTAATATCATCATCTCAGCTAGTACCTATATTTCCCACTTGGGCTCGAGCCTCCTCCGTAATGAGAAAGACATTGACTTACTATACCATGCTCGTCAAACGTGTTGGTATAGGGTTTCGTTTCGAGTTTTCTTTCTCTTACATAGATGTTATATACGTTTTGTATCCCTTAATCATCTGTTACGATCACCCACGAGTAAGATAAGAAAGGGTGATAAATTGTATTCTTACTCCGTTACCACACGGACAATATACTTGGAAGACTAGACTTGAACACGACGGCATAAAGATACGGTTATCGTCACCCCCTTGCTTGTCCGTGTGAATTGCAAAAATCTACTAAAGTTTTACCAGGCTAATGTATACCAATACTCTTGAGGAAAAAAAATAACACCTTAATGCGATCGCTAAACAATTTTCCAAACGCATCGATTAAGTCTATAGTATTCAATGGAGAAGACTACCTTCCAGAAGTGGACATCAAAGGATTGAATGGTGATAGCGATAAACATCATCATTCTTCTACTCTTATCCCAATCATTTGGATCGATACAATATGTACTCTTCTTTCATAGTACATATTGTAGAAGTTATTGGCAACAGTTTTATGACCGGCCGCCTGCCAGACGTCAATTCTCCTTGGTAATGTGATTGTTGACCAAACGGCATCAGATGGAGTTGGGCCAGGTCGTTATAAGGCTCTTAGTCGTCTTTTACGACATCCACGAGCAAAGTAAGGGTTGGTAGTATTCAAAGCCGCTACCATACAGCTGATGGTGATAAACGTATATGAGGAAAATAGAAGATGTGTAAAATAATTTATTATATCACATTCATCATAGAGAGGGCTGTCTTCTTCTTCTTCTTCTTTTTATGTATTGGCAATCAGCTACTTATACGAGCCATTGTTGCCAGTGGCGAGTTATAATTATCTTCACGTTCTTAGTCTCTTCAGGTTAGTCATTGTCTGTCAGTAAGTCAAATTGTCGCCATCAACAGTGCTATGGCCACATTGTTAATGGTATCTTGTGGGAATTTTGATGGAAAACGAAAACGTTGTAAAGCACTTTTATATGATATTCACTATATCCCAGTAGTTCTATCACATCACATTACATAAAATGCCATCAAAATTATCTAATATAACACGTTAAAACACTAAGATATCGAATATAATACAAGAGCACCACATGACGTTTTAGATTCCCGCCAAAAGTCCAGAGGGCTGTCTTTTTGTGAGACCAGTTTAGAACAGTTGCGAGGCACATAAGTATTTTATGCTATATAGGTATTATTCTAATTAATTTCTTTTATTTAAACTTTTTATTTACTTTTCCTTTTTTTTTTGTAAAAAAGTATATTTTATATTTTTCAATTTGTAACATGTGTGTTTCCTGGCTTTCACTAAATAAATCATTTCTTTATTTATTCTATGTTCTACAACAAATATTGATAAGATATTTATAAATAGATTTTGATACCTATTTACTCCTCTGTAAATAATATAAACTTATATTCTATGAAATCGAGCCGTGTACTGCGAGTGACATCGGTCATTTCGTGTTTGTGTGAATGAATGATGGTATTGTGGTGCCTCTTTATATATGGCTCGCTGTTTATACTATATATAGTCTGTATATTATTCCATCACATACCACATACGTCCCGTTACTTAAGGTTTAAAGCGGCTCTATAATGGGAAGGAAATTGACCAACTACACCATGCTAGTTAGACTGCCAAGATAGAAAGTGATGAATTGTATTCTTATTCTTTCACCACACACAGACTTAGTTGTTATTTAATTCTAATTACACATAGTAGTCACGCCTTTAATAGGTTTATACTATTTATAAAACCCGATTACGAAATGAAAAATGATGTCACAAGCGGGATTCGAACCCGCGGCTATTGGGACTCCGGCCCAATCGTGCTACCACTACACCACCGTGACTAATTGTAGGACATGCAAATTTCACTTCGTATCATATTTACGTCTTAAGGTGACGGTATGCTATCTACCCGACAATGTTTACACATTGTTATAGGCTTAATACTTAAAACTTTACAGTTAGAATTGTATTAAACGATGACACAACCTTGTTATTTAAATTACTGAAATTTAGCATTTAATATGTTTAATTATTTATAAAACCCGATTACGAAATGAAAGGGGAATGACTAGCTGATAGTATATGGTTACTGATGCCCATGGAGATCCATGCAGAGATCTGCAATATGGAGAGTCAAGTGACAGCCTATCGTAAAGTGGAACAACTCTCACTTGCCTAATAGTGGTAGGACCATGGTGTTGACAGTTTCGTATCTACAGCCGCGGGTCCACCCGGGGTAGTACCACACTCTCGCAGAAGATCGATGTCTGAGCAATGGCTATGTGCTGTTGCGCTTCGTTCGGTGAGCGAGAGAGCCGGAAAAGTTTTGTGTTTATATTGGTAGGTAGCGGCCTAGCTATACTCCTAGTATAGCAAAGTTCCGTGGGGACGGCAGTAACACTTACAATTAGGTGTGCTGCTTGCTCATTTGCTTCCGAACAATAAAAAAAAATGAAGAACAGTAGCAAAATGCTACTACGAAAACTTATGATACTTTGGTACTACCTCGAACAAGCTACCTCCAGATATACACCAGTTAATAGTGTGATTCTACAATCAGAATACTTTTGAAATTTAATTTCAACTTATGTATTTAACAATAAGCAGACATACACAAGTAATACAAGTTATAATACAGTATAACTACAAAGCATTTGTAATTGATATGGCTATTATAATTTATGCTGCCAGATACATAAAATAATAGTTATCTTTATTTCCATGTTAATAACGCCATAATTAATAATATTTTAACAAGCATATTACTATACATATTAAACTTTTAAAGACAATTACGCATCAAAGAACTATTTCTTGTCTTGTAGGGGTATATTATACAATTATAATTCTCTAAATTACTGTGTGGTAGTTGCTACGAATACTACCAACCCTTACTTTGCTCGTGGATGTCATAAAAGACGACTATAAGCTTTATAACGACCTGGGCCAACTCCAACTGATGCCGTTTGGTCAACAATTACATTCTCAAGGAGTGTCATTAGACAGGCGGCCGATAATAAAACTATTGCCAATAACTTTAACAACATGTACGATGAAAGAGTAAATATTTTGTCGACCCCAAATAATTGGTAAAAGAGCAGAAGAATGATGATAATTTCTTGATCTTACTCATAGGTGATCATAAAAGACCACAAAGGGATATAAAACGCATATAACATCTATGCAAAAGAAAGAAAACTCGAAACAAAACACTATACCAATACGTCTTACCGGCGTGGTAGTAGGTCATATTATGGAAAAGGCTCGAGCACAGTGGGGCATATATGAGCTGAGATGATTATGATTCAATTAGACTAGTTATCTGTTATATATTTGATAAAAACCTTAAAATATATAGTAATGAATAAACATATGCAAAGATATATAATACAAAGGTGCCAGATTCGAGCCCGCCGCAATTACTTATACAAAGAAATGTGAATTTTGAGCATTTTAATCGTTTATTTCAGCAGTATTTCGCAATTTTCCCTTATACCAATTCTTCTTTTCAAAGGACTTTACTGCCTTTAAATTATACCCGCATCGTCTTTGAAGTTCATTATACAATAAAAATAAATCACATTCTGTAATATCATTTCTTGTATTTATATAATATATTTTTGGTAGCTGTTTCTTTTATTATAATATTTTAAAAGAGAAACTATGCTACGTGGTAGCGGCTATCAATTCTATCAACCTTTATTTCACTAGTGATCGTAAGTAGTATCGTAGTAAAGATCGTAAAAGATGAATAAGAGTTTTAAATCTATCTGGTTCAACTCCAGTTGATGCCGTCTGATCAACGGTTACGTTCTGGGCTGACGTCAGGCAGGTTTGTGCAGTCAAAATCAAAATATCAAAATAAATTAATTAATTATAAAATCCGATTACGAAATGAAAAATGATGTCGCAAGCGGGATTCGAACCCGTGCCTATTGGGATTCCGGCCCAATCGTCGCGGTGGTGTAGTGGCAGCACGATTGGGCCGGAATCCCAATAGGCGCGGGTTCGAATCCCGCTTGCGACATCATTTTTCATTTCGTAATCGGATTTTATAAATAATTAAGCATATTAAATGCTAAATTTCAGTAATTTAAATTAATTAAATATACACTTATAATCGTCAATCGGCATTGTTTTGTTGTAAATATTTTTACTACTTAATTTTAGAGAAAATAAATCTCACACGTATTTTGTCAATAAGTCAATTAAGATTTACAGGAATAGAAACTAAAAACCTAAATTCTAGGAAGTTAGACGAGTTAAATTTTGTTCTTGGCTTTCGAATTTTCGTTTATGTTAATTGGTTGGTTTACGCTTAAAAACTACTTATTATATGATAATTTCTATGACCTTCCGTGTGGTGACGGAGTAAGAATATTATTCACCACCTATCTTACCCGTGGGTGATCGTACAACACGACTAAGGGCTATAAAACGCATATAACATCTATGTGGGAGACGGAAAACACGAAACAAAATCCTATACCAACACGTCTGACCAGCGCGGTATAGTAGGTTAATTTCCCTCTCATTACGGATGAGGTCCGAGCCCAATAGTGGAACATTTATGGGCTGTGATGATGATGATGATATGATGATCTCTCATGGTTACGCAAGTATTACACATGTGATTTTGTATCACTTAACTTAATTTTATTCACTTAAGCAATTAAAATAAAATACAAACGCGATAGTATCTGTAAAAATAGTTTTATTTCAAAATACTGTATACCATAAAAATTACAAAATGTCAACATATTAACATCAATTATAATATAAAATATTTTTTTATTCTGTTCAGTTAGTTGGACAGGTAAAGGAAACGAAACCCATACAGCCAAAATCTTATAGCCAAGTGTATATATATATATATATATACTAGCAGACCTGGCCACGCGTTGCTGTGGCTAAAGTAGCCTCAGTAACACGTGGTGGTTATGCTAATAAATTGTAACTTATATGAAACGTTTGTACGTTTAACATAGCATCATCTATTAAATATTTACTCAATCCAGTTAACAGATACCGCCATCTGTTAGAATCGTTTACAGATAACAGATAATTGTAACTGTCAAATAATAAACAAATAATTTTCATAAAAATAATATTACTATAAATTGAGATGAAAGCTATCCTATCTTTTAAGTTGGATCAAAGTACATATGCTGTGCAAATTTGATTAAAATCAGTTACGTACTTTAGGAGTCCATCGCGGACAAACAACGTGACACGTAATTTATATATATTAAGATATATATGTATATATATATATATATATATATATATATATATATATATATATATATATATATATATATATATATATATATATATATATATATATATATATATATATATATGTATATCAGTTATTTGACATTTTGATGGAATTAATTACTGCCGTATGTCAAGTTTTTATATACAAATGATTATTTAAAATCATTGTCTATCAATAAGTCTAATCGTCACCTCCAACAATGATATTTCCACATTGTTAATGTTATCTTTTGGATATTTTGGTGGATAATGAATACATATAAAACACTTACATTTCATTCACTACATCCCAGCAATTTCTCCGCATCACATTGCATAAAGTGTCATGAAAATTATGGGATATATGTATATTAACGTGAATTTATAACATGAAAAATATTCGAATTGATTTTTTTGGTTATTAAAACAAACTAAAGCACTTAACTATCGAAAAATCAGTATAAGCAAACGCATTATAGTCTTTATGCCACATTGTTTACGTCACTTATCGTTTAAACCTTTTTAGAAGAAAATAATCTTCTAGGAAGCGATCAAAAATAAAACTAAATAAATTTTTGAAAAATAAAAAACAATGGCCTCTTTATTGTCAATTTAATTTAATTAAAAAAAAAGCTATTGTTAATTGTATATATAAACCGTCCAGCAACCTATTGAAATACACACACATATAGATGGTAAGCATTCTATATAATAAAGACTGCTCTGGCTTTGGTATGATACATTATCTTGCAGTATCGAATGCAATACGCAATTTGGGCTAGAATTTCAAGCGTAAACATGCTCTATGCAATTCAGAACGTATCGACGGCGGGCGATGCGCATACGTAGTCATTCAAATTTTATGGATGAACGAACCAAGTACACAGACTACCTGCAACCTACCGATAGTATAGGGGTGCACTAATACATTTTAGTATTGAACGCTTCAGAACATGAAGCGTGTAGATCTGCTTTACTTTTTGAAATGTGAAATTTCTGTCAAGTAATATTTTCTTTTAGTAGTGTTAGGTTAGGTTTCGGGGTGGTCTGTCCAGGGTAACACTCCAATCTTACAAGAAGTCGACGTCTCAGTAGTGCCAATTTGCTGTTGTGCTTCGATCGATGAACGAGAAAACCAGAAGCCCAACTTTCTGGGTGGAATTTACTTGGTAGATCTTTGCCTACCAAGCAAATCTCGGTTAGGGCTTTCCCTAGCTTTATCTTTGGTAATTGCAAAGGTCTCTGAATAATACTTAGCATCAGGTGTGCTGTTTGCTCGTATGCCAAAATAAGCAAACTCATTACTTGGAAAAGAAAAAAAAAACGAACAATTTAACTAGCTACCTTTTCATTTTCAAAATCTTTTCGTCTCATTTTCGCATATATTTATAAAAATAGATTAGGTTTTTTTGCACAATTTAATTTTAATTTGAATGTTTTTATTTTTTTAATTACTGTCGTGTTACAAGTCATTATATTAAAAAAAAAACAATAATCTGAATTTTACCTTATCAGATGACTGAGTTTGCTCGAAATATTTTATAAATGTCATATTCGTTAAAAGTTTTACGTTGTACGACCCTCTATAAAGCCTGAATTTCTGTTGCATAAAGTTTTCAGTATATTTATTTGAACCAATTTGCTTTTCGAGAAAAGGGATGTACATAATTATCGTCAATATACAAGAATACGCAACAGTTCATGACTCTATGCAGTATGCTCACGAATGAAACTGCTGGAAAATTTGCAAATATGACCTAATGCTATTTTTATGGATTTTATTGCGTTTGTATTTTCGAACACATTTCCGCATCTTGTCCTGGAATTCTTAAAAGTGTTCAAAATTCCAATAACTGAAAACTAATAAAAACAACTTTATTACATAGTTTTTAGGACGGACTGTGAAGTATTTTGGTGGGCTCAACTATATACTCGATAGATCCTGTATACCATCGATTGACTTCTGCTGAAGGCATAAAGATAAAATGCTTATATTATTTAAATCTGCCTTTCTTTTCCATGGTAAACTCGGGTGATGGTCATAACAACCAGCTGAAAGATTAAAACTTATAAAACCACCTACAATCGGCTACCCGATTCCCAAGCGTGGAGATGCCAAAGTGGCTTTTTTATGTTGTAAACTGCAGATCGCTATGACAATTTTACCCGGACGGTGAGTGCGAGGGCTCTCAAGTCAATAATGTTAGTGTGGCGTCTTAAGAAGGCCTATATTTAATAGTAGTCGTAGGCGAGAGATGCATCACCGATGACAAAGATAGGGTACCGGTGGCCCGCTCGCACGGCGAAGAGAGGTGTTTGCAGGATGGGTCTATGGGGTTGCGCGCCGTCTCTTCCGTCGCCCCGGACCAATTTGGCAGGGCGCGACCACGTATATAGTCCACCGCAAAAAAAAAAGGTAAGAGATGCATGGAAAAAATTTTATTCTTGTTGGCAACACAGTTGTAGGTATTATTCATTTGTCTGTAGGGATATATTGGCGTATTTCAAGCGGCATAACGCTTGCAACACCGTATGATTTGTGGTCAACGTGTTGCAACTACAAATTATGATTCAGTCAGCATTGAATTGTATGTACCGAGAATTTTGGCTGTATTTCAACTGTTCTTTAGGCGCTATGAATTATTTTGTATTGGCACTAAATTTAGAGTGAAAACTGTTTTTGACGTTATTTCCAGTTATAGATATATTAATGCAAGTAGTATTAATGAGTACCAAATCATTATTACTAGAATAAATAATCCATCCATCCATCAGCCCGTAAAAGTCCACTATTGGACATGTCCTCACGAGAATGCCATTTACAACGGTCCTGTACCAGCTGCATCCAACGGTTTCCTACCGAGTGGGGGGTCCTCCTACGCTGCGTCGTCCGATTCATGGTTGTCACTCGAGAACCTTTCTTCCCCAACGGTTGTCGGTTCGTCGAGTGATGTGGCCTGCCCATTGCCACTTCAACGTGCTAATTATTCAGGCTATGTCGGTTACACCCGTTTATCACGTAGAGAAATATCGAGCATATTATCACCCCATTTTATCACGTAGAGAAATCCCGAGCATAGCCCTCTCCATAGCACGCTGCATGACTTTGTGCCTTTTTATGAGGCCGACATTTAGAGACCACGTTTTAGTGCCGTAAGTCATCGCTGGTAACACACACTGGTTATAAACCTTTGTTTTCAGACACTGCGGAATATTAGACGAAAAGATCCTCCTAAGTTTCCCGAACGCTGCCCAGCCGAGTTTGATTCGTCGGCTGACCTCTTTCTCGAAATCGGATCTACCTAGTTGGGCTAATTGTCCTAGGTAAACATAGTGATCGACAACTTCGAGAATCGCATTCCCAACCAGGACCGGTACAGAAATGACATGGTTATTAGACATGATTTTCGTCTTGTCCATCTTCATTTGCAGCCCTACTAGTTGGGAAACCTTGGTGAGATCATTGAACATGGTGCCAAGGTCCTCCAGGGATTCTGCCATGACTACGATATCATCTGCGAATCGAAGGTGAGTGATCTATTCGCCATTGATGTTGATACCGAGTCCGGTCCAGTCTAAGAGCTTGAAGACATTTTCCAGCGCAGTGGTGAACAGTTTCGGAGAGATAACGTCTCCCTGTCTCACGCCTTTCTGCAACTGGATCGGTTTCGTACTGTTTCGTATCCCGGATGCGGACCGACATAGTAGCGGTTTTATACAAACACTTCAGCACTTCGATATATCGGTAGTCAATTTGGCACCTCTGAAGGGACTGCAGCACTGCCCAAGTTTCGACAGAATCAAAGGCTTTCTCATAGTCCACAAACGCTAGACACAGAGGCCGATTATACTCTTCGGTCTTCTGTATAATCTGGCGTAGCGTGTGGATGTGCTATGGTACTATAACCTTTTCGGGAACAGGCTTGTTCGGGCGGCTGGAAGTCGTCTAGCTTGCGCGCGAGTCGGTTCGTAATGACTCTTGAAAACAATTTGTACACGTGGCTCAGGAGTGAGATGGGTCTGTAATTCTTTACATACATACATATCATCACGCCATATCCCTTGCAGGGTAATTCTTTAAGAGCGTTTTATCACCCTTCTTGAAAAACAGCACCACCACACTCTCGGTCCACGACTCTGGAACGTCGCCCCCGAGAATGACAGAATTAAATAGCTTCTGTAGGGCTTTTAAAACCAGCTTGCCGCCTGCCCTCAGGAGCTCTGTGGTAATTCCGTCATCTCCCGGTACCTTTCCGTTCTTCAATTGCTTTAGAGCCATTCTGATCTCGTACAAGCTGACGTTCGGGATTTCTTCGGTATTTCTTCAGGAATAGATAATACATAAGTTTTTTCGTAAACGAATAGTTTCAATTAAAGTGATTTTTATTTGTCTTTTTGGAGTTTACTCCTTAAGAATCGATTTTCATATAAGGCACCCGGTATGAGAAAAATTTGAGGAGTAAAATCTAGTGATCGAATGACCTTGTTACGTTTTTGGTGCGCAACCTATTCTGCGCACCTTTCACTTTCTAACGTGAGATAATACTTCACTGAACAGTTTTAATAAATGTAAATAAAAATATATATATTATTTTTAGTCAAATGAGTTTTTTTTGTGCCTGTTTTGATAATCGTACTTAAGGAGTAAACTCCAGTCGTGCGTCGGAGTTGACACACACACTTTTTTTTTTGACCTTGATGAGGTCAACATTCCACCGAGTGGGGGGCGTCCTACACTGCGTTGTCCGGTACGTGGTCGCCACTCTAGAGCCTTTCTTCCTTCTCTCTCTTCTCTTCTTCTCTTCTCTTCGTGCTAATTCTTCGTGCTATGTCGGTTACACCCGTTCTTCTGCGGATTTCTGTATTTCGGATTCTATCTCGCAGAGAAATCCTGAGCATACCCCGCTCCATAGCATGCTGAGCGACTTTGAGCTTGGTTATGAGGCCTAAATTTTGGGACCACGTTTCCGTGCCGTAAGTCATCACTGGACACATACACTGGTGATAGACCTGATCTCTGCGTTCACTCTCTTTCAATTCATGTCATGCTTCACGCTTCTATATCTTCTCTTAACCTTGTATCATCGTCTTGTTCATATCACAATTACTTGAGATCTACGCAATATGTACTATTTTTCCACTTTATATATTACAAAAGATTTGGCAGTTGAACAATACTTTGTGCGATCCCCAAAGTGTTCTTCTGAGTCTGCGTCTAATATGTCTACGTTAATTACCTACATGTTTGTAAAGTACCTCACAATACAAGGATTATTTCCTTAGTGTAATTTATTTCCTTAGTGCAAGGATTTTTTTAAATAAAATGCTTGGGAAAATAATTTTCTTTCAGTGATAAAGTAGCAAGATTGTAAATAAAAAAAATAGAATACAAGAGATTTAAATTTAACAATAGAGTGAGGTGAGGGCGCACTCACTTGACCGCGATGTCGCCACGACAACTAAGCCGACTTAAAGTTTCAGTTGCTTGAAAAAAAAAACCACAATAGTCTTAATTGTAGTTTAAGCTTTTTTGTTTAAGTAGCAAGATTGATAGATAGATAGACCTGGAAAATAATATTTTTTTGGAGTTTACTCCTTAAGAATCGATTTTCATATAAGGCGGCCGGTATGAGAAAAATTTGAGGAGTAAAATCTAGTGATCGAATGACCTCGTTACGTTTTTGGTGCGCAACCTATTCTGCGCACCTTTCACTTTCTGTAATGTGTAGTCAAATGCGCTTTTGCGCCTGTTTTGATAATCGTACTTAAGGAGTAAATTCCAGCCGTGCGTCGGAGCTGACACACACACTTTTTTTTATTGCTTATATATAGTGGCAAATGAGAAAGAAGCACACCTGATGGTAAGTGTCACTGCCGCCCATGGACCTTTGCTATAACCAAGGCTATAGCTAAGCCGCTGCCTACCATTACAATCCCCAAACCCACCCAGTTGGGCTTTCGGCTCTCCTGGTCACCGAACAAAGCGCAATAGCTCATTGCCATTACTCAGATGTCGATTTTTTGCGAGAGTGTGGTACTACCTCGGATGGACCGGCCCGCGGCTGCAGACAGAGAACTATCAACAGCGTGGTCCTACCATTATTTTTGATATTGATCTACAAATTGTTGGTTAATCAACAAATCTGGGTTTAATTTGTGTCCATCATCATCTTCTACTCTTATCCCAATTGCTTGGGGTCGATACAATATGTACTATTCTTTCATAGTACATATTGTAAAATTTATTGCCAATAGTTTTAAAACCGGCTGCCTGTCAGACGTTAACCCACCTCCGGAATGTAATTGATGACTAAACGACATCAGATGGAGTTGGCCCAGGTTGTATTAAGGCTCTTAGTCGTCTTTTACGACATTCAAAGTAAGGGTTGGTAGTATTCGGACCCGCTACCACACAACTCGTTTTAATTTGTATCCATTAGTTGTAGGGATATTCGATATACATCGATGCATCGAAAACATCGATGTTTACAATGCGATACATCGAATCGATCCAATGTTTTGAAAAGCTATCGAAATACTCGATGTATCGATGTTTTTTTATAAAACATCGAATCGATGATAACCAGTTAATGTCACAAAAACTCTAGTTTATGTAATAAATTACAGTTTTATAAGGGATTGGAATAGGTATAAATGCCACAAAAAAGACCTTTTTTTTTTTAGAAGTCAGTTTTATAAGGTATTGGAATAGGTATAAATGCCACAAAAAAGACTTTTTTTTTTTAGAAGTCAGTTTTATAAGGGATTGGTATAGGTCTAAGTGCCACAAGAAAGACCTTTTTTTTTTTAGAAGTATCACTTTTGATATGTCTTTAGCTTTGTAATATATTTTAGAAAAAGTACTCGATGTTTACAAAACATCGATGTTTTCATCCGATTCATCGAAATGCATCGATGTACAGTTTCGATTTATCGAATCGATAAAAACATCGATGTTTTTTCAAAGTGGACACCCCTAATTAGTTGTATATTTGTTTTATTTTAAAGTCCGTGGCAATGCGAGAATTAGTTCTTTAGCGTAGGTATGTTAATAAAAATATTGTTGTTGAAGCCTACTTCAACAACAATATATCTATATATTCATCATATATCTAATTATTCATCATCATCATCATCTCAGCTCATATATGTCCCACTGTTGGGCTCGAGCCTCCTCCGTAATGGGAGGGAAATTGACCTACTTTACCACGATGGTCAGACGAGTTGGTATAGGGTTTTGTTTCGAGTTTTCCTTCTCTTGTAAAGACGTAATATGCGTTTTATATCCCTTAGTCGTCTCTTATGATCACCCACGGATAAGATAGGGGGTGGTGAATTGTATTCTTACTCCGCCACCACACAGAAAATCCAATTTTTAGTTTATTTCAAATATGAAAATATATGTAAAGCAATGTGTTCACTGCATTTTAACACTTTCTCTTCGTTATATTAGATAAAATGTTAATAAACTTATTGAATATAACATTTTACAATATTAAAACATTAAATTAAATAAACATAATAAATAAATGAGGATGGTGTCCGATGGTTTACTGTGTGAGACACAAGGAGGTTTCAGGAGTGGAAGGGGATGCATGGATCAAGTGTTCTCTCTGCGCAACATTGTGGAGAAGCATCTGCCTCTAGGTCAGAGGGTTTTCTGCAGTTTTGTGGATCTGGAGAGAGCATTTGACACGGTTGTACGAAAGGAACTTTGGGACATTTTACCGGAGTATGGTATTAGCGGTAAACTGCTACAGGCTGTGCAGTCCAGTTACATGGGCTGTAGAGCCTGTGTGCGGCTGGATGATGGAATGTCGCCTTGGTTTGACGTCAATATCGGCGTTAAGCAGGGGTGCATTCTGTCAGCCAGGCTGTTTATCATATATCTGGATAAATGTCTCCAAAGGTTGAACGATATGAATGTGGGAGTCCAGATGGGCGACTCAGTGGTCACTGCTCTGCTTTATGCAGATGATGCAGTCCTGCTGGCACAGTCAGCGACTGACCTGCAGACAACTTCCTAATATTCAAACATTGTTTTTCTGCAAGAGTATGGTACTATTTCTAATAAGCTGACTATCTATAACTACTGATAGAAATCTGTCAACGACCTGTGATCCAGTTACGCTCAAAACCGCCCCAGGGTGGCACAAGCCGCCCGCTTGTAACCCCATAATGTGTCGTATCGTATCACTCTATTGTATTTTGAACGAACCATCGGTTCTGAGTTATTTTATGTGTATAACAACTAGGACATACATTTCATTTAAACTAATATTAATTAACAAAACTATAAGTATTTTATTCAAATTACTGAAATTTCGCGTTTATCGTGCTTGATTATTTATAAAAAAAATATTACGAGCGAAAAATGATTCTGTCCCAATGTGTGTGAAATACCATGTGGGACAATCATGTTTCGCTCGTAATCAAGTTTTTATAAAGTATTTTATTACTAACATTCATCATCATCATCATCTCAGCTCATATATGTCCCACTGTTGGGCTCGAGCCTCTTCCATAATGGGAGGGTAATTGATCTATTATACCACGCTGGTCAGGCGTGTTGGTATAGGGTTATGTTTTGAATTTACCTTCTCTCGCATAGATGTTATATGCGTTTTATATCCCTTAGTCGTCTCGTACGATCACCCACGGGTGAGTTAGAGGGTGGTGAATTGTATTCTTACTCCGTTACCACACGGAAATTACTAGTATAGTTAACAAAAGCATATATATATTATAAATATACGATAGTAATAACTATAGTCTCCTCGCCGCATAAATTATACGTCGGGAACAATGTTTCAATTTTATGTTCAATTTTCAATACTCGTAAAACGGATACAGTGCAATAAAATATCGATATTACAAGTATAAAGCTAGAACGTCTGAATTTCTTGTTGCACTAAGTATAATAAATATACTTTGTTTTCACACATAGAAACCTATGTGTTTACCAATCATCATTCCCCTACTGTCATCCCAATTATTTGAGATCGATACAATATGTACTCTAGGGTGATTCATTTCCGCAAAATTATTTTTTTTTTCGTTGCTCATGCAAAATATTAATCTACACATAGAAAAAAAAAAATTCACCAAATTTGAGATCTTAATATTAAGTTTAAGTTCTTGCAATTTAAATTTAAAGTTTTACTATTTAAAATGCATGTAAATATTATTTTTTTTTTTTCAAATTCTTAAGGCTTACTACCCGGCTTTCACAATATCGCAAATCGGTTTGATGGACTTTGTGGTGAATTTCACGCTCTTCAAAATAGCCTTAGAGTTTTTTTGTGTAACTCGCACTGGTTCACCAGTAGGAGTCGTCAAACTACAGTTTTTGATAAAAATATATTTTTTTTAATTTTTTGAGCAAACCGCCAAAAGTAGGAAGAAAAAAAGGACTGACTCATAAAATAAAAGTTATCCAACCAATATTTAATGAATTTAGATGAACTAGAAAATGAAGATCTGACGCCTCCCGAGCTGAGATCTCTCTCTCTCAGCTCCCGCTGACATATATATATATATATATATATATATATATATATATACAGGATGTGTCAGAGAATGGAGCAGCTGGTCAGAAGGGTGGTAGATAATGATGGTAGGAACCCATAACAAAAATTTGAAGGGAAAATTTCAAGGTCATTGACTCGTCAGCTGTTTGTAAAGGTGACTTTGTTTGTTATACTGTAGCAAACGTAATCATTGATTTATTTAGGTACTAATGAATATTTAAGAAAGATTGAGTATGTAGCAGACTATTTATCATTTACTTGGTACATTTCATTCAGTTTTAAAGAAAAAGCGATGACAAAATTGAAAACTTTAAATGCTTGTAATTTATTAACGAATCGACATTTTCCCTTCAAATTTTTGTTATGGGTTCCTAGCATCATTACCTACTATCCTTCTGACCAGCTGCTCCATTCTCTGATACACCCTGTATATATATATATATATATATATATATATATATATATATATATATATATATATATATATATATATATAAGTATATTTCTGACTTCCAATAATCGCGAATGAAATAAACAGATCAGCAGTATCTGGGCCTTTAAACTCATAATTTATCAAATATTATTCAGAATATAATTCTCTAGCTAATTCTTGCCAGCAACAGACCTAGTTTCTACCTACCGATCTGGCCTAAATCAAGTACACTAGCTTAATAGTCGGACGTGAGTGTTAATCAAAGTTGTGATACTATGTAGACAGTTTATTATTTAACACGTTTTTTGTAATTTTATGAAAATATACATACATACTCGTATCATCACGCCATATCCCTTGCAGGGTAGGCAGAGAGAACAGAGTGCCAGAGAACTCTATCCTTGCATACTTCACTCGCTTCCTCAACATTCATAATTCTCTTCATACACGCTCACCGGTTTAGGAGACTCTTGACTTCACCTTCCTTCAGTACGTGACCAATATGGTTTTTATGAAAATATAGTTAGTGCAAACCCAAAAGAAGTTTTTTAAATTGTCGTGCTGGACGATCTAACAATACATTATAGCTGATGAATAAATTTTATCTTATGTTATATAATTTACATATTATGAAAAACTATAATCATAGCAATATTTTTAACTAAGTCTGTAAAACTCATACCTCTGGAGAGTTTCGTTGGTATGCGCTGAGGCAATACCGGATGCTGCTTTATAATAATGTATAGCGAAAAATTTTCCTTCTATAATATTATTAAAAAAGTTTTCTATAGTATGTGTTTTAATATTTAATAAAGAGTTTTCAGTATTTGCTTTAAAATAATTAATTATTTAAACAAATATTTTGACGACAATTTAATTCAATCATAAATAACTAAATGAAATATTTTTAAGACTGGCATGATATCTCAAATAATACCAGTCCTTATCTTGCTCGTGCATGTCGTAAAAGACAACTAAGGAATATAATATGAATATAACATCTATGCAAGAGAAGGAAAACTCGAAACAAAACCCATAAACCTAACCGTGTGACTAATGTAATATAGTATGTTAATTATATAACAGATGTAACAGTGGGACTTATAGGAGCTAAGATAATGACGATTATTTCGATGGTGATAAGATAAGAAAACAATTATTTAGAAAGTGGTAGGACCATTCTGTTGACAGTTCTCTATCTCCAGCCACGGGCCAGTCCGTCCGAGGTAGTACCACACTCTCGCAGAAGATCGACGTCTGAGTAATGGCAATGTGTTATTGCGCTTCGTTCGGTGAGCGAAAGCCCGGAAGCTCAATTGGGTGGGTTTGGGGTTTATATTGGTAGGCAGCGGCCTAGTTATAACCTTGGTATTGCAAAGGTCCATGGGCAGCAGTGACACTTACCATCAGTAGGCTTACTCTTGAATACAGTTTTGATTTCGATTCCGATCCAATTCCAATCTCACCAAATTTATATTTGGTACTCTTGAACAAAATTGAAATTGAAATTGAAATTGTAATCACGATCGACTCGGAATATTAAGAAGTATTGCGATCAACACTATAGAGTGTGGCCATATAAAATTAAACTTAACCCACCATTAATAAAATTATAAAAAAGATAATATTTCTTGGAAAATCTTTACGATTATTCATAAAATTAATTATTATTAAATATAATATAGCATTATACTAGTTTATGACATCTAAACAGAATTAAAGCTTACAAATGTATAATAACTGTGGCTAATAGTGTCAATACTCCAAGTTTTAAAAATAGTACGTAGTAAAATTTTATGAAGACAAAGAAGAAATACCAGCTGTTTCGACAAATTTAAAATTTTATATTAAGACAAGATGAAAATTGTTCTCTTTTTGCGATTTTGAAATAGTTATTTAGCAGTAGGAGGGTGAAGGCTTAGGTAGCTTAAGAACAGAAGTATCTACTTGCATATTACTTCTTAATCTTATGATTCTAAGTAAATACGAATGTTACAAAAATGCAATTACATATATGCTTTTAAATTGTGACCTAATTTCTTTTTGTAAGGCAATTTCAAAGTATCGACCCAATGAGGCATCTCATGATATAGCAGTTGCCCGAAATGGCCTTACAATATTATAAGTCTGCCACAAATACTATGGAATTCAGTGTGGTGATGGAGTAAGAATTCAATTCAACACACATATTATCTTACCAGTGGGTGTCGAAAAAGACGACTAAGGTATATTATATACATATAACATCATAAGTGATGTAAGAAAAGAAAATGAAAACCTCTATAACAACCTGCCTGTTATAGTAGGTCAATTTCCCTTCTATTGTGAGAAGGCTCGAGCCAAGCAGTGGGAACTATATTAGCTGAGATGATGAATGACCAAGGAATAGTTGCTATTATATTCATAGCACATGTATCTAACACAGACATACCTATATTATTTCATTATATGAATTTTGAAGAAAAGTAGAAATATAGTAAAAACTGTTTCAATTTTAAATAAAAATTATGATATTTAATCTTTCAATCATACATAATTAGAAACTTAAGATTTAATATATTAGGATATAGAATAGTAATTTTTCTTTTAATTATAGATTAAGCTTAAGTAAAAAAAAACAATAACTATGTAATATTTCCATGAAATAAAGGCTTTTTATTTTATATTTATATTATTATTTAATCTTTAAAAAGTTATTTTTTTATTCTTATGTAACTAAATAATGGAAAATATGATTTACAAATCACTATTAAATTAATACATTAACATTTTATTGAATATGCCATGCAGCTCACAGCACTTTCTATAGTATGACATTTTAATCTCCCGCAACTCCGAAGAAAAATGTTCTTCATACTCAGCTGCTTCTTGATGAGGATATGCTGCTCTTGAGGATTTTGTGGCCATATCTTCATTATCATCTTGTTATAGAAGCATTTCATTACACTTCTTTCCAAATCTATGAAAATACAATAACTGCATTACAAATCTATGAAAATACAATAAGTCTGATGATTTATAAGTTTATTATTAGCCAAACCTATTTTACCTTTACTGTTACTATTGAGATATAAGGTAAGGAAAGATAAGATGACAGCAGGGAAAATATATAATATTATTTTACAACCAATATAAAACACTATCAACATTACAGTTAGATATGAAGCTCTAAAATAAATATATAAATTAACAATTCCCAAGGCATTTTTTTAAATTAGTAATGATTGTTCTATAATATTTTTATTCTCTAATTGGTATATTTTATATAATACAATAGCGCTTACTCCTGTTATTAAAGTTTAGGGATGATGGTGACATTGTATTCTTCCTTTGTCAACGCCTAAATATCAGAAGTTTACATACTTCTTTCATAAACAAATAACAATTATTTAACATACTGAATTTCTTATTATTCACTATCATGTCATATAGAAGAATCACATAGAGCCTAGGGGAAACTAACCTACTAATATGTCTATTTCCAACTATTCATCAAGTTATCAATATTCATTATTGAATATAGGCCTCACCACAGCGGGATGGATGGATGGACACACTTACACAGGTTGAAGATCACAGTTACACCAACTATATGCATAGCTTTTTGATAAACCTTTCCTCATTTTATGCCAGTCTTATTATGGTACTGTATGTGACTGTATGTGCCATCAATACAACTTACAACAGATGGAATATTATAGTTTTCATAAAAATTACTGAAAATCTTTCACAAGCAACTAATGGTTTTTAAAAATGATGTCTATTGTTCTTATTAATTAAAACGTATGTAATATACCTTCATTTGCATCAATTTTGATTTCCATTTATCTAGAATTTGTTGTCTATTGAGTACCAATGTTTCTTCGTGTATGGCCTTCACAACAATTGTTATCCATCAATGTATATCAGTAATGCTGGTAACTTCCAGTAGCATAGAATGAAAGAGCAGCTTATACCTTAAAATACAAATGGGACTAAATTATAAAATACCAAGCACGAAAACAATCTTTTATAAATAAGTAATAAGACTATACATACTTTGTATCGTGTGGATATATCGTTGCGGCCTTTAACATTAAAGGCTCTAATTCACCATCTAACACTTTAAAAAGTTCCTGCAAGACCCTTGTCGTCTTGCGTAAATAATTGTCAGTCATGGAAAAGTTTTTTTGATATAACTCGCAGTTCTCTTCAATCTTCACCTCTATAGTACTTCTATCTTATGAGTATTATCTAAAATATTCAATATTGGTTCCAAACGTGGCTTACTTTCTTAGAAAATTATTACAATCACAGAACTCAATCGCCAAAAAGATGCTTTGGTGGGATCGTGAAATTTTTACGATTCCAACGTGAATGTTTATGTCAAAATCGCGTCAAGAGTAGCAAATATTTGACTCTATCGTGAAAAGTCGATCTCATTTAGTTTAAAAAAATTCCACCCAATTTGAAACCAATCCTGCGCTAGTGTCGCTTTCAAGAGTACCAAATTGCTTAAATTCGAGCTGGAATCGGATTTAGGATTGGAATCGAGATTCAAGGGTAGCCCTACAGGTATGCTGGTTACTCGTTTGACACCACTAGCAATAAAAAAAAACAATTTTCACCAGCCCTTACTCGTGGCAGTCGCAAGAATTGACTCAGTCTCACCGGGAGAGTGAGTATAAGAGATATCTGCAGGAGATATTCTGGGAAATGTATCCTCACTGTAATCACCAACCTGTTTGCTAAGCGTGACAATTACGGCATTAATCCCCTTATTTATAGGGTAGACCTACATCTAATATTAGACGGCGTAAGGTTGAATCATCACAACCCATATATGTCCCACTGTTGGGCTCAGGCCTCCTCCGTAATGGGAGGGAAATTAATCTACTATACCACGCTGCTCAGACATGTTGGTATAGGGTTTTGTTTCTAGTTTTGTTTCTCTTGCATAGATGTTATATGCGTTTCATATCCTTTAGTCCTCTCTTACGATCACCCACGGGTAAGATAGGGGGTGGTGAATTATATTCTTACTCCGTCACCACACGTATACTCCGTCACTACAAGGCTGAATAATGATCATTAATTTAATAATATAAACTCAAATTTTATTAATATTTAGATTATAAATGTCATGGAAACTTAATTACATTAACGTGTTCAATTCAGAACTGATAAAATTAAATTTCTAAAATTGAATTTAACGCAACGACTTCTGATGTTTAAATGAGTATTACACATTTGAAATAAAACTATTTTTATGGAGTCCATCGCGTTTGTATTTGATTTTTAATTGCTCGACCTTTCGAACACTTTACAGAGTTCATAGTCACGGGTGGACTTAGTTGTCTACTACTTAGTTGTCTACCTATATAAATGGTAGAATAACCTTAAATTATGAGCTGTGTGGTAGCTACAACGCTACGAATACAACCAACCCTTACTTTGCTCGTGGATGTCGTAAATGACGACTAAGAGCCTTATAACGACTTAGGCCTACTCCACCTGATGCCGTTTGGTCAACAATTACATTCCCAAGGAGCGTTGACGTCTGGCAGGCGGCCGGTCATAAAACTATTGCCAATAACTTTTGCAATATGTACAATGAAAGAAGAGTGCATATTGTATCGACCCCAAGTAATTACGATTATGAATACTACGTGTATTGTAAATGTGAAACTTACTATGGACGTTTGTTACTCTTTCACACAAAACTACGGTGGACGCGTAAAACACTACCAGGGCTAGGCCTTCTGCCTGTAGATTTCTTCACAGCTACTTGATAGTAGCCGGCCCTGAGGTTGATGTGACCCTTTTGGCTTTCCACGCTCACTTCACTGCACTGGCGGTATGACTGGTCCAGACAAGACTCACGGATTTTGGGGGGAAATCTGGCTTCAGACGACCTACGACGAGGCAGCGTCTCAGTCGCCACCTACTGGTGGTACGGACTGCGCCAAATGAGACCAGGTCCAGCGCCAGCCAACCTGCGACAGTAGCAGCAACTCAAAACCGCCACGACAGGTCCAGCCCGTACCGGACTAAGAATAAGAATGTGATTCAAATGAATAGAATCGAATGAATGAATGATTTTTTTTTTTTTTTTTTTTTTGGTAACGCAGTGGTTAAAAATGCATTTGTCGCATACCCGCCCCGGGCGGGGTATGTGGGACTCACAGGCCCTGAAGGGGACACTGAATACCCACTAAAACATACCAACTGCGAGCTGTTAGCCGAAGGGGCTTTTACAGCTTAACCGGACTGCGGGCGAGCCCGAAGGCTCTCAACCCGATAGACATGAATTAGGCGACTTCGCCCGAGGGCTCCCCCTGTGGGGAACGGGCCTCGGCTCGGGGCGTCGCTGGGGATAAGGTGGACGTGGACGTGTCCATCTTGGGGTCGGTGATTTTTGCTCGCCGTGTTTTCGTACCTCGACGTCGAGGACGGAAACGCGGATGTTTGTGCGCGATGGCCTCGCGCGCGTCGTAGGCTTTGGTCTGGGCGAGCGTAATAACGTCGTCATCGTCGTTGAGGACGTGACGTGGACGTCGGACTTTGGAGATGTGCGATGGGGTGTAGGAAGCCGCCCCGACCACTAGTTGGTTGGGGTGTGTCGTGGCAGAGTCAAAGTAGCTCTGGGAGCACCGCTTCATAAACTGCCTGATGGTCGGCAGTTCGAGGTCGATGTGAAGATCGACGTTACGAATGAACCACGGTGCTCCCGTAGCTCGGCGCATGAACCTATTCTGTAAGTTCTGTAACCTATGGATCCTGTGTGCCTTGGTGTGCGCGAACACTACGCTTGCATAGGTCATGATCGGCCGTATGCAAGCGGTGTATAATCGGACCTTGCTGTTCAAGGGTAGTTTCGACCTAGCATGGAGTAGGCTGTGGAGGCGTCCCATCACAAAGGCTGCACGATCGCGTACAATCTTTATGTGGGGAGCGAAGCTAAGTCGGTCATCAAGGGTCACACCCAAGTATTTAGCTTGCCTGCTCCAGGAGACAGGTTTGCTAAATAGCTGGAGGGGTGGGATGTTGTCTATAGAGTAGGAACGGGCAGTTCTGCGAGTGAACATGACCGCCTGACTCTTTTCTGGATTGATTTCGATTCTCCATTTCCTGAACCAATTGGCTAGGGCGGTAACCGCTGTTTGGAGAGTTTTAACTACTGCTGTCGGGGTCCTGCCTGCACAGTAGAGTGCGGTGTCATCAGCGTAAAGCGCTTTTTGGACTCTGTTAAACTGGGGTATATCGCTAGCATATAGCGTAAATAAGAATGGGGAGAGGACCGATCCCTGAGGGACGCCGGCCTTGATGGGGTGGGAGGTAGACAGCGTACCTTCCACCCTGTAGCGAAAGCTGCGGTGACTCAAGTAGTCGTGTATAATTAAAATTAAATAATCTGGGATCTTTAGACGATAAAGCTTGTGAATGAGGCCCTCGTGCCACACTTTATCGAATGCTTTCGCTACGTCTAGGAATAATACACCGGTGTATCTGTTCATCATGAACTGACCACTTGTGTATTCCACCAATCTGTGGACCTGTTGTACGCAACTGTGCCTCGCACGGAAGCCGAATTGCGTGTCTGGAATGAGGTTGTTATCCTCGGCGAATGATCTAAGTCTGCTAAGGACTATGCGCTCATAAAGCTTGCCTAATCCTTTTAGTAGACTTATCGGGCGGTAGCTACTGGGTTCGGTACGTCGCTTGCCGGGTTTGTGGATTCCGATTACCACGGCCTCTTTCCATTGCGAGGGAAAGATGTTATTGTTCAGTGCTGCATTGAAGATACAGCACAGAATGGTAATGAGGTGAGCAGGGAATAACTTAATGACTTTATTGGAGATACCGTCCGAACCGGGGGCTTTCTTGGCGTGTAGACCCTTGACCAGAGATTTGACCTCGTCATTGGTCACTGCTGGAATAGGTACGTCTGGGTTGTCGTATTCAGAGGAGCGAGAGATAGTGGTACGACGTTCCACTTCACTATTTATGGTACGGTGATGAATTGTGTCGTCGGGGTATAGTGTGCTTGGCGTGCACTGAAGTTCCAGACAGTCGGCCAGGCATTCGGACTTTTCATCGTCCATGAATGCCTGTGGCTGGTTTGGTCGGTTGAGAGGAGGGAGAGTGGACACTATGTCCTTTTTGAGTGAGCGGGAAAGCTGCCAGAAGGCTGAGTGAGAGGGCTTTAGCTCCTCAACCATGGCGTCCCATTTGCTCTGTCTCATGTCTTGTATAGCTTTTTTGACCTCCCTTTGTAGGGACCGCAGACTAATGCGGTTGTCCTCCGTAGGAGATCGGTCATAAGCGCGGGTAGCGGCGTTCTTGCGTCTTAACAGGTCATGGACGTCGTCCGGCAGGTGCCATCTACGATCGCTCGTAATTGGTACCCGCCGTGAGCAGTCGTCGATAATTGACTGCACGTGACTCGTTAAGGAATCGATTGCCTGAGAGGTGTATTCCTTGGACCTAATGTCCTTTGGAATTTGATCAAGGTGGGGCGAGGATGTTGATTGCAGTCCTTTCTGCAATCGAGCCCAGTTGGTGGTCATCCTTGTCATGGTGTTGTTTTGACCTGAAGGGTCGGGGGAGCGGGAGGCGAGCTCTAGAGTCACCGGACGGTGATCTGAGTCTAACTCGTGTTGTACTTCGATTGAACATAAGCGTAGGCTTATATTCTTGAGAAGAACAATATCGAGTATATCCGGTCTGTGTAGGATGTTGTGTGGGAAGTGCGTCGGCTCTAATGGCGCTATGACGTCATATCCCAATCGGTCGGCGTAGGTCTCTAAAGCCCTGCCCCTCTTGTTGGAACTGAGACAGTTCCATGAGGTGCTCTTGGCGTTAAGATCACCGCCAATGATGACGGCGTCACCCAAGTCAAGCAAGGCCTTGAGATCGCTCTCGACTAGAAGAGTGTCCTTGTCAGGAGACAGGTATGCGGATATAAGGGTTGAATGAATGAATGAGCTCACTCGCTTTCTTTTATACGTGTCTTAAAACAAATTTGCGTGGTGGGGAGTGAATGACGCGTTAGGTTAGGTTAGGCTAAAATATAACGATAAATATCACGTAAGATGATAAAAAATCTTCCATCTGCAAGCTATCCTTGCATGCGCTGCAAAGATCTTAAAAGTTAGACGAATATTATTAATGGCAGAATCCTCCAAATACCTCTTAAATAGTTTTACATAAAAGTTCGAAATAGCTAATTTAATATAGTAAAAACAATTAATTAATTAAATAATACGATTTAATTAACAACAAATCATATGAAATTAACATTTTAATAACTAATTCATCAGGTATCTATCTCGTAATAAATATTAATGCGATGAGGCTCGTTATAAACTCATTCGGTCGATAATTAGCGTGTTGGCCGCTCCACAAATTACGTGCTGAGCATGCGGTTTTGACATCATTACATATTTTATATACGACTCTCTATATCATCAACATCGTTTGCGTGGATATCAGACTCATTTATTGTTCAAAATTTATTTGCGAACGAAAAATTATTACTATTCGTGGGACTTTACCGACATCTATTGGATATCAGTTCTAATCCGATTAATTGGTTAGATATTAATTCCTGCGCCTGATGCCACCCTAGCCGATGCCGCGGGTGACTGGACCGGGGAATTAGTCCGTCACCCGCGGAGAGGCTGACCGCGAGGAAAAAACTGACGTCCTCAACGAGGAGGGGGACGTCGCTCAAGGAGAGGGTACCCCTTAGGGTGTATTCCGTCGGGCCGGCCACTGACGACGGTGGCCGGTCGAACGACGAAAGAGAGGTTCACGGGTAGGTTAGGGGTGTGCGAGCATATCCCCTCTGTCGCCCCGGACGGAGTGATGCGAGGAGCGCGCTGACCGTTGAACACCAAAAAAAAAAAAGATACCAATTAAATCAGTGGGTGAGTAGTACGACACCCAAATTATGACTCGTATTATCGTATTTACAGTAGACGTTTTAATGTTATTATTTATATTTGAAAATACTCGTAACGCTGTAATCCAATAATGCATAAATATTAATGCTTATAAATATAAGCATTAATAAAATTCATAATAAATCAACCATATTTTTTGTTATCTGTACAGTTGCTATGACATTTTATCACAGTTGCAGGCCGGTCCATCCAGGTTAATACTACCCACTCACAGAAAATTGACGTCTAAGCAGGAGCAATGTGCGGTTGCATTTCGTTCTGTGAGCGAGATAGGCCGGCAGCCCAGCGTTTTTAGTGAGTTTTGTCTAGTAGGCAGCTTCCTAGGTGTGGTCTTGATATTGCAAAGGTAAATGAGCGGCAGTAACACTCACCATCACTGTATAGCAAATCTCTGATCCATTCAGGGGCATTCGCGGGCCGGGTCATTATAACCGGGTGAAAAAAAAACAGTCATCATCAAGTGTGCTGCTTGCTTTGTCACCATAAGCAATAAAAAACATGCAAATAAAAAAAATCGATATAAAATTTACACATCTGACTAGCGTGGTAATTTACTCTTCATTTTCCTGTTGATCCAATTTTGCTGCTGTTGAATCTCCTTCATTCTGAAGGAGATTCGAAACCAGCATTGATTATATTAGCTGAGATGATAATACCGATACATTGTATTCTTAAAGTTGGCATTAAAAGCATTAATGCGGCCATATAATCTTCGATTATCGATAGTAAATATTATTTTGTATGCTTTATGACGATAATACACGAACGTTTCTCTCACACTTCGTATATTAGTTCTATATTATTAACGGGCATTCTCAGCGCATCGGACATATGTTCGTACTATGTAAGTACATTATATGTTGGCGCTTAAGTGCCTGCCGTTGTTTATTAATGGTGTCCATCTTGTCTCTTGATACGGTTAGTGCTACGACGATGAAAGATGAACGATAATTTCCTTATTTATAGTTGAGATAGTATTCGCATTATTGAGTTACAGGGATGTTGTTATTTTTGGTTACATTTATGATGTTAAATATACAAAGATGGCGAAGCGGTTAATAAATCGATCTACAGTGCCGTTCATTTTCCATGTAAAACGATACATCCACAAATTTAATTATTTTTCCAAATCTGAGTGTAATTTATGTAATAAATAATATGTTTTTGAGGTCCCGCATTACGAAAAATTATATCATTAGTGCCTTAGAACGTTACTTTATGTATATATATTAGCAGACCCAGCCACGCGTTGCTGTGGCTAAGGTAGCCTCGGTAACACGTGGTGGTTATGCTAATAAATTGTAGCTTATACGAAAAGTTTGTACGTTTAATATAGCGAGATCTATTAAATACTTACTCAATCCAATCAACAGATACCTGTTGGAATCGTTTAGAGATAATAGCTAATTATGACTGTCAAATAATAGACAAATAATTTGCAATAAAATAATATTGTAACTATAAATTGAGATGAAAGCTATCCTATCTTTTAAGTTGGATCAAACTGCACATGCTGTGCAAATTTTATTAAAATCAGTTAAGTACTTTAGGAGTCCATCGCGGACAAACAACGTGACGCGTAATTTATACATATTAAGATAAGATATATACATATAAGCTAAAAATTAAGAGTTTATTTTTAATCATCACCAAACTAAGGCATAAATCTGTGTATTATACCGATTTTTATACTCTAACTTTAATCGAAGCGGTACAATGTGTAATTATTCTCCGGTAGATGGCACACGTCTTCCAAAAAGACGACAAAATAATACGAGCCGCAAATTAAATGTCATATGACAGATCTTTTTTTAAACAGGCATGATCCTCCATTACGGGTGTCTTTACATAAATGCAATTAACGCAGTCAAATTACATCCAGACTAAAAACAATACTTTGTGGATCGTACACAGTATTGTCCTGCGTGGGAATAGAACCCACGGCACTGGCATGGAAGGTCGACATCTTAACCACTACGCCAACTGTGCAGTTGACAGCTTACATTTGTTTAAATGGTATGACGATTGTAATCGATTTCAAACATGTGTAAGCTCGAGTCTTACGTGGGCTATTTATTTTTCGCTGGTAAAATAAGTTTTATAAATAATGATTTCTGATGTTTACGCGAGTGTAACACATTTGAAATAAAACTACTTTTACGGATTCTATCGCGTTTGTATTTGATTGTTAATTTCCCGACGTTTCAAACACTTTACAGTGATCATGGTCACGGGAGGACTGAGGCGTCTTACGTCCAATATGTCATTGTTATTACAGAAATTTATATCTGCCCTATAAGATATTAAATTTTGACCCACATTTTCCATACAAATTAATACAAATTAATTTTATAAATAACCGATCATGTTAAATGCTAAATCTCAGTAATTTAACAAGAAATCCTCGTCCGGTAGATGACGCACGTCTCCAATAAAGACGACGAAATAATACGAGCCGTAAATTGAATGTGATACGTCAGCTCACACTTGTTTTAAGTGTTAGGACGATTAGAACAGATTTCCAAAAGTGTGGGTTCGGGTCCCACTTACGACACTTTTACAAATATTCTAGCATGTTCAATAATAAAACTCAGTCATTTGTATGGATAAAATTAGAAGAATTATTACTAAAGTATCACAAATGTGTATATGTGTTCATACTTATATATTTTACCTATACATATATTTTAGTTGTTGTATTTGAATATGGTATATTTTTATTCTTATATTTTCTCTGCTTTAATCTTAATATATATAAATTACGTGTCACGTTGTTTGTCCGCGATGGACTCATAAAGTACTTAATTGATTTTAACCAAATTTGCAAGTGTAGTTTGATCCAACTTAAAAGATAGGATAGCTTAAATCTCAATTTATAGTAATATTATTTTATTGCAAATTATATGTCTAATATTTGACAGTCAAAGTCATATGTTATATCAAAAGGATTTTAAAAGATGGCGGAATCTGTTGACTGGACTATTTAATAGATGGCGGAATCTGTTGACTGGACTTTTTAATAGATGGCGCTATGTTAAATGTACAAACGCTTCATATAAGCTAAAATTTATTAGAATAAACAAAAAGTGTTACTGAAGCTAACCTAAGCCACAGCAACGCGTGGCTCGGTCTGCTAGTCTTAATATAAATAAATTACGCGTCACGTTGTTTGTCCGCGATGGACTTCTAAAGTACTTAACCGTTTTTATTCAGATTTGCACAGCATGTATAGTTTGATCCAACTTAAAAGATAGGATAGCTTCCATTTCAATTTATAGTCGCAATATTATTTTATTGCAAATTATTTGGCTACTATTTGACAGTGGCAATTATCTGTTATCTCCAAACGATTCTAACAGATGGCGGTATCTGTTGACTGGATTGAGTAAGTATTTAATAGATGGCCCTATGTTAAACGTACAAACGTTTCATATAGGTCGCGTCAGGTAAAAAGAACCCTAGGGGTCGAGCTGCGCATTAGGCGATTTATCGGTCTATTTGGTGGTATGAGGCACGGCGCGGAGCGGGTTGCCCACGCGTCACATTCAAGCAGGTGCGCTATTGGATCGTCAGTTGACTTTTGCTTCCCGCTTTGTCTACACGTTACATTTGTTCACAAAATACTATCGCGCACAATAGTTGTTAATTACGAAATGGTTTTACATAGAGAAGTTAGAAAACTGATTTATGACGTATATTGTTTTATGAAGCGAGAGGCTGATAATGGATCGGTTGATAATTTAAAACAATGTATGAAACGGACCGCAGAGGCAACAAAATGTTCCGAGTCTACAGTGAGACGAATTATAAAAGGTTCAAAAGATTCTGAATTTATTACTGTCTTCCGAACTCCCGGCAAAAATAAAAGAGTCAAACAAAAACCAATAACAAACATTGACAGCTTTGACTAGGGTGTTATAAAAAGAATTATCCACAATTTCCACGTTAGTGAAAAAGAATTACCTACTATAGGTAAGTTGCAAAGAAAGTTGCAGGATGACCTACATTTCCAAGGATCTGCAGCAAGTCTCAGGCGAATATTAAAAATATTGGGTTTTAAGTGGAAAAGAACAGAAAACAATAGAAAAATTTAATCGAACAGTCACATATTCGATTGCAAAGAATTGAATATTTGAGAAAGATAAAAAAATATAGAGAGGAAGGAAGATCTATCATTTACACTGATGAATCATACGTCGATAGTTCCCATGCGTCTCACCATTCTTGGACGGACGCTTCCACACAAGGCCTAAAAAAACCTGTATCCAAAGGTAACCGCTTGGTCATAGTGCACGCGGGTGGTGAAGCAGGTTTTGTGCCGAATGCTTTAGTGACATTCAAAGCCGGTACCAAAAGCGGCGACTACCACGACAACATGAATTCAGAGAATTATGAGCGGTGGCTCCGTACTAAATTGCTGCCGAATTTACTGCCTAATTCAGTTGTGGTAGTCGACAATGCATCGTACCACAATACACAACTTGATGCTGCACCAACGTCCAATACAAAGAAAGCAGATATGCAAACTTGGCTTTGCCAAAAAGGAATTGAATACGATGAATCAATGCTAAAGCCGGAGTTGTACAACTTAATAAAAAAAAACAAAGAGCAATTTAAAAAATTTAACATCGATGCCATATTAAACGAAGCAGGCCATTCTGTACTTCGTTTGCCACCATATCACCCGGACCTAAATCCTATCGAAATGGCCTGGTCCCAAATAAAGGGATATGTTGCCAGCAAAAATGTAAATTGGAACCTAACAGAGATAACTAACCTAGTTAATGAAAAAATAAATTTAATGGGGGCCACAGAATGGGGGAAATTATGCACCAAAGTAAAAGAAATAGAGGCCGATTACTGGAAAAGCGATCATGTGGTCGACATGATGACAGAAACGTTTATTATTCGTGTAGGGGATGATGATTCTGACTCTGATGGTAGTGAAGGCTCAAGTGACGATGATGAAATGGCCACCTCTAGCACCAACACCGCGTCCTCATCTGGTTACCACGTCACCCACAACGACCTAATAGAAGGAGTTTCCCCATTACTCTAATTTCTATTATCTCGGCGAGCGTGTATGAAGAGAATTATGAATGTTGAGGAAGAGAGTGAAGTATGCAAAGATAGAGTTCTCTGGCACTCTGTTCTCTCTGCCTACCCTGCAAGGGATATGGCGTGATGATATGTATGTATGTCTAATTTCTATTTACTTATTTTTTGCACTAAATTAAGCGTTCTACACCGAATCAAACATATTTTTATTTATTCTATCTAATATATTTTTTAATGTGCCAACCAATATACAAAGCCGCAAGCGAAAGACTACTTAGTACCTTTGTGCGCGAATGTGTCCATGCGCAAACACCCCCCCCCCCCTCGCTTTCTTCCAGCGTTCTTTTTATATGACGCGAACTATACAAGCTATCATTTATTAGCATAACCACCACGTGTTACTGAGGCTATTTTAGCCACAGCAACGCGTGGCCGCGTCTGCTAGTTGTAATATAATTTTAGTGCTATTTTTCTCTATAAAACGCTAGTGTTACTTTGGCGTCTGTGACGTCATCAAAGCGTTTCCACGGAAGATCAGTGCTGGTATTTTTAACCTGCAACATGCTGAGATGGAAGCTTTTGGTGACGAGCAGCATTTAATTTACATTGTTACTTTTTATATCCATTTTTGTATGTCCGTTGCAATATAAACATATTTCTTTCTTTCTTTCTTTGTACCGTCAAAGTCTCCTACATAGTGAGAGGAAAATTGACCACGTTGAATAGTTTGTTAAAAGGTTTTATTTTGATATTTTTCCCTTGAAGTGATATTATTTGCATATTATAATATATCTTAATTATTTTTACACTACCTATGGTTTAAAAGGACGTGGTGAATTGTATTCTTTTTTCAACAATATACGGAAATATTCATCATCTTCATCATCTCAGCTCTTATATGTCTCACTGTTGGGCTCAAGCCTCCATAATGAGAGGAAAATTGACCTACTATACCACGCTATTCAGACGTGTTGGTATAGGGTTTTGTTTCGAGATTTCCTTCTCTTGCATAGATGTTATATGCGTTTTATATCCCTTAGTCGTCTCTTTCGCTCACCCACGGGTATGATAGGGGGTGGTGAATTATATTCTTACTCCTTCACCACACGGATCACGGCAATATCACTAAAAATCAAATTATGGCAATTTGGTTTGTCTTTAACTGTTCGCATTTTCAGTCCATGAAATATTTAGATGAATTATTCGTACTGGAATTCGTTGGCCATAAATCTAAATTTCCATGATTAATTTGTACGCTGATCCCACTCACATTAGCTCGATGTCTCCAATCAGGTGAGGAAGCTAATTGCTCTTACCGAGACCACCGCATAGCGTTGGTTTGGCTCCCTGATTAGTGAATACTGTACGTATATTCTGATATCTTTTAGCAATAGTTTAGGTACTTCAGAAAAGATGTATTTAAATAATTTTATAAAAATAGCTACCAGGAATCTTACGAGGATCTTTTCGTCCAATATTCCACAAAGTTTCATTAAAAAGATATTAATTTTGAGACTAATCCTACCACAAATTACCAACTGACTCCTGTAAGCCAGGATTCACAATAATCTTCACAATTGATTTTAGAGTACATGGGGAGAAAAGAAAAACAGGAGAAATTAGTAAAATTCCATCTTTGGACGCGGAAATTAATTGCAATAGCATTTATATGATAAAGCTTTATTTATGCTTGGATTTTTCAACAACATAAAACCCAGAAGATGACAATATGTAGAAATATGAGTTTAATCAACCTAGCCCAAATATTTAGTACGCTGAAGTCGCAATAACCAGGCTACATCACTCGTCCAAGTGCCAACCGTTAGGTAAAATAGTAAAACCATAGAAAGCATCTTTGAAAAATGATGTATAAAGATTTTTGACTATTTAATGATTTCCTGGTCGTATCCTATATTTTTACTACAACACATTCAAATTTCGTCATAAGATCTTCATTTTCACCTAATAAGAGCAAACATCACCGCTCATATTTCCAAGCTATTTCTACTACTTACTGAAAATTTTCTTAATGGCCAACTAATGCTTTTTGCTAATCATAATTCAAATCTAATATCTAACGCTTCCCTTATACTTTACAGGCGCATTCTTTTACTCCAGTGCTAATAAAGAATAAATTAATTAAAACTACTAATTTTGAAATACAAAATGAGCTTTGATTGTTTTTAAATATTTAATATCCTCGGGCAACCGTTATTATATTTTTCGATTAAACTAAAGCTCTTGTTTTTAGTATTATCAACAAAAGAGGTTATCATAACAACGTTATTAATTATTACACGAACAATCAATATAAACCACGCCCAATTTACTTACAGCGTTCCGTTAATTATAGATAGGTTTACCATAAATTAAGGATAAATAAATCTTTATTGCGACTGGGCCGAAAACGTCAAAAAACATTGATATTTATTTAATACTGTTATGTAAAATGCAGTTTAATTATGACTGATGCATAACTAATATTCTAATATCTACTCGTAAATCGATTTGTATAATGAAAAGTGGCAAATATTTGTTCATCAAAGTCGTTTTCCCCATGTGACGAAGGAAAAAAAATACTAATTATCGTTATCCCTTACTTTCCCAAGGGTGTCATATAAAATGGGTTAGGGTCCACCGTAGAAGTATAGCAGCTCTCTCCAGGGAAACATATAATACATCACTGCGATCGCCAATCCTGCTAAGCGTAGCGATATCGGTTTTAACCCCTATTATGAGCAGTACAAATAAAAAAGGCCTCTATTCACGGCAGCTTCGCTATCAGCATAGGACCACACTTTGTGGCAAAATATGATGAAAGATGATCAAAAGCTGAATGATAACAATGATGATGATGAATGTTGTTTGTTTTTTTTTCTATGATTCTGAGATCTAGACGACGAGATTGGACTTTTTTTTTTTCAAAATAATTAAAAGGATTTAATCCATTTAATTATTTAAAAAAAAAAGGTCGTCGAGGCTCGTCGTTTAAGAAATTAATAAGTAAATTAATAATGCAATTTACATGTTGTATATACATAGTGAATAGAAAACTATTACTTAATTTGGATGACTCGTTTTCAACTTATTGTTGAGAATGCTGTCTTTTTTCTGGGTAAAAAATCTCAATGACGGTACGAATTCGATAACAATGTTTAGTAAGCAATATGTTCGCTTTTATTGTACGTATCTGTCCATGCACCTACTAACCCAGTGCCGTTTATTGTTAGATATTTACCTCCCAATAAAATACCATTATTATCGCGTTTTCAGAGCTATGTTGCCTTCCTATTAGAAGCTGTAGCCTCAACCTATTTTTGCGACTCCAACAAGAATGTAAGGAGTGGTGATGAATTGTATGTTATTACTACCTTGTTGAAAAACTAAATATACTCGCTCATTTACTCATGAATATCATAAAATGGTAAGAGATGTAAAGAGATACCACTTAACAGTAGATTTGGAGCGTAAATGGTCTAGTATAGATATAAAAAGAAGAGCTATTTGACTAATTGTAAGTGTGTTACACCTCTTTTTATCATCACCGATTTAAAATGGTACTTACTGATTAATTATTATTATCATGATTTACCGTATGGTGACGGAGTAAGAATACAATTCACCACCCTATATGCTACTCTTGGGTGATCGTACGAGACGACTAAGGATATAAAACGCATATAACATCTATGCAAGAGAAGGAAAACTCGAAACAAAAGCCTATACCAACATGTCTGACCAGCGTTGTATAGTACGTCAATTTCAATAATAGGATCATTATGTAGGAGGCTCGAGCCCAACAGTGGGACATGTATGAGCTGAAATGATAAGATGATTATGAATTGAGGCTGATCAAATTCATGACAAATCTTTACTCATCATTAACTTTCACAGATACTCTCAATTATAGAAATAGTGGACTCCATCTTAAGATGGGATAAGAATACAGCTGTCATCAGTCCTTACTGGTCCATAGCTGCGGTAAAATTCGAGGAAAAATCTTTCCAGGAGAGTGATGTCTTTAGTTAAAGATATTACCATCACCTATATGCCAACCGAGGATGGCAATTACAATTATATCCCCTCATTTCTAGGGTAGTTCTACGTCACTGTGGAGCTCAAGCCTCGTCTACAATAGGAGGGAACTTAGCCTGCCTACTATAGTTACATAGGCAGTATTGTTTTTATTTCAACTTTTCTATATCTTTGCATAAATATTATGCATATTTATATAGCTTTGTCATCTTTTGCGATTCCCAAAGGCAATAAGGGATTGGTGTATTATCATCATCATCAATACAGCCCATATATGTCCCACTGTTGGGCTCGGGACTCCTCCGTAATGGGAGGTAAATTAACCAACTATACCGCGCTGGTCAGACATGTTGGTATAAGGTTTTGTTTCGAGTTTTCCTTCTCTTGCATAGATGTTATATGCGTTTTATATCCCCTAGTCGTCTCTTACAATCACCCACGGGTAAGATAGGGGTGGTCAATTGTATTCTTACTCAATCACCACACGGATAATAAATCGATGTATTATATGAAAAATATAATTAGTCTCCAATAATTCGATATTTTGGTGAACCTTGCTAACTAACAGTTAATATATTAAGTAATTTGATTTAATGAAGCATAAATTTGAATAATTAAGTATATATTTGTACACAGCGTGTCACGAATAGTCAACGCGGAATATAATAGTTCACGCAATTCCTGTGAGTTGTGTTGGCCCTAAATGGAGGAGCCACGCTACTTATAGTTCTATGTCTGCAAATGGGCTCCTTCATATTCGGGTGATCGGACCGGGGAATTGTCCGGTCACCTGACGTGAGGCTACCGCGTGAGGGCGACGGCCCGATGGCGAAAGCTATCGGGGCATCGACGAGAGAATAACACGCAAGGGTATACCGCCGGGCGGGCCACTGAAGACAAAGATCGGGTAACGGTGGCCCGCTCATACGGCGAAGAGAGGTGCTTGCAGGGTGGGTCCATGGGGTTGGGCGCCGCCTCTTTTGTCGCCCCGGATCGATTTGTCGGGGCGCGACCACATCCATGGTCCACCCTGCAAAGGAAAAAAAAAGGTGATATTGGCCCTTTTATCTGTGTGGTGACGGAGTAAGAATACTATTCACCACCCCATATCTTACCTGTGGGTGATCGTACGAGACGACTAAAGGATATAAAACGCATATAACATCTATGCGAGAGAAGGAAAACTCGGAACAAAACCCTATACCAACACGTCTGACCAGCGTGGTATAGTAGGTTAATTTCCCTCCCATTACGGAGGAGGCCCGAACCCAACAGTGGGACATTTATGGGCTGTGATGATGATGATGATGATGATATATTGGCAACCGAAGACAAAGATCGGTTACCGGTGGCCCGCTCGCGCGGCGAAGAGAGGAGTCCTTGCACGGTGGGTTTATGGGGTTGCGCATCGTCACTTCTGTCACCCCAGACCGATTTGACGGAGCGCAACTATATCCATAGCCCACCACAAGAAAGAAATAAACGGGTGGTACTATGTTCTATATTTTTGAAGTGGAAACTTCTTTAACGGCCCTGTGTACTTTTTAGGATGGTAACAATGTTAAACTTGCATCAGGACACGTGATCTGATCGAAAATTCGTAAGACGGAGGGAAAGTAGATCGTAGGAGAGGAAGTAATAATACAACATGTGTATAATATAATATATTTAATATGTGTATTTATTGTATGGTCACACCCATACATACTCCCTGGGGCACGCTTTTTATTTTGTTGTATTTGTTATTTTTTCATATGCTTAAGATTTCACTGCTGTCGACAGTCTTCGTCATCGCTTTGTGTTTTTTTTTTTATTTTATACTAGCAAATTCCCATAGTTTAAATACACCGCCGACAGTACTCCTTCGCCGATGACCGACTTTATGATTACGGCCTTCAGGCGCAGCAGGGCCGTGATCGTCGAATGACCCTTCCAGAAACCGAATTGTGCGTCCAACAGATCCGGGTCGACCTCCCTTAGATTCTGGCCGTGGCGAGCAGCGAGGATCCTCTCCAATAGTTTCTCACGTCGTCCAGCAGTAGGTTGGGCCTATAGGTCACGGCTGAGTCAGAAGACCAGTTTAAGAACTTTCAAATAAAAAAGAAACAATACAATCAGTTAATCTAGAAAAAAGGTTCCAAAAGGCAGTCGCATTAAGAACTTTCTGTTTTTAAATCGATTAAAAAAGCTAGCAACTGGACCACAGTTTGTCTCTTAAAATCTTTTTTTTTTTATAAATACCCGATTACGAAACGAAAAATCATGTCACAAGCAGCGTTCGAACCCGCACCTATTGGGAATCCGGCCCAACCGTGCTGCCACTTACACCATCGTTAACTATTTTAGGACATGCAGATTTCGCTTCATATTATATCTTACGTCTTCAAGGTGACGTATGGCATCTATCGGACAATGTTTACACATTGTATAGACTTAATACTTCAAACTTTACAGTTAGATTTGTATTAAACGATGACACAACCTTGTTATTCAAATTACTGAAATTTTTAGCATTTAATATGCTTAATTATTTATAAATACCCGATTACGAAACGAAAAATTATGTCACAAGCGGGGTTCGAACCCACACCTATTGGGAATCCGGCCCAACCGTGCTGCCACTTACACCATCGTGAACTATTTTAGGACATGCACATTTCGCTTCATATTAGATCTTACGTCTTCAAGGTGACGTATACCATCTATCGGACAATGTTTACACATTGTATAGACTTAATACTTCAAACTTTACAGTTAGAATTGTATTAAACGATGACACAACCTTGTCATTCAAATTACTGAATTTTTTAGCATTTAATATGCTTAATTATTTATAAATACCTGATTACGAAACGAAAAATTATGTCACAAGCGGGGTTCGAACCCGCACCTATTGGGAATCCGGCCCAACCTTGCTGCCACTTACACCATCGTGAACTATTTTAGGACATGCAGATTTCGCTTCATATTATATTCATATTATAATCGGGCATTTATAAATAATTAAGCATATTAAATGCTAAAAATTTCAGTAATCTTAAAATCTTTTTTCGTATGTTCTGTGGAAATTATGTAAGGTGACTTTAGTAGTCACTTTGCAACCACTGAGTAACCGCTTTGTAATACAATGGATGTGTTATTTAGAGGAAACATAAGAGTAAAGAGTGTTGACGGAGTAAGAATGCAATTCACTACCCCTTATCTTATCTGTGGGTGATCGTAAGAGACGACCAAGGGATATAGAATGCATATAACATCTATGCAAGAGAAGGAATACTTTAAACAAAGGCCTACACCAACACGTCTGACCAACGTGGTATAGTGGGTCAATTTGCCTCCCATTGTGTGCCCACAGTGGAGGAGGCTCGAGCCCAACAGCTGGACATATATGAGCTGAGATGATGAAGAGTAAATTAAAAAGAAAAATACTTTATGATTAAAGGCTGACAATATTAAAGGTCTTATACGTATATTTTGTACAGAATAATCCTCATATCGTGGCGTAAAACTAGAATGAGGCAACACTCATTTCATATCCGTGGGAGGCGTCTCGGCGACTCTCTACAGACGATCCCTCAACTGATTTTTACGGGCATGATAAAGTATTTGGGTTATTCAATGTATTCTTAATTTATTTCCATATAGAGAAATATAGAAAGAATCGACTACATATTCCTAAATAAAGTTTAGGTAAACGACGTGATTTAAAAAAAAAAAATAAACAATATAATTATGTAGGTAATAAGCGAGCAGTGTCAGCCGTAAGAAAATTGTACTATTTTACTTATTATTTATTATTATAAAATGGAGGAGAGGAAGGAAGACCCACCACTTTCCCACGGTTAATCAATATACCGTACACCTCAACAAATAAAGGAGTACGGGATGGGATTAAGGTGGAATAGGATATAAGGAAATCTTACTCCTGTGATGAGCACCGCCTCCAGAACTTCGACTTGCAATTTTCCGCAGAACTTCGAATACAACTTTGACACGTGTTTCGCCTCTAAACGCGGCATCCTCAGGACGGTTCGGCTTCAAATGCACTCCGATTGATTTGTTTGTTTGTTTGTGTATGTCTTTTAGCTGTTAGCCGCGGATGGCTGTCACAGCTTAACCCGGACTATGGGTGAGCGCTGAGGGCTCTCAACCCGGTAAAAGCTCCGATTGACTGTACGCACGCCTTTTATACCCCACCATCAAACTACCTGCGTTGAGTCATTTTATTGACACGCAAACAATTTTAAGAGTGGGGATGTATTAAAGTTCGTTTGTTCATTCAGCAATGCATGTTTGCTACATTTTAAAATCTCTAATGGGCATTGTTTAATATTGTATAATTCTAACGGCAAAGTTTGAGTATTAAGACTGTACAATGTGTAAACAATGTCGAATAGATGGCACACGTCTCCTTAAGGACGAAAATATAATACGATGCGAGAATTGAATGTCCTACAATAGTTGGTGTGGGTTCGAATCCCACTTGTGACAATAATTTTTAGCTCGTAATCGGGTTTTTATAAATAATCAAGCATATATTATATGCTAATATTCAGTAAACTAAGGTGTTATTGTAAAAGTAAATAAAACACTTTTTTATATTGTCTACTTTTTGGCGCCATCAACTATCATTGTTAGTGTCGGTTTTCACCTTTCATCGCTGCTACTGCTGCTATGTAGCCCTTTTTTTTGCAAGGGTGGGCTACAGTTCGTGACGTCGCACTAATCCATCCGGGGCGACAGAGAAGCGCCAAATGACCCCGTAGTGCCGGCCTACAATATTACGTCTCGAAGCCGTGCGGGTGGGTCACTAGAACGCAGTCCTTTTCTTCAGTGGCCCACCCAGTCAGTCTACCCTCACGGGTATCCTCTCACGACGACGCCCCATCATCTGTGAAGACCTACCATCGTTTTCATATTGTTTTTTTTTATAGCTATATACACAGTTATATATACAGTTTAACTTAAACTTTGAAATTATAACGAGGAAATCTTATCTTTAGAAATACGCTTACAATATTATAGCGAATACAATATCCGTTATACATTAACTCTGAATATACTGCAGCTCATATTTAGTGACATATTCATACATAGTCAGTCAAAAACACTTCATCATTTAACCAGGACAGGTCGGGCGGGTCAGCTTCACAAAGATTGTAAAGTTTAGGAACGGAAATATTATTTAATATATTTAGTGATGTGTGCAGGTAAGAATACTACCTTAATTTGCTTGTAGATGTCGTAAAAGACTTCTAAGTTATCGACCTGAGTCAACTCCACCCAAATAGTAAAGTTATATGATTGAAAAAGAGTGGCAACTCGATGGTAAAATATGCACGTATGGAAAGTGCTGCTACTTAGAGTTTAGGCGATGAACTAAAGCTGAAGTGACATACATATATACGTGTGTGTGTAATATAAGTATTTAGGTACATGCATGTGTATGTGTGTATATAGTAATATAGGATTTCCTTTTACTATAAGACCTACCCTTAAATAGAAAAAAAAACATATCAGCCGTTAACAAAACAACAATAATATAAGCTTTAAATTACTGAAATTTAGCATTTAATATGCTTAATTATTTATAAAACACTAATACGAAGCGAAAAATGATGTCACAAGCGGGATTCGAACCCGCGCCTATTGGGATTCCGGCCCAATCGTGCTGCCACGACACCACCGTGACTTATTGTAGGACATGCAAATTTCGCTTTGTATCATATTTACGTCTTAAGGTGACGGTATGCTATCTACCCGACAATGTTTACACAATGAAAATTGAGATAATTTTCAGAAAGCACATCAATAACCGAAAATATATTTTTGACAATAAGTACATACGCTAAGAACAAAAAATAACAATCTCAGTTGTCAGACTTTTGACAAACAGGACAAAATGGCAGGTTAGTTTGTATAACTAAACTGTAGGCGGCGCGACGATCAGTTACAATATATAATGATTTAACTGTGCCACCCAAGACTCCACCTAAGACTTTAGACTTTTTTAGTCAACAAATTCCCAAGTAGGTTTGACGTCAGCCACCGAAGTCAAAGATCGGGTACCGGTGGCCCGCTCGCACGGCGAAGAGAGGAGTTTGCAGGGTGGGTCCATAGGGTTGCGTGCCGCCTCTTCTGTCGCCCCGGACATTTTGCCGGGACGCGACCACATGCATGGTCCACCTTGCGGAGAAAAAAAAAGTAGGGTTGACGTCAGGCAGGCGACCGGTCATAAAACTATTGCTAATAACTTTTACAATATGTACGAGTCGAATGTATGTAGTAAACGTTAGTTTACAAGCTTGACTGCTAAATGTCCCAATTATTATACTTATTTTTTTCAGCAGTCTATGTTCTACACTTTCCCATAACCTGCCATATTTACTTTCCGCCGCCATTATGTCAACTACTAGTATAGTTTTTGATTTCAGTTACCATTTTTATGTATGCTCTCAGAAACAGCCAACAATGTTTTTAATTATCTTGCATGCTCAATAAAGGATGAAAGGAAAAGAAGGTAATTTTATAAACTGATAACATATATCAAATTGACATCAACATTTTAAATTCACGAAATATTTCTTATCCAAAAGCTAAAATAATCCAAGTATAGTTCAGACACTATTCACGTCGTTTGAATAGCGCAGGTATCAAAGGGCCCTTTCAGCTCGCGATAGCGGAGCTATCTACAGTCACGATGATCTGCCGTTAGAGACGTGTGTTTGTACACCCTCACAGGCTCAATGTTAATGACTAACATGGAATATGGAGATAGTGTTATGGTTTATGAAACGATTATTCAGACGATCATTTGATTCACCAAACTACTGGGAAGTATAAATTATCATAATTTTGGCTCATATACTTCTCTTCATACTGAAAGTAATGTTGGGAGAAGAGTTTTAAGTATGAATGTTGAAGGCTTTAGGGGTAAGGAAAGACGGAAGAAAAGATCTATGGATTGCGTGAAGCATGATATGAATAGAAAGGGAGTGAACGCAGAGATGACATCGAATAGGATCGAGTGGAAGAAAAGGACATATTGCGTCGACCCCAAGTAATTGGGATAAGAGCAGGGTAATGATGACTTCTCCCTGGTGGGTTCGAGGCTTTATCATAGTAAGAAGGGGATTGACCTACTATGTCACGTTGATCATATGAAGGGTTTAATTACGAGTTTTCACTCTCGTGCACAGATTTTATGTATATTGTGCATCCCCTCATCCCCTAAGAGATATAGTATGTTTGAAATAAAACTATTTTACGTACTCTATAGTGTTTTTATTTGACTTTTAATTTCTCGACGTTTCGAACAATTTATAGCGTTCATGGTCACGGGAGAACTCCTCCCATTCTCACGTGTCCTCCCGTCGTCCCGTGTTCGAAACGTTGGAAAATTAAAAATCAAATACAAACGCGATAGAATCCGTAAAAATAGTTTTATTTCAAATGTGTAATACTCGCTTAACCTTTCGAATGTCTCGAGGATGCCAAAAAAAATTACGTCATCTGTCACAGCGACCGAAATGATTAGAAATGGCTAAAAAGAAACAGGCACAGATCTGTGACAAGACAGTTTAAGAGGGATGCACAGAACTGTGTCAAAACGTTCGAAAGGTTAAATATCAGAAAGCATTAGATATAATCGTTAGATATATGTATATGCAAGAGATATTAGGTTATAATTATATTAGATTAATTTCGCTCCCAGTTCGGAGAAGGCTCCAGTCCAGATGGAAACATATATTCGCTGAGATGATGATGATATCCCCTTAATTGTCTTGTACGACATCCACGGGAAATAACAGACATGGTTAAAAGGAATTATTATGGTTAGTAGTAAAAAAATAGGCAATATCAATTGAAAAACTTTAGCCTACGCAAGCCGGTACGAGGTCGTACCACACTCTCACAGAAAATCAACGGCTGAATAGTGGCAGTGTGCTGCTTTGCTTGGTTCGGTGAATGAGAGAGCCGACAGCCCAATTTTTTTGGATAGGCAGCGGCCTAGTTATATACCTGGTATTACAAAGGTCTATGGGCGGCAGTAACACTTACCATCAGGTGTGCTACTTCTTCGTTAGCTTATAAATGCTATAAAAAATTTAAAATAAACTAATAACGTATAAAGACGAAAATAACTGAGTTTTTGATAGATCGAACAGTACTGTGTAAGACACTTATATCAAGCAGACTGAGAAATTAGTAAAACAATAAATTTTACTTTCGAATACAGGCAGCTGAGAACTTTGATATGTGGCGTTCTTTAGCAAAAAAAAAGGGCTAATAGATGTAAAAAAAATAACCCATTGCCTTATATAAAAGCCTATTAAATGACTCGGAAAGAAATATAACTTTAAAGTGACTAATTTCCTTTTGACCGAACAGAAATCCCTTAGAATAGATCCCCAAGTATCGTTCAGTAGCGTAACAATCACTTAGAAGCACTCTCTGGCTATTACTGACGGTTACGCCCAATTACATTGGACTCCCTTGGACCTTAAATGGAATGATTTAGTGATACCACTTAAAATATTAATAGAAATCATAATAATATTTTAAACATGAAGTACTACGTTCATGAGGTGATGGAGTAAGAATACAATTCACCACCAATTATCTTACGTGGGTGCTCACCCACGTCATCCAGCAGTAGGTTGGGCCTATAGGTCACGGCTGAGTCAGAAGACCAGTTTAAGAACTTTCAAATAAAAAAAGAAACAAAACAATCAGTTAATCTAGAAAAAAGTTTCCAAAAGGCAGTCGCATTAAGAACTTTCTGTTTTTAAATCGATTGAAAAAGCTAGCAACTGGACCACGGTTTGTCTCTTAAAATCTTTTTTCGTATGTTCTGTGGAAATTATATAAGGTAACTTTAGTAGTCACTGTTCAACCACTGAGTAACCGCTTTGTAATACAATGGATGTGATATTTAGAGGAAACATAAGAGTAAAGAGTGGTGACGGAGTAAGAATGCAATTCACTACCCCTTATCTTATCTGTGGGTGATCGTAAGAGACGACCAAGGGATATAGAATGCATATAACATCTATGCAAGAGAAGGAAAATTCGAAACAAAACCCCTTACCAACACGTCTGACCAGCGTAATATAATAGGTAAATTTCTCTCCTATTATGGAGGCAGCTCAAGCCTAACAACGAGATATATATGAGCTGAGAGGAGAGAGGAGAATATTTATGATTTAAAACTAATTTTACAGATTACATCCCTTTTTTAAATTTTGACGCACATTTTTGATACAAATTCATTGCCAGTACAAAAAGAAAATGATTATTCAATCACCAATATTGTGGATACTATTAATGTTGTAACTATTATTAATATCACATAACGATATTAATTTTAAAACAAATTTAATCAAAATGAAATACCTAGTTACAATTACCTATACACTTAAATGAAGCTGCCGGCGTGACTAGTTGATTATAAAATAAATTAAATCACTGATTACCTAAAACATTTATCACGATAATCTATCAGCATCTAAACCAAATGTCTAAGTGTGAGATAAAGTTTCAATTCAATTACTTAGAAAATACATAAATCAAGTACTCTTGATACCGATTCAGTAATATTGTAGTCGGGATACGATCAGTCTCGTTAAGGCAATAAAATTTGCATATTATTTTAAATATATTTGTATTTTCATATTTAGTATTGATGTGTGGTAGCAGCTACGAATACTATCAACACTTAATTAGCTCGTGGATATCGTAAAAGACGAGTAAAAGTCTTATAAAGACCTGAACCAACTCACGTTGACGTCTGGCAGGCGTCCGTTTATAAAATTATTGCCTTACTTACAATACGTACTATAAGAGAAGAGTACATATTGTATCGACCCCAAGTAATTAGGATAAGAGTAGGAAAATGATGATGATATTGTGGGACGTCAATCCTCCTTGGGAATGTAATTGTTGACCAAACGGCATCAGATGGAGTTGGCCCAGGTCGTTAAAAGGGACTTAGTCATCTTTTACGACATCCACAAGCAAAGTAAGGATTGGTAGTATTTGTAACCGTTATCACACAGCTGAATCGAGCCCACAATACTCATACACAGAAAGTCTGTATCTTAACTAGCGCCATCTGTGCAGTTAGACTGTTCAGAAAATAACTGCTACCTACTCTGCTAATATTTAGATTTAGGTGATTTCTACGACTTTACGATTAAGTAAAGAGGGGTAACCATTGTCCTCTTATTCCGCCGCCATGCGAGTATTGAATCGATGAACGATATGTAACGACAAAAAATAATCCCTTTTTTTTTCAATCAGTTATCATTCAGGTCATAAATGATTTATTGTATACTGTTTATAATTTAATATCTAACGCTGAAACACTAAAGGGAGTAAGGACTGGCAGTTAATACCTACTTTAGTACTTTCTTAGTAGTAGGTCAAACGAGTTACGTTGAAAACATACGGTTTTATATTATGTTAGAAACCTATTTGTGCCTAAGCCTATTTATGAAAACAACTTCTGATTTGTTTTATTATTATTGCATGCCTCATAAGTGAAGCGTTGAGATGATGCTCTACTCTCGATATATTAAAATCAAGAACTTTCCAAAAGTAAAAATGACTGTATTTTTGTCACACTGCACTTATATGGTAATATTATCATACATATGTCATGAAAAAATTCGTTTAAACGCATTTGACATTTTTAATAAAAAGTACTTATTTTGTTTAAAGTAATATAAAAGTTGATAATAAAATATATTCGAGGACGTCTGCATGTATATCCATATGGATCTCTCACGGCCACAAAAATGAATGTATAATGGCAGGCGCGCTGTTTCCTTTCGAAAATGGCTTCATAAATCTTTGTCGTTTCATTGCAATTAATAAAAACTAAACTGTTCAGTCTTAAGTGTATGTATACCTTATGAAAATTGGTTTCGGTTACATTTTTTTTGGTACTGTTGATCAATTGAGACAGGCAAAGGGAACAAATCCCATACAGCCATGGGTTCGTCTACAATACTTGCAAGTTATAGTTTGCGCTACGTCGAGAATGGCGTAAAATTTGAAAATATTATTTTTCTTTCATTTATGACTTTGATTGACTAGTTTATATGAGGCGTGCACTTTTGGATTTTCCAAACTATTTCTTAAACCACACAAGAAATAATTTTTAAAGTACATACAGAAAATGTAACACCGCCATTAATAATTAACTTACAACATTTTTTTTAATTTAATTAAAGATTTCCTAAATATTTTACAATGTATTTTGATAAAGCAAGAACATAAGTAAAAGTATGAGCTTTGATGCAATGATGCAGTCAAAGAACTTGCGGGTTAAAACAAATTTACCATCCGTATATTTCCATTATCTCCGGTCGTATCTCTGTAACGGCGATGGCGGAAGTAGATAGCTCGTAGCTATGTGTTCGCTGTTGTGACGGCTAGGCTGACCATGACTTTCATCTTTAATGATATTATAATAAATTATATGTTTTTATGACAAACAGACGTTTTTTTTTCTAATATACTTAAAAAATATAAAATAATTAGTATGGTAATATTACACCGTGTCACTTTTTTTTTAAGTGGTCACACCCCACTAAAGGCTTCATCTGGGGGCGACAGTAGAAGCGGTGCGTGACCCCATAGACGGGCGGATGTAAGGCGGTTACATGTACCTCTCTTCGCCGAGCGTACGAGCTACCGGAACCGGGTCTTTGTCTTTCATACTGTGTCGTTTACTTTCTATATATATAATCATAAAATCTGGCTAAGGGAAGAGGCAGCAACACTCATTGGGAAAAACGAATTACAATGCTTTTTTTTGGAATTTGCAATCAAATGAAAAATAAAATAATTACATATACATACATATCATCACGCTATATCACTTGCAGGGTAGGCAGAGAGAACAGAGTGCCAGAGAACTCTATCTCTGCATACTTCACTCGCTTCCTCAACATTCATAATTCTCTTCATACACGCTCGCCGGTTTCGGAGACTCTTGACTCCACCTTCCTTCAGTACCTGACCGATCTGGTCTAGGTAGGTTAGTCTCGGTCTCCCTCGGTACCTACATCCTTCCACCTTCGCATTGTATATCTTAACCAGACGTTCGTTCGGCATTCTTTCCACATGTCCGAACCATCGGAGCATTCCCTTTCGCATCTTTACACCAATACTCTCTTTCATACCTACTCGCTCTCTTACGTCGTCGTTACGAATGCGGTCGGTCAGCCTAACTCCACAGATTTGCCGAAGAGATCGCATTTCGACCGCATTAATTTTACTTTCATACTTTAAAATACTTTCAAACTTTCATACTTTCAAACTTTATTAAATATACCATCAAATTTTATAAGAACAGCCTTTCCTGTATTAAATAGAGAACGGTACTCAAAAATCCCTGTGGTACATGACTCCTTCAAAGTATTTAAAAAAAAGTACGTACTTGTATAACTAAGTGCGTACTCAACGGTCCTTGGAAGTTGTGTGTTCATCGAATGGCCGTTCATGTTCATGTGACCCTTACAATGGCTATTTGAAACACTACACTTGTTCTGCAGACCTCTCAGCTTATGTCAAGGCTCTTTTGAAATTTCACTCCAAAGTAATAAATGAGTTATAAGTCCTCGTGGCGCTCTACAAACTTAAAAGTAAAGCTCTTACAAAAAGGCAACTTAAAAAAAAGTAAAAAAATTTAAAGTATATATAATGATTTCTGTATTTATGCAAATATTACTTGATTATTTGTTATTTCTCGACATTTTAAACACTATCGTAGTATAGGAGGACTCCCAATCAAATACAGACACGATAAAATTTATTTTAAATACATACATATGTATATATATGGCTGATTCTCAAAAAAAATCGAAATTGATGTCCTTGATCATTTTTATAAACCAGAATCGTGAATTATGAAAAGTTGTTTTTTTTTTAATAAAACGACGTACTATATCTACGAATGTATGAAACAAATTTATTTTTTATATGATAAACAACAAAGACATGTCCAAGAAAGTACCCTGAAAATCATTCCCTCACTATGTCCCAAGCGCTAAATTTGAAGATAATCATTAACTTAAAACATAAAATTCCTAACAAATTGTTTATTATCATATTTTTTATTTATATAGGATAGTATTGACTATACCTATATGAGTTCATCATCATCATCATCATTTCAGCCTATTGCCGTCCACTGCTGAACGTAGGCCTCCCTCATTTTACGCCACAGAGTGCGGTCCTGTGCCGCCTGTAGCCAACGACGCCCAGCAACCTTCACTAGGTCGTCTGTCCATCTAGTGGGGGGGCGTCCCACACTGCGTCGTCCGGTACGTGGTCGCCACTCTAGAACCTTTCTTCCCCAGCGGTTGTCGGTTCTTCGAGCGATGTGGCCTGCCCATTGCCACTTCAGCGTGCTAATTCTTCGTGCTATGTCGGTTACACCCGTTCGTCTGCGGATTTCCGTATTTCGGATTCTATCTCGCAGAGAGATCCCGAGCATAGCCCGCTCCATAGCACGCTGAGCGACTTTGAGCCTGGTTATGAGGCCTACATTTAGGGACCACGTTTCCGTGCCGTAAGTCATCACTGGTAACACACACTGGTCATAGACCTGTGTTTTCAAGCACTGAGGTATGTTGGATGAGAAGATCTTCTTAAGTTTCCCGAACGCTGCCCAGCCGAGTTGGATTCGTCGGCTGACCTCTTTCTCGAAATTGGATCTACCTAACTGGACTGTTTGTCCAAGGTAAACATAATGATCGACAATTTCGAGAATCGCATTGCCAACTAGGACCGGTACAGGAATGACATGGGCATTTGACATGACTTTCGTCTTGTCCATGTTCATTCGTAAACCCACTAGTTGGGATACCCTGCTGAGATCGTTGAGCATGGTGCCCAGGTCCTCCATGGATTCTGCCATGACGACAATATCGTCTGCGAATCGAAAGTGAGTGATGTATTCGCCATTGATGTTGATGCCGAGTCCGGTCCAGTCTAAAAGCTTGAAGACATCTTCCAGTGCAGTGGTGAACAGTTTCGGAGAGATGACGTCTCCCTGTCTCACGCCTTTCTGCAACTGGATCGGTTTCATACTCTTATCCCGAATACGGACTGACATTGTGGCGTTCCTATACAAACACTTCAGCACTTCGATATAACGATGGTCGATTTGGCACCGCTGAAGGGACTGCAGCACCGCCCAAGTTTCGACTGAATCAAAGGCTTTCTCATAGTCCACAAACGCTATACACAGAGGCCGATTGTACTCCTCGGTCTTCTGGATAATCTGCCGAAGCGTGAGGATATGGTCTATGGTGCTATAGCCTTTTCGGAAGCCAGCTTGTTCGGGCGGCTGGAAGTCATCAAGCTTGCACGTGAGTCGATTGGTAATGACTCTCGAAAACAACTTGTAGACGTGGCTCAAGAGTGAGATGGGTCTGTAGTTCTTTAGAAGAGCTTTGTCGCCCTTCTTGAAGAACAGCACCACCACACTCCTGGTCCACGACTCTGGAACGTCGCCCCCGAGGATAACGGAATTAAATAGCTTCTGAAGGGCTTTTAAGACCGGCTTGCCGCCTGCCTTCAGGAGCTCTGCCGTAATTCCGTCATCTCCCGGTGCCTTACCGTTTCTTAGTTGTTCGAGAGCCATTCTGACCTCGCACAAGCTAATGTCCGGGATTTCTTCGGTATAGTGCCGAGTTAGCTTGGATCTGGGATCTTGGACCAAGCCGACAACAGGATTTCGGGATGTTTTATATAACTGTCCATAGAACCTTTCGACCTCTCCCAAGATCTCACTTTGGGATGAAATGACAGTGCCGTCATCGGTCTTCAGCTTAGTCATTTGGCTTTGCCCGATAGACAGATCTTGTGCGAACACTTTTGAGCCACGATTCCGCTCTATCGCTTCTTTAATACGGAGCGTATTAAATTGGCGAATATCGCGACGCACAGACCTGGAGATCTGCCTATTTAGCTGCCTGTGTTCGGACCAATCGGCTGAAGACTGTACTGTCATTTCTTTTCTCCGCTCCATGAGCTTGAGAGTATATGAGTTCATAGTTTCATAAATGCGAATGGAAATATTTTTAAATATAATTCAAAATTTGTCCATAAAAAAAGTATCATTGCCTCACCGTTTTGTAACAGTGTGATTGGAGCAATACTCCAAAGCCTACCAAGTCCCACCTTATTTTTTTTTTTAGTTGGTAACACTGCCCTTGAGAACATACACTAGAGTGGACAATTGAAGAAAGGATGTTTTCTTAAAATCAATTTGACAAAAAGTTTTTTGATTATTACATTTTTAATGTCATTTCCTCATGTAATGTTATCAAAAGATAAGCATTTTTTTTAATAATCATAACATATTTTTATATGTTTTCGGTAGTAATAAAGTAATGTTTACAATTCGTAAGAAAGTAAGGTTATGTTCCTAAGTTTGTAGCAATTTTGTTTCGTTTTGTCATTCCCTCATCGTCATTCCCTCATAAATAATTTTAATGAGGGAATGAATTATTTTCTAATAAATATAGAATACTTTGACAAAAAGTTTGTTGAATATTACATTTTTAATGTCATTATCTCATGTAATGTTATTAAAAGGTAAGCATTTTTTTATTTAATAATCATAGCATATTTTTATATTCTATATATATTTTTTATATTCAATTCAAACTCAAAACAGTTGGGGACCACTATAATATTTTCCTCAAACAAGACATATACTACAACTTGAGCAAAAAAAATTCGATCACGAGTTAAAAAAAAACTGATCAACTCGATAAAGCCATTTTCGACTTTTTTTGAGAATCAGCCATATATACATATACAAGGTGGAGACGACCATACGACAATAATTTTAATTTAGTATATCTGATGACTTGCCCAGCCGGTATACAAACTTTGAATATAATATGTCGTATAGTTTAGCTACAGCACATTACTTTGTATTATTAACATTTACCCCACTCTGTATAAAAAATTAAAATTATATGCCTATCACTACGAGATCAATGACCTCCCGGGCTGCATTGGTATCAATTAATATGAAGGTAGTACCTACATATCGCCATGTTACCACTTCAAGTCTTCGCCAAACGCAATACAAATCAATGCATATTATACCTTATTCCTGAGTCTCAAGATCCATATAAACCGTGTCATCAGACTTAAATAAGAAATTTGAAACTACCTAATGCGGCATAATGAAAGAAGATCCCGGTTTCATCAAGGTCAACTAAATGTGCGAAAGGGACAATTTTTTTTGTTTCGCTTTATTGTTCAAAAGTATTATACCTAATAGGTCTGTAGGTCAGTGTGGCATCGTGATCCTGTGACGTGAACGTCGCGTCGCATGCGGTATTGATGATTTGCAAATTGTGACTTCTGCCTACCTAGTCAACTACTTTTGTTTATGACGTTTAAAAGTGTGTTGTGCGACATAGGAAGTTTTTTTTCTAGTGAACATGTACTATCTGAGTAGGTAACTGTAATTTTTTGAAGATCTAAATCTCTTAAATTCGGTTGCAGTGCCATCTACTGGGTCTCAATGCATTGTTTTATTGATCTTAAAGTATCTTCGTATTACTGTCTAAGGTAATTTCTTGGTCATATCGGTGGTATAGCTTCAAAGTCTACAATGGACATAGATTTCTATTTTATCTATAAAAAAATATTTGTATATATAATTGCTTAACTCAGAAACTATTTGAGTGATCATTATGAAAATTGGTATGTATATGTATTTTTTCACGGAGAAAGTTTATATGCTATTCCCATTGATACATCAAATTCTACAAACAGATCAATGGTATGAGTTTGCTAGTATACATATATTAAAAACTAAATCAGTAAATAATTCTTGCAAGTATTGTAATTTCTTTTTTTGGGTTGGGCCACGGTCAGCGCACTCCTCGCACCACAACGTCCGGGGCGACAGAGGGGCGTAAGCACGCACACCCCTAACCCACCCGTGACACCTCGCCTTCGTCGTTGGACCGATCACCGGAGCAGCGTGAACTTGACGTCAGTGGCCGGCCAGCAAGTTTTGTCTACTAAAAAGTCGATATATTAGACTAGGTATTTCTTAACTTATTTATTTAATTCAATTTCTATATTTGACATTGTTACCAGTATTGACACAATTTGAATTTAATGGCGTATGGGTTTTAATTGTATTTAAATTTTAATGTAATTTATTACCTACTAATATAAGGACTGTTAGCGCTTCCTCTCAAATTTGTACGCCTTAGCATGAGGCTGAACATGACAGAACCATTTGATATCTTGCATTTATATGTATATGTTCAAACAAATAAATGATTATTCTATTCTCAGAAAAAAATATTGCCATAGACAAAATTTAATTAATTTAAAAAAGTAAACTTTATTAATTTAGTCACTATATTACTTATGTATAATAATTATTACAATTAATACCTTTTATCTCACTAAAACTTATAGATAGTCTTGCCAGTTAAAAAAATCATAGTCACCCTACACAAGTTGCGTGTGTCAGGTCTATTGAGTACAGCGGCTACTGCGAACGTTAAGCGTAACACGCTTGCAATAGCTATTTTCTTTATAAGTGATACTCTAAGATTTAGATAACCCTTGTAGCAAGAAGTAAGTCATGTGTTAAAGTATGAATATTGCACTGTGCATTAAATTTTACAGATTTAATCGTAATAAAACTAATTTTACAGATTTATATTTGATTTTTACTTTCCTGATGTTTTCAATAATTTTCAATGATTTACGATAACTGGATTTCCACAAATCCTCCTGTAACCAATAATATTGTACATACATACATATCATCACGCCATATCCCTAAATAATATTGTGGTGTTTGAAAATAATAAAAAATATTTAGGCTTCTTTTACGAAGCAATGGAAATGGCTGGAATGTTGATATTTTTTGTTTGTTTCTCAAAAAGAGATCACGCACTAAGGAAATAATTCTTATATCGTGTTGGAATTTATAATGATGTATTTTTTTAGAAAAAAATACTGTCGAAGCAATAAACTGTGGATTGTACAAAGTATTATCCTGTGTGGTAATCGAATCCACGACAATTGTCGCAGTAGGTCGGCATTCCAATCACTGCGCTATCTATATAGTGTATTATGTATCGTCTTAATATAAAATTACAATTGTACTCCGTCACTAAAGGGAAATCTTATCATCTCTGCTTATTTATTTCCCACTGCTGGGCTCGAATCTCCTCCATAATAGGAAGGAAATTGACCACGTTGAGACAGGTTGGTATAGATTTTTATTAATTTTTTTCTTTCTATAGTGTAATGTGTGCATATAATATCTCTTTTCACATGGTGTCGGAGTAAGGATGCTATTTACCATCCCCTATCTTACTCATGGGTCTTCTAAAAGACGATTAATGAATATAATATACAGATAAAATCTATGCAAAACAAGAAAAAACTCAAAATAAAACATTTTACCAACTCGTTTCGCCGGCAAGGTATATACAGTAGATTCGAGTTGGCCACGGATGTCAAGGAAGCGGTACCAGTAGCCGATCCATTGATGATGGGAATGGAACGCGATGGATGATGTGGTCACGCGCCACCCTTTTGTCGCTCGGACGGAATGGACGGCGGGTGTTCAGACCTAGCCAGCCATCAAAAAAAATGATATAGTAGGTCAAATATACTTCTTATTGTGTCGAGGCTCAAGCCCAATAATGGGACGTGCTTTAACTCAGATAATGATTATAGTCAAAATTTTGACTATAATCTTGTCTCTTAGTCAAAATTTTGACTATAATTTTGATTATATCCGTTAATCACATTTTACAACACCTAATGGTAAGAGCAAGAATGATTAATTGTATGCTCAATCTGTCACTAAACGATAACTTAACTATACATGTAATTTAGCTATACATTAATATTAAAATTACATTCTCTTAAAACTTTTGTAATTTAGAGTACAATTGTAACTTTGAACGATAATCACGGCCGTTTCAAATTAAATCGTAGCGCTATCAATTACTTCACTCCGCTTCGAGCTTTCTTACACTCCTTATACAGACATAAGGGGCTTAATACACTAAAGTATAATTATAAAATTGATTTTATAGATGTAAAGTGTGATCTACATATCAATCTCTTTACAAATAATTGTCCAGGGTTAAGGTATAACTTGTATCCTTATGTATTATGTTAATTGTATATTCGTGAAGTCTGCCGTTATACAAAGATTTATTCCTAATTTCGGAGTTTTGTTTTACAAGAACAAAAAATATGACACTAAATTTTTATCATACAAATGTTACTTAGATTTTAATAATCTTCAATACTGAATAAGAGATAGGAATAGGTTAAAAAAACCCACTTACTGTCGTAAAAGACGACAAATGGATGTCAGCAATTAACATAATTGGTAGAAAGAGAAACATCTGTGCCAATCCATCTAGTTAGAGTGAGATAGTGGAAAACTATAACTCCTACTGTGTAGGAAGCTTTTTCTAGTGGTAGTGCCACGCCGCTGACAGTCTCGCTTCTACCTACAGCTCTAAATAGATTAGGCCGTCTGGGTAGTGTCTCACTCTTGCATGAAATCGACGGCTGAGGAGTATCTAACTGTAGTTGCTTTCGTTTAGTAAATGAAGGGTAAGTTGGTAACAATTTCTGGTAACTTCTAACTCTAACTATGGTTGCTAACATATCTGTCAAAAATATCGGTTACGGCAATATTCCCTTTTTTCCAAAGCTAATAGTGAATGTGGACAGTATGACAGATGGAAAAAAAATCATCGTCTTCTTCACAGCTCATATATGTCTCAGTGCTTCGTAATGGTCCGTTACAATAGGAAGGTTATTGACTTATGATTACCACGTTGGAGAGATAAGTAGGCATAGAGTTTTATTTCGAATTTTCCTTCTCTTGCACAAATGTTATGTGCATATCTCTTAGTAGTTTTTACGATACTGCGGGTAAGATGGAGGGTAGTGAATTGTATTCTTACACCATTACTACGCGGAAAAGATAAACATTATTTACCTAAACAAAGTAATATGAATAATAATGTCTCAAGTACTTCAGTGAATAGAAACCCCAACACGCCCTTGAAACCAAATTAAAATTTCATTTTTAAAGGATTTTTGTTTATTCCTATTTAAATGGCACGGAATTTGTTCTTGAAAATAGTGTTAAAATTACTAGATCCATCTTAATTACTTTTAAAGTTTAGTAGAATTTGTTTCTTATTAATTTTGTTGAGGTTTCTAAGTATAAGAAAATTCGTAGAGATTTAAACGTTCAATGAAAATTTCTTCTCTTTCTTTGTGATATATGATATATGTATTTTTCACCAGTAATTATTTATTTAAATAACTGTTTCAGAAAATAAACTCACCATCATCATCATCATCTTAATTCACGTATGTCCTACTGTTGGGCTCGAGCCTTTTCAATAATGGGAGGGAAATTGACCTACTATACCACGCTGGTCAGACGTGTTGGTATAGGGTTTTGTTTCGAGTTTTCTTTCTCTTGCATAGATGTTGTATACGTTTTATTGCCCTTAATTATCTCTTATGATGATCCACAGGTAAAACAGGGAGTGATGAAATGTATTCTTACTTCATCACCGCACGGAAAATAATACAATGTATTACTGTGGCAGTCGTATTAGTGCGTGTTAAGTGAAAATAAAACTTAATAAAAGTCATATCAAAGTTATTTATTTCACATATCGCTTGCCCAGAAGAATAGTGTCACAATTCAAAATAGCAAAATTTTTCAGGAGGGTCAAAATAAGTATTTCCTTTTTTACAGCTCGGTTCAGCAGCGATTCCAAATGCACGAACGTCAGCATAATATCCTTAAGAATGACGATGAAGAGTTGATAGGGTGAACTTATAATATTAACAGCCTTCCACCATCAAAAATTGAAATATAATGAAAATTGTAATTTTTAGAGTTGTGACACTATTCTTCTGGGCAAGCGATATCTTTACATATATTTATAATATTTTTTTTTGCCGGTGGTGGCAAAAGAGCAAGCAGTGCACCTGATGATATACTTACATCATCAGGTATGCTGCTTGCTCGTTTGCCACGCTATGATACGATCGCTTATGGACCTTTAAAGTACCAGGGCACAGCTAGGCTGCCCTACCGTGCTTGCCTACCGTGAACAAAGAGCTCTTCTCAAATCTCGTTTAAAGAAGAACATGTAATAGCGCTCGGAAAACACAGCAACAGGTAGTTCATTCTAGATCTTCCACGTACGTGGGAGAAATGATGGCTGAAAACGTACAATTGATGACCGTAATGTTTCGAGGTGAAATGGATGAACCCTGCTCCGATGTCAAATAGTACGGTGATTAAACAGTAATGGTTGTTTTTGCTGTCGTTAAAAGCTAATTTAAAAAAAAAAACAAAACTAAAGAAAATAACCTCTTACATAAAGTCATAGAATTTTAAAGAGTAACAAAAAGTCTCTACAAATGGTCCTAGCTTGTGCTATTTCATTCTAAAAAAAATAGCATTAAACCATTTAAGTAATGAATTACTCTGCTTGGGGATTGCACCTATTACCATCGGTATGAGAGTACAGTATTTGAACTACTCCGCTATCTGTGCAATTTTATATCTTGTACGAGTTAATACAAGCGTTCGCAAGCACGGCTTACATTTCTATGGTTTGAAATAAAACCATTTTTAACTGACTTTGAAAAAGGAGGAAGTTCTATATTCCACAGTAGCTATTTTTAGTTTTTTTTATTTGTTTATGTATGTTCAACGATATCTCTGTCAATTGTGAGCCGATTGTCAAAATTATTTTTTCATTCTCAAGGGTGGGATACTTCTGAGGTGGTCCTATACGCATTATATTCCATGAATGTTGTAAAGTGTTCGAAACGTTAATTAAAAATATCAAATATAAACCCGATCGGAGAGAACGGGAAATTAAAAATCAAATACCAACGAGATGAAATCCATAAAAGTAGTTTTAATGTAAATGTTACACGCATAAAAATCAGGTTTTCATTACTACTGTAGTTTTTAAATTTATCAAATGGAGAATTGAACCCCAAAATGGGAGTGGGACTTTTGACGGGAATTTGAAAACGTCATTTGATACTCTTGTATTATATTCAATATTTTAGTGTTTGAACGTGTTATATTAGATAATTTTGATGGCATTTTATGTAATGTGATGCGCGGAACTACTGGGATGTCGTGAATATCATATAAAAGTGTTTTACAAGTTTTTCATTTTCCATCAAAATTCCAACAAGATACCATCAACAGTGTGGCCATAGCACTATTGATGGCGACAATTTTACTTAGACTATGACTAACCTGAAAGACTGAAGATATTTATAACTAGTTGTTGGCGAAATCTTGTAAACGCCATTAAAAAAAAAAAAAAAAAGGAGTGCTCTTTTAACTGTTATACTTTCTATGCAATACGGATATAAAATGTAAATGTCTCTGATGCAGAGCCTTAAGATTGGGGCATAACAATATAAATCTTGTGTTGGGCGGGGGTCCACGGAATTCACGGCTAATGAGATTGTTCCTGCGAATTTTGTATCCGATAGTAAGGTGACCAAAATTATGTTACAATATTTAAGGATTCAGATGGAGAAGTTAAGGAGTGAACGCTTGACGTGGTATGAACATGTGATGAGACGGGATTAAAAGTAAGGCAAGTTTTAAGTATGGATGTTGAAGGCAGTGTAAGAGAAGAACAAAGAAAAGTTGGATGGACTGCGTGAAGCATGACATAATTTTATGAAACGAGAGAACATATCGGGTCCACTTCAAGTTATTATAATATATTCACTACGATGATAATAATTTCATAATTTATTACTAAGTACTACTGTAATATTATATTATTAACTAAATAATATATTATTTATTTATCAATCATTAATTAATAATGATATTATGGCATAAAGAGTTAATGTACAATAGAATAATGCTTTACTATCGCATTAGGTTAAGACCCTGTAATGATAGTTTAAGTATAGATGATTTATAATAAATAAATTATTATTTATAATTAGCTTTCACGTTTTCATCTAGGTTGATATAGATTTTTTCAAACTTTACAATAACTTGTAGCAGTTAAAAAATATTGTCACACGTGGGACTCGAAGCCAACCTATTAAAAATATATTCCTATCATCCTACCAACTAGACCAGTGTGAGTTGTCGCATAATCAAATTGTCACCCGCATTTTGTCGTCTTTATGGGAGACGTGCGTAATCTATTGAGTATAATACGCTGGATTGCCGAATGACATCAATATTCATAAGAAACTGTTAGATGCAGGATTGTTTTAAGTGGTATTCTTCAAACGAAGCGAGATCAGCAGTTGACGTGGAGTATATGATAGATAGATAAATTAAAGTATTATATTTTCAAGATTTATATGTTGTTTGATAAAAAGCCGTTTAATTACCCTTGCGTTTAATATTTTATGGAATTAATCTCAGTTTAAGAGCTCATAAACTTGAGAATAAAACTAGACTAATACGTCTGGCCTTAATAACAGATTCAATGCATAAATGGCGTAATGGTTAAGGTATCATCGACCTATCTTGCTAGTGTCATAGGTTCGATTTATACGTAGAATAATAATCTGTGCGATCCATAAATTGTTGTTCTAAGTTTTCCTGTAATTTGTATCCGTTAAATTTTATGTTTGTGCCTATAATATATATACCTCGTAATAGAAGAATTGTTTTCTTAGTGCCGCGTATTGTCTTTTAAATAATAGATCAGTAGGTTAATTCTTTGTTTACAAATGATGCTGGCTCTCAATAAAGAGCTGTAAATAAACCAAATTTGTTTTAAATCTAATTCATTTTCTGCGTAAGGTACATTTTTGAAGTGAAAACTTCTTTAGGCGCGTTGAGCGTTTTTGGAGGGAAAAAACTTACAGGTTCGCGTCACCGACATGCTAATGCTAATAGTATATCTATAGCTATGTGAAAACTTCTTTAGGCGCGTTGAATGTTTTTGGAGGGGAAAAACTTATAGGTTCGCGTCACCGACATGCTAATAGTATATCTATAGCTATATGAAAACTTCTTTAGGCGCGTGAGCGTTAACTTCGTGAGCGTTTTTGGAGAGGAAAAACTTATAGGTTTTTATTTTTATATAAAAATTAGAAAATTATTATTATATCAATTAGTCTTAAGTTAATAGTTTTCACTTCTATAGGCAGTCCCCATGACTGCCTGTTTTTTTGTTTTGAAGTCATTTTATTACATAGATAATCATTCGCCTTCTTATTGCTTGGGATCAAAGCTCTTCTATCATATTTTTTTTTAAAGGGACTAGTCCCACCACACTTTCCCACCACTGTAACTCCTGTAAGCCAGGATCCACAATGGTCTCCATAAAAGACACTGAGGTTTGACCCTCAGGAAGTCCCAGGAAACGCTTTTAATTGTCTTGGGACCCGCAACAAATTTAATTAGAAAATAAAAACAAGAGGAGTTGAAGAATTTCCACTTCCCTCCTATGCAAAACGGAAGACATGAAGCAAAATTGGCTAATAGGCCAATAGATAGAAGGATGTACTGACACGTGAAGCGTAGCAGTAGAGCACCACGGATATGACAGAGCTTAAGGGGCCTATATGTGAGCCTTAAGTTTGATTACAATAGTAGGTATGGCAGAAGCGCCTGTACGCACGGTAATTTTCTCGAATTGCTACAAGGTCCGTATAATCTTCTATCATATATATTGCATAAGTTCTTGGCAACAGTTTTTGGCCGCCTGTCTTTCTTTTTAGCAGGCTATGCTCTGAACACACGCCGTCCATTCCGATCGAGGTGACGAAAGGACTACGCGTGGCCCCGTAACCCACCATATTCCCTCCCCATGACCATTGGGCCGGCCACTGGTATCGTTTCCTTGACCTCCGTGGCAACCGGCCGCCTGCCTGACGTCAATTCTCCTTGGCAGTGTAATCGTTGACCAAATAGCATCAGGTAGAGTGGGCCCAGAACGATATAGTTCTTAGTTGCCTTTTATTACATCCACGATCCAAGTAAGGGTTAGTAGTATTCGTAACCGCTACCATACAGCAGAAGTAATTATATTATCGATATTAATTTTTAATTTAATCTCTCTATATAGTAACAAATTTATGGTTCCCCTAGTATCTTGTCAACCACGCCCCTGCCAACCAATTGGAAATATATTCTCTTAATGTCGCGCGAGATCTACAAAACGATAGGTTTAATGAACGCCAAGGGATCTCTTTGTGCCCATAGAAATCCCAAGCGAATAATTTCTTGAGTAGCAATTGAGTTTCCCAAAAAGTTTTATTTTGATGGAATCTGGGGGAGAATCAATATATTCGTTTAAAATGAAAAGGAGCTTATTTTAAAATGGCCAACGTTTTGCTTTTCATTTAGCCCGTTAAAGTTCATAGTTCGATTGTTTCTGTTCTCAGTTTTCAGTTTCAATGTCAAAGTTGAAGTTGTATGAGTAGAATTGTTTAAATTAATTTTCAGCATTTAAAAACCAGTTTATGCTAAAATTAATATCAAATGATTTGAAGCCAGTTTAAAGGTTTTAGATGAATAATTGGTTTTAATACAAGTACGTTCATTTATCGTACATATAGCAAAATTGATTAGCTATAGTTTTATGACCGGCCGCTTAGACTTAGGTAGACTTCAACAAATGGGAATATAATTAATGACTAGAATGCATCGAAAGTTAGTTAAAAAAGAGTTAGCCCAAGTCGATGAGAACCTCTTAGTCATCTTTTACGACACCCACGAGCAAAGTAGAGGGTTGGTAGTATTCTTAGCCGTTACCTAACAGCACCAGATAGTTTTAATAAACACAGTTGAAATGGCACAGGCCTTCATGTTGTAGAAGGTGATGATAGGTTAAAGATAAAACATAGAACCATTTACAGCGGTATGGTGACATTGTTGACAGTTCTCTCTCTTCAGCTGCGAACTGTAATAATTTGATCAAATGTTATACTACATATTTTGAATGGTTTGTTTGGCCACACTCTCATTTCAATTTGACGGTACTGCCGGTTATCATACGTGCTAAGCGGAAACATGTTAATGAAGTATTCACTAATCGCGCCACCTAGCACAAACTTGTTTAAGAGACGAATAAAACTAAACGAGTGATGTCCGTTCGGCAGTTTTGAGCCCGAGTGGCACGGTGCACTGGTTGCATATCGTATTCTCGCACACGTTAGTTTTGTAGGCCTCTCTCATCTTGTCACTTGTGAGAGAGTAGTGTCATGGTTGCTGCCCTTGGCAGGTGGGCGGGCGGTAGTGGTGGGAGATATTGTATGTTCTCCGGAGAAGAGCTGTTGCTCGTTCTCTTAATGAACCCTTGGGTGATTTGGCTGAGGAATCCACGAGCAGGTAAATGGGTGGCGCTGGTTGTGGTCTTGTCCCGTGGTCGCACGAGCAAGATTATCCTGTGTCATCCATCCATACCATATAGTTGTTTGTACAAAGGCGATTGCCTGGGTCTGTCCTGTGAGTTCACTTAAGGTGTGAGTTGTGATTGGTGTATAGGTGTGAAGGTAATCGTGATTACTTGCAGTACGGTCAATTGCAACTTTATATCCGCATTTATATTTCTCGTGTCTGATTCCTTCTTCTACAAATTCATTTAATTATTTATATGTAATAAAACTATAGCTATACCTTAAATCGCAAGCTTTAATCAAAATTCAATTTGACGTAAGCCTTGGAACAATATATTAAGCGCTGCAAATCTGGCAATGCATCACAATGCAAGTAATAGCCGGGATCTCCTGGGCGCTGGTGCTGAAGTACTATATTCAATAACGTTATAATTGAGTTCCGTTTCGATATTGCTTGAGAGAATATTGTAATACGGGCTTAATAATTAAAATACGAGTTTGATAATATAATATAGAGATTAATAAGTTATATTTTAATTTAAATTTGGTTGCATAAATGGTGTGCATAATAGCTGTGTGGTAGCGGTGACGAATACTACCAACCCTTACTATGCTCGTGGATGTCGTAAAAGACGACTAAGAGTCTTATAACGACCTGGGCCAACTCCATCTGATACCGTTTGGTCAACAATTACATTCCCAAGGAGGATTGACGTCTGGCAGGCAGCCGGTCACAAAACCATTGCTAATAACTTTTACAATATGTACTATGAAACAAGAGTACATATTGTATCGACCCCAAGTGATTGGGACAAGAGTAGGAGAATGATGATGATGAAATGGCGCAGTGGTTTAAGAGGGCGCGTCCGTTCCATTTCCGCACCAATTTCTAGAGGCTTTTATTTTAATGCGATCTCTACGGAAAATCTGTGGAGTTAGGCTGATCGATCGCATTCGTAACGACGACGTAAGAAAGCGAGTAGGTATGAAAGAGAGTATTGGTGTAAAGATGCGAAAGGGAATGCTCCGATCGTTCGGACATGTGGAAAGAATGCCTAACGAACGTCTGGTTAAGAAGATATACAATGCGAAAGTGTAAGGATGTAGGTACCGGGGGAGACCGAGACTAACCTACCTAAACCAGATCGATCATGTACTGAAGGAAGGTGGAGTCAAGAGGCTCCAAAACCGGCGAGCGTGTATGAAGAGAATTATGAATGTTGAGGAAGCGAGTGAAGTATGCAAGGATAGAGTTCTCTGGCACTCTGTTCTCTCTGCCTACCCTGCAAAGGACATGGCGTGATATGTATGTATTTATGTATTTTCTACTGTTTTTAACTGTATAGTATAACTTTAAATATAGTATCTGTTTATTTATCAAACTTATGTGATGTGATTCTGAGACAAATTGAAAAGTAATTTACAATGATTTCTAATGTTTACGCGAGTATTACATCGTCATCTTCATCATCTCAGGCCATATATGCCCCACTGTTGGGTTCGAGCCTCCTCCATAATGGAAGGGTAATTGACCTACTATACCATGCTGGTCAGAGTTTTGCTTCAAGTTTTCCTTCTCTCGCATATATGTTATATGCGTTTTATATCCCTTAGTCGTCTCGTACGATCACTCACGGGTAAGATAGGGGGTGGTGAATTGACTGCATTAATAGTGTAGTGATCAAGGTACTATTCTACTATACTAAGTGTCTTGAGTTCGATTCCATTATGCGATTCAATTGTACGAACTACAAAATATATTTCTAGTATTAGGTACAATTTTTGTTCATTAATTATATGTTTATAAAGACCTCTGCACCGCAAAAGATTATTATTATCATTGAACAGGATCATTTCTAAATTTAAAAAAAAAAAAGATAAATGACTGATAATTTCACCTGTTTTCATTTTAAAGTTTATAAGATACCTGAACGGACAGGCTTTTAATAGGGGTTTACTTAATGATGCTTGTATTGCCACACTTTGGATACGGAAGCTGGTAACCGATGTTCCAGTTTCCGTATTTTAATGTTCAATAGTTTGGACCCATCTGTATTATATACACACATATATACATATATATATATATATATATATATATATATATATATATATATTTGTAGGGTAGCTTTACGTCACTATAGAGCTCAAGCCTCATCCGCAATAGGAGGGAACTTAGTCTACCTACTATAGCTACATAGGCAATATTAGTTTTATTTCAAGTTTTCTATATCTTTGCATAAATGTTATGCATATTTATATAGCTTTGTCATTTTTTGCGATTCCCAAAGGCAAAAAAGGAGCGGTGTATTATTTAAAGATTTCTTTTTATTATTGCTTATGGTGGCAAATGAGCAGACAGCACACCTGATGATAAATGCCACTGCCGCCCATGGTCCTTTGCAGGCTTTGATCTTCTACGAGAGTGTGGTGCTACACCGGACAGACCGGCCCGCGGCCGGCCCGGCGGCTGTAGACAAAGAACTATCCACAGCGTGGTTCTACCACTATTTTAGCTTTGATATGCCTTATGTTTTAACTATATATCGCATCATCATTACTCTTATCCCAATTAGTTGGGGTCGACGCAATGTGTTCTTTTCTTCTACATTTCGTCGGTATCTTAAATACTACGCCATCTGTACAGTCGAAGATATCTAGTCATCATTATTCTCTTACTCTTATCTCAATTACTTAGGGTCGATAGAATATGTACTCTTCTTTCATAGTACATATTAGTTGAAGTTATTAGCAATAATTTTATGACTAGCCGCCTGCCAGACGTCAATCCTCCTCAGGAATGTAGTTCTTGACCAAACAGCATCAGGTGGAGTTGGCCCAGGTGGTTATAAGGCTCTTAGTCGTCTTTTACGACATCCACGAGCAAAGTAAGGGTTATATCTCTCTAGTATAACTTATAACAAATATACATACACATACATACATATCATCACGCCATATCTCTTGCAGGGTAGGCAGAGAGAACAGAGTGCCAGAGAACTCTATCTTTGCATACTTCACTCGATTCCTCAACATTCATAATTCTCTTCATACACGCTCGCCGGTTTCGGAGACTCTTGACTCCACCTTCCTTCAGTACCTGACCGATCTGGTCTAGGTAGCTTAGTCTCGGTCTCTCTCGGTACCTACATCCTTCCACTTTCGCATTGTATATCTTCTTAACCAGACGTTCGTTCGGCATTCTTTCCACATGTCCGAACCATCGGAGCATTCCCTTTCGCATCTTTACACCAATACTCTCTTTCATACCTACTCGCTCTCTTACGTCGTCGTTACGAATGCGAATAATAAATATCTTTTAATTATATTCATTAAGTGATAAACTAGAACGTACAAAAGCTTAGAAGTTCACCTCCTAGTTAGATAAGTACTTCGTATAGACATTTGGTAGTTAGTGGCACTTGGTGGTACTAATACACGAGAAAGCAAGTACTCAAGTGTGGAACTTTGTCGGTTGCATTCTAAGTTACGAGCGTATTTTCCACTTCGGGCTCTGTAATGAGTTTTTTGGTAAGAAATATGGATGTATATATAACAAAATATGTTTTCTTACGTTATAAAAGGCTAAAAATTAATAAAGAAATCTTCAAAAGATTATAAAGATATTTTATATTTATAATCTTATCTATATTTTTTTTTTTTTTTTGGGGGTGGGTTACGTTCGGCACACTCCTCGCACCACTCCGTCCGGGGTGACAGAGGGGCGTAAGCATGCACACCCGTAACCCACCCGTGACGTCGCCTTCGTCGTTGGGCCAACCACCGGAGCAGAGTGACTTGACGTCAGTGGTTGGCCCGACGGAATACCCCTGAGGAGTACCTTCTCCTCGACCGACGTCCCCCCCTCGGGTAGGATGTCGGTCTTTCCTCACGCGGTCGGCCTCTCGGCCGGTGACGGACTAAATCCCCGATCCAGTCACCCGCGGCCTCGGCTAGGGCGGCATCAGGCGCAGGTAATCGCGCCTGCGCCGCCCCAGTCGCCGGCGGCGGCTCGCTTCGTCGAGGAGACGCTCCTCGCGCACGCGCTCCGCCGCCTCCTTCCGCGAGACTACTGCCTCGCAGAAGGTTGCGACCGCGTCCCAGTTCCTGACGCTGTCGAGCATCGCCCTGGCGATGGTCGGCAGCGTCAGGTCAGCACCGATGATTGTGACGAGTTCACGACGCTGCTCTGCCCAAGCGGCACAAACCTCGAGCGTATGCTGCGCCGTGTCCTCGTCGCAATCGCAGTGGTGGCAGGACGGTGTACTCTCCCTCCTTACGACCGTGTGCAGGTATTTGGCGAAGCATCCATGCCCCGTCAAAACCTGCACCAGTCGGAAGGAGAGCACCCCGTGCCGCCGATTTAGCCACTGCATCAGCACCGGCCGGAAGGCCTCCACGGTCCGCACACCGAACCGAGGCCTCTCCAGCCGGACTGCCCAACGGGCAATGATGTCGCGGCGGGCGTCGACGCGCCAGGCGGTGTGCTCCCTCAACGAGACCACACCGCCCTCCGCTCGCACCCCCAACATCCGCCGATACAAACCGGCGAGCATTTCCGCTTCCAGGTCCCATGGAGGGGTCCCGGCTAATAGACACGCTGCCTCCGTCGACACCGTGCGGTACCCGCGTATGGCCCTGACCGCCATGGCCCTCTGTGGTCGCCACAGAAGAGCCCTGAGTCGGACGGTCAGGGATCCCGCCCATACCGGTGCGCCGTACAGGGCCATCGACCTGATGACCCCTGCGTACAGCTGTCGGCAGGTAGCGCTCGGTCCGCCCACATTCGGCATAAGCCATGATAGGGCGGACGCCGCGCCGACGAGCCGTGGAGCGAGTCTGCGGAAATGCTCCCGGAACCACCATCGCCCGTCGAGCACCAGGCCCAAATACCTCATATGGGCCCGGATGCTGATATCAACCGAATTGACGGTGATCGAGACGCCGATGGGAGGGCTCATGCGGGGCCCATGGAACAAGAGAGCCTCCGTCTTGTCCAGGGCCACCCTCAACCCCAGCGCCCCGATCCGCCTGACGATCTCCTCGGTGCCGAGAGTCGCCAGGCTTGCCGCCTCCTCCAGCGTCCCACCACGGGCTGTGACGAGCGTGTCGTCGGCGTAACATATCACGCCCAGCCCGGGCGGGAGGCTCCCCCTCAACGCCCAGTCGTAGCCAATGTTCCACAGGGTGGATCCGAGGACCGACCCCTGCGGAACACCGCACGTCATGGGCGTTCGCACAACGTCCCCTACTCGGTTGGTGTAGAGGACGCTGCGCCCCTCCAAATAGTCCGCCACTAGCCGCCTCAGGTAAACTGGCACTCCGTGATATCGGAGCGCCTCCCTGACGCAGCTAAATGGCAGACTATTGAATGCGTTGGCGATGTCCAGGGAAACCACCAACAGCACTCCCCCGCCGGTGACGGCCTCAGTCGCCACGGCCCTCAGGCGCAACAGAGCCGCGATCGTCGAACGACCCCTCCTAAACCCAAACTGGGCATCCGACAGATCGGGCCCCGTGTCGACGAGGTGCCGCTCGATGCGGGCAGCCAGCACCCTCTCCAATAGCTTGCCCGCATCGTCGAGCAGCACGATGGGCCTGTAGGCCGAGGCCGACTCTGGAGACCGTCCTGGCTTCGGCAGGAGCACCAGCCTCCCCTCCTTCCAACACCCAGGGAACCGCCCCGACGCTAAGCACGCGTCAAACAGCCCCCTGAGGCGGAGACCCAGGTGGTCGAGGACCAGGGCCAGCACGCGGTTGGGAACACCGTCGGGCCCAGGGGCGGTGGATTTTCCGCGCATGCGCGCCACCGCCGCCCCCATCTCGGGTTCCGTGATGGGCGGAACACTGTCATCGTCGGCCTCCCGGTCGGTGTCTGGCGGAGCCATGACCGGGGGCGTGTGTTCCGCCCGTCGCGGGAACAGATCCTCGACGACCCTGGTGAGGAGGCCGGGCTGGAGAGTCTCGGTGAGGGGAGGGCCCCGCGCGCGGAGCTTACTCAGCGCTGCGCGATAGGGGCGACCCCAGGGGTCACGATCGAGACCATCCAACATCTCCTGCCGACTGACGTCCTTGGCGGTACGGACGGCCAGCCTGAAGGCCGACCGCGCATTGCGGTAGCCCTCGTAAAGCCGGCTCTCCCGCTCCTCGTCGCGATGGTGCCGCCGGCTGCGGGTGTAGGCCCTTCGGGCGCGTATACACGCGACCCGAAGATCCGCCAGCTCCCGGGACCACCAGTGGACAGCCCTCTTCGGGGGCAGACACCGCACACGGGGCATGGCCGCATCGCAAATCTGCGTCAAAGCATTGCGGATGCGGCCAGCCTCGGCGTCCACCCCGTCCAACTGGTGGGCAGAGGACAGCCACGAGTGAACGATGGCTGCCTCCGCCAGCAGGTCCCGGTCCAAACGACCCACAGCCCATCGCGGGAACGCGGAACGTCCGTCCGCCCCGTGACCCCTGCTGGGCGTCGGGAGGGTCTGGGAGACCTCAATCCGGATATATCGGTGGTCCGATAGGGTCTCAACCTCCTCAGCGACGCGCCAGCTCCTCACGCGTGCGGCGACAATGGGGCTAGCGAACGACAAGTCCACTATCGACCCGCCCCGCTGACGCACGCACGTTTGCACCGAGCCCCTGTTCAACAAAGAGAGGCCCAATGCCGCCGCCCACAATTCGACCGCCCGTCCTCGGTCGTCCGTCGCGGGGGACCCCCACGCCATGGACTTGGCGTTGAAGTCCCCCAGAACGAAGACTTGGCGCGGTGCCAGTCGCCGTAACGAGGCCTCCAAGATGGTGAGGGAGGCCCCGAAATCAGTCACGCTCCTGTTAGGGGAGAGATAGACTCCGAAAAGCGTAATCTCTCCCCATTCCGCCGCGACGTATCCGACGCCCCTGTCCCTAAGGGTCAGAGACGGCGAAGGCCACAACGTGGAGGCGACGATTGCCACAGTGCCGTCGGTGCTACCCAGCCAGTTAGGTCGGTCGGGCACCACGTACGGCTCCGCGGCTACGGCTACTCCTATCAACCACTCCGCCATGGCTTGCAGGAAAACATCCTGCGCACCGGCGCAGTGGTTGAGATTGGCTTGGAGGAGATGGATGGATTCGTGGTCCATTAACAGACCGTATCCATCGTCTCCTCCTCCGTGCTAACGGGCGATCGGGTCGCGCTCGGAGCGCGCGCAGGCCCGGTCGATGGGCCGCCCCGCCCCTCTGGGGCCGATGCCGGGGGTCTGCAGTCCCCAGAGCCCATGCGGTGCTTGGCAGGCCTATTGCCTGCCGCACACGCGGGGCAGTGGGGCACCGCAGAGCACGATGCCGCCTGGTGTCCAGCCTGACCGCAGCGGAAGCATAACCCGCTGCAGTCGAAGCAGTTGCGACACGTCGGTCGGGTATGCCCGACCGCCATGCACTTATAACACCTCGCGGGCCGGGTTTCCAGCACGGTTACCCGCGCCGAACTCCAGCCCACGAGGAGCCTGCCTGAGTCGGCCAATTTCTTCACCGACTCCACCGGACATTGCACCCAGACAGCACCGACACCGCCCGGACCAGGGCGGATGGTGCCAATCCGGACAGTGTCCGAGACACATCCAGTACACGCCACAATGGCCTCCTGAACGTCCTCCACCGTCACGGAATCGTCCAAACCCGTGAGGCGCATCTCTGCGCACTTGACGGGCCTGGCGATTCGGACTCCATCCTCCGGCCCGAACAGCCCCCTCAGCTTCAAGGCCACACTATCGGCCACCTTGACGCCCTCGGCCCCAGGGAACTCGAGAATACGAGCCCCTGTCCGAGCCTTGCGGGTCCTCGCCTCAACGCCTCCGATGTCGGAGACGTCCAGCTCCCGCCGGGCACGTCTTAGGACGGCCTCATAGTTGAGGCCCCTCTCAGCCGCCTCAGGCAACACGGTAATAATGACCGCAGCTGTCTTCGGCGACTTGAGGCCCCTGCGCGACCTCTTTCCCCCTTTGCCGCCTCCCGCCTGGGGAGCGGCGGCCACAGCGGCACTCTTGGCCGCCGCTCTCCGCTTCTGGCCGCGTGCCTTCCTGCTGCGTTCAGCCACCTGCCAGCCCAGTTCGAGTCTGGCAGCAGCGCTGGGCGCAGCAGGCACAGTCGCGGGTGCGCTAGCCGGAGCCTGCAGTGTAGCCGCTGGCGCCGGCCACTGCCCAGCCTTGGCGGGAGCCGGCACCGTGCCAGCCTTCCTCTTGGGCCCCTTGGGCCCGCCTACGGCCGCGGCGTAGGTCACCACGTGGCCACCCTGACATGGCAGCGAGGCGGGGGCTGGCGCTTGCGGCCGCTTCGCCTTGTCAGCGGCGAGCGGTGGTCGGAGGGGTGCCTCGGGCGGAAGACGATCCGCCACGGCCTGGATGCGCGCGTCCATCATCAACTCAATTTTGGCGAAGATGACGCGCATCGCCTCCTCCGGCACACCGTGCACCGCAGGCAGCGGCTCCTCCCCCTTCTTGGGCCTTCCGCGCTTCCTGGCGGCGCTCACGGCCGACGCCGCGGGCGCAACCGGCGCAGTAGTCACCACGGGCGCAGGCGGCGCCACGGACGTAGGTGGCACCACGAGCGCAGAGGACGGGCCCGCCCTCCCCGGCGCAACCCGTTTCGGCGGCGAAACCGGTGTCGGCGGCGCGGCTGGCACTAAAAGTGCGAATTGAGACCGCAGGTCAGCCATGTCCTTGGCTAACCCGCGGTTCTCCTTCCGCACCGCCGACAACTCCGACTCAAGTTTCCGGTTGCGCTCCCGCAGGCCGGACACCTCCCTAGTAAGGCGGGCGTTCGCGGCCTGCAGGGCCGCCACCTCACCTCCTTGATCGGCTTGACCCGGAACCGGCCTCGCCGCCACCGCCAACCCACGACCTCTACGCCCACGACGCGCGGTGGGGACCTTAGGAGGAGGCATGACGACACTCCCCTCCGAGTCGGAGCTGCCGCCCTTATGCAGGGGGCGCTTCCGGACACTCGGGGGGAGGGCCTCTTCCCTCTCCCTGACATTTATGGCCGCCGTCAGAGCCTTCGCCGCAGTGTGCGGCTCAGACTCCTCGGCGGCCTCGGCAGCCGAGCTGCCCTCCTCCATGCTGAACGGCCCCTCGTCCAGGCTTCGGCCGACCTCCTCGTCGGACGGCTCTGCGGCCTTCCCGCCCTCGTCCGAGGACTTTTCCAAGGCCGTGTCGGTGTCGGAGCTTCTGGCGCTCTCCGACGACGGCCCTGCGGCTTTACTGCCACCCTCACTCCGCGACGGCTCTGCGGTAGATCCGCCCTCGTCACTCGACAGCTCCGTTGAGCTGCCACTCCTCGTCCCCTCCTTGGACGGCTCTGCGACATCGTCGCCCTCGTCCCGGGACACACACCCGCCGCCGCTCTCCCTCCGCGGCAGTCCTGCGACGCTACCACCATCCGTATGCGACGGCTCTGCGGCAATTGTGCCGCCCTCGTCGCTGGGAACGCTGGTCTCACGGCGTGCCGCGGCCTCCAGCGCCTCCCTCTCCTTCTTAAGGCGGTTGGCGCGCCGTTTAACGCGCTCGCCAAGCGGAGTTAGCATCCGCCTGCTCTTCTTCCTCCTCTTTGGGGCCTCTTTTGCTGGTGCTCGGCGGACGCCTCAAGTCGCGAGGACGAGGCGTTGTTTTGGTCAGTTTTTGATCGCCTTGACCGGGCCTTGGGGTGAGGATCACTACGATCCCCGTCGTGATTTGATTTTAAATTTAAAGTATCCATGTTTATACCCACGAGAATGGGAGATACAAGACGTCGACCCGGGCAGAGATCCCTATACCCGGGCAAGCCTACATTTACCAACCAGGGGGTCAGCCGGTGCCCTGGCTGGAGCGTGCTAACGACAGAACAACCCATCTGCCATGCATCTTCTCGCCGCACGCCAGAATTTAAGATTCTGGGTGATTTCCGAGTCCGAATGTTACTTCGAACTCTTTATAGAGGTTGTCTTCCTCGCGGTCAGGGCGGCCAAGCCAAGACCCTCGCTCCTGATACTACGCCTCAAGACAACGTGTCTTGAAGCAAGATATCAGGTTTACGATGTGTGGGCGGTGGCATGCGCCTGCCCAGCCCTCAAATGAATGAGTGACTGAGCCCGTCCCAATATTTCGCGTCCTATAACCTCTACTACGACTGTAGTAGAGTAAGGAGCGAAATCGCGCAGATATTCGCTACGGACGACAGTACAACAGAAGAACTGGGGACCGCCGCCCGCACCCAGGGTACACCACGTGGAGGTTTCTGGGATAGTACCCCATCTTATCTATATGTATGGTAATGGAGTAAGAATATAATTCACCACCCCCTATCTTATCCGTGGGTGATCGTAAGAGACGACTAAGGGATATAAAACGCATGTAACATCTATACAAGAGAGGGAAAACTCGAAACAAAATCCTATACTAACACGTCTGACCAGCGTGGTACAGTAGATTAATTTCCCTCCCATTACAGAGGAGGCCCGAGCCCAGCAGTGGAAAATATATAGGCTGTGATGATGATAATGATGAATCTTATATAATCTTTATCATTATCCTGAATTTAATATCTACATATACGATCTAACACAGGCACAGAATTCCTCTCAATGGGGCAAAATCTCAATAAGAATCTACTATATACCCTGATCTGGTGGGTCTTCTTTGTCTTGCATAGATATTCTATGCATATTATATTCCGTAGTCATCTTTTAGCACACGCTTTTTTTATAGCTTTAGGTGACATACGAGCAAGCAGCACACCTGATGATAAACCCCAAACCCACCCAGTTGGGCTTCTGGCTCTCTCGCTCACCGAACGAAGCGCAACAGCACATTGCCATTGCTCAGACGTCGATCTTCTGCGAGAGTGTGGTACTACCCCGGACGGACCGGCCCGCTTCTGTCGACAGAAAACTGTCAACAGAGTGGATCTACCACTATATTGTACTACGCTTGAGGAAGAATGGTGAATTGTAATCTTATTCAGTTACCATACGAAGAATCATATTTAATAATTTCATCATCTCAGCTCATATATGTCCCACTGTTGGGCTCGAGCCTCCTCCATAGTAGGAGGGAAATTGACCTACTATACCGCGCTGGTCAGAAGTGTTGGTATAGTAGTAGTTTAGTTTCGACTTTCCTTCTCGTACGCGTTTTATATCTCGTTTTATGTCGTCTCTTACGATCACCTACGGGTATAATAAGGGGTAGTGAATTGTATTCTTACTTCGTCACCATACAGGAATTAATAATTTAGTCAAATAATATTGTATGTATAAAAAAATATAAAAAATATGTAAAAAAATAGATTTCTTAATATACATAATTACATATCTTTATACATAAAATTATGCATCTGTTTGGAACTGAACCACATTTCTTCCTTTTTATTTACAATTGGCGTCAGTTCCAAATGTTTTAATTAAAATTGATTTGTTTTGTTTACACTTTGAACCCCAATCTTTTTAAATTGCCTAAATTATTTTTTAATTTTATAAAAAATGTGTCTAATACCATCATCATCATCATCACAGCCCATATATGTCCCACTGTTGGTCTCAGGCTTTCTCCGTAATGGGAGGGAAATTAACCTACTATACCAAGCTGGTCAGACGTGTTGGTATAGGGTTTTGTTTCGAGTTTTCCTCCTCTTGCATAGATGTTATATGCGTTTTATATCCCTTAGTTGTCTCTTACGATCACCCACGTAAATGTAAGGTGTGGTGAATTATATTCTTACTCCGTCACCACACAGATAAGTGTCTAATAGGTTTAACTTGATATTAATATATTTTGAAAGCATGTTTATCAATCTAATTTCAATCTATTTCATTATTCATGGCGATAGCAAATTTAACATAAAAATAAAAAAAATAAACCAAAATGTAAGCTTATTCTAAAGTAAACTACATAGCTCGGTTAAATTGGATGCAACGCTTTGAAAATAGGCTTTGGTGGTTTGATTGAGTCTTGATTCAACAGTAAATTGGAACGTGTAGCTTTAGCTGGTACAAATCAAACGACAAAAATGGTAAACCTTTTTTTTTTATAAAGTATCGCCTAAGCAAAATTTTATCAGATTTTAAGTATAATAATTTTAACTCATCAAAACATAGGAATTAATTTCAAATGTGTATATTAAGACATGAACAAATTTCTTAGATACTCACTTAATTTATATTAAAAATAGAGTATAGACACATAATATACATTAGTATTGGTAAGGTCATACTTTTGACAGTTTTCTGTCAACAGCTGCGGGCCGTTCCATCCGGGGTAGTACCACACTCTCCCAGAAAGTCGACATCTGCGCAGTAGCAGTTGTACGTTTCATTTGGTAAGACAGACAACCGACAGCGCAACTTTCTAGGTGCGTTTGAGGCCCATCCGCGAGGTCGACCGAGGCGGCATGCGTGTTGGCCGGGACACCCCCGTGGGACATAGAAGCGGAGATGCTCTCGGACTTCTACCGGCGGGTGATCTCAGTGCGCGACGAGGGTGGCTCCCCATCGCTTAGCAAGATAGCCACCTGGAGCGAGGATGCTCGCCGAGACGTCATCGCCCGTTGGGCCTGGAGAGGCTAGGCACGGTGTTCTTGCCGTTGAGGCTCTCCGGCCCGTATTGACGGAGTGCATAATTATCAATTGTGCTGCTTGCTCGTTTGCCATAATAATCAATAAAATAAAACCTCTTTTTATATTTATATGCCCACTGTTTGGAATGAATATCGTCTACGACGAGAGAAGTTGACATGCGATAGTCTAGTAACAACAATTTTAAATCGCTGGTAAAATAAGTTTTATATATTTTTAAAGTTTTCCTGTTTTTCCTTTATTATTGAGAACGTAGTTTCTTCATCATCTGAGCTCGCAGCCCACTTTTAGCCTCGAGCTTCGTCTACAATATAAAAAAAAATTAACTTACTAAATAAAGCTCGCTAGTCAGACGATTAGGTATAGGTTTTTTATTTCGAGTTTTCCATCTTATACATAGATATTATAGTCTAATTATATTATTCAATCGTCTTTTACGACCACCATAAGCAATAGAAGGGATTGTGAATTCTAATCTTACCCCGTCACGATATAAAAAAAATACTAAGATAAATAAACAAAATATTAAATATTTGTACCGTGTAAAGCTAGCCAAGGATCAGCCTAAAAGTATGTTCGGTATAAAAATGGATGTAATATCCAGTACAATAAGGAACACCGTAAACTTACTAAGGTGAAGTTAACAATTGTTAGCGTCGCCTCAAGCGATATTATAATTAATCCAGGACTTCACCTGTGTTCAAACGTAGGCAAAACTTAACTATGTACTTAGAATGTATGATTCACAAGTACAAAATAATTTTTGATTCTATTTGCGTGTTAGTATATCCAAGATAATACAATTTTTAATATACAGATGCGAAGTATTCTAGTGATGAAATTTCATAGCGGATTTAATTCTATTCCGACAAAGAACTTTTTTTTTTTTTTTTTTTTGTGTATTTTGAAAGTCCTTTGCGATATAGGATTTATTAATTACTATTGTTTAGCATTTAAAATTATTCTAACAAAGACAATCGGCCATTAATTAAGATCTTAAGAACTAATTGAAGAATTAGATTTTAGAATCGGTAAATTTTATAATATACTAGTTATTTGCCGCGCCGCCTGCGTATATGCGATGCGATATATATATATATATATATATATATATATATATATATATATAATATATATATATATATATATATATATATATATATATATATATATATATATATATATATATATATATATATATATATATGTCGGAGAGCGTGATATTTAAAGGACGATATTAATGGAATGTCAAGCAATCGGTTTCATTATTTTAGTTATCCTTTAGTTTATTAATTTTGATCATTGCTCGAGTGTGTTTAGTTGTGACACGATTAAATACGACAGAAGGCAGTTAAAAAATAAACAACCGTTAGATAGTTTACTTTTGAAGTGAGACGTGCCTTCATATCAGGTTGTATCGAGCCACAACTAAACTCACTACATTTCATGTTAATGTTTTATATGATGTTGGTGATAATATTGTGAGCCTCCTGATTTATCTTGTAATTAAAGTTAAGTGGACGAATTAGAAAATGAAGATCTGACGCCTCCCGCGCTGAGATCTGCAGCTCCCGCTGACATATATGTATATTAAAATGAGTAGTCAAAAAGTAATTAGATAGTGTTTTAAATTAATTAATAACTAAAAAGTAAAAAAAATAATATAACACTCTTTTATTTCAATAATAGATTATTTTTAACTTTGTTTTTTTAATATTTAGGCGAGCATTAGACGTTTAAAATAAAACTATTTTTACGAATTCTATCGCGTTTGTATTTGATTTTTAATTTTCTGATGTTTCAAACATTTTACAGTGATCATGGTATTTATTGACATTATTAGTTTCAAATTAAACAAAAACCATAGATGGGGCAAGTAGATAGCGCTATATTAAAACACTTCCTCTATGATATTTTGCCTCCGACTTATCCATTTTCGATCAGGGTCACGTGTCCTGACGCGAGTCACACGAGTTCACAAAAAAGTGCACAATGCTACTAAATAACTCTACTAACTTCAATTCTAAATTCAAAATTTGACTGTACAAATGACATAAAGGTATCAACTTAACGTTCCAGTATTGTAGTTTTGATTCTTACATAGGACAATCCTTTTGCGACCAACAATAGACCTTAGTGCCGAGTTTTGGCTCATATCATCATCATTCTCTTGCTCTTATCCCAACTACTAGGGGTCGACGCAACCGCCGAGCGGACCACCGAAGACAAAGATCGGGTACCGGTGGTCCGCTCGCACGGCGAAGAGAGAGGATTTTACGGTGGGTCTATGGGATCACGCGCCGCCTTCTCCGTCACCCCGGACCGATTTGGCGGGGCGAGACGCACCCATAGCCCACCGATAAAAAAAAAAAAAAAAAGGGGGCGACGCAACATGTCCTTTACAGCCCTATCAGACGTCATCTCTGTAGTCACTCCCTGTCTATCCATATCATGCTTCACGCAGTCCATCCATCTTTTTTTTGGCTTATATAAAAAGGAGAAAAAAAAACAGAAATTAAACGTACGTACGTACGATAAATTCACTAAATATTTATATCATCCCACTTCATCGGTCTATACAGTAAGCTAAACGCCACGCATAGATTTCAAGCGATCATGCATTAAATCGCGAACGTGATGCAAATTTTGCAATAAATCGCAAAATGGTAAGCATTATGCAATAAAACATTAACGCATTTTGCGATTATCAGCTAACTATAGTTGACGTTGAATGTTTGATGTCCTCATTGAAATGTCGCATGCCATCAATTGTTGTCAAATAATGGATTAACAAATGGATAAACAGCAGACAATTCGTTTGTGGTCGATTTATGGGCGTTTAAAGCTGATAAATGTACTTATATTGTCAATATTACAACCATAAAATTTGTAAATTGTAATTATATTAAATTTTTATTATTATTTTTAATTCATTCAGTACAGTAATAATTCAGTTAGTGACATTTTTTTATTTTTATTAATTATAATTATCTGGCTACTATTCTATTTCAATTTATTCAATACTGACATTCATATTTTAATTTAATTACAATTATTTGGCTGCTTGTAGCGATTCTTATAATTATATGATATTTAATGATTGCTTTTATTAGATATTTAATTGTGTTACCTTATACATTATTATTATTATAAGTTTGCATGTCTTCTAATGGACAGAACATGTTGGTTCTATCAATTATGTAACATCTTATTGTACACATGTTGAGACAAATAAATAAAGTTATCAAAGTTATAATAGGTAATAAGGTTTTGTGGGATGTAGTATTAAAATTAACGAGAGTTTTGTATATTATAAATATGATTTTATCGATGCGAAATCATATTTGTACATACATACATATCATCACGCGATATCCCTTGCAGGGTAGGCAGAGAGAGCAGAGTGCCAGAGAACTTTATCCTTCCATACTTCACTCGCTTCCTCAACATTCATAATTCTCTTTATACATGCTCGCTGGTTTCGGAGACTCTTGACTCCACCTTCCTTCAGTACGTGACCAATCTGGTCTAGATAGTTTAGTCTCGGTCTCCCCCAGTACCTCCATCCTTCCACTTTCGCATTATATATCTTCTTAACCAGACGTTCGTTCGGCATTCTTTCCACATGTCCGAACCATCGGAGCATACCCTTTCGCATCTTTACACCAATACTCTCTTTCATAGCTACTCGCTCTCATATATCATATTTGTAATGTTTTATATTCTTTTCAATTAATAAAAAGGTTAAACTATGAAGTAGAGATATAATTTCTGTTCGTTGAAGACTTTCCAAATATGTAATTAACTACTTTAAATAAGAATTAGCTGTGGGTAGCGGTTACGAAGCGGGAGGGCCAGCTGTACGAGGCGTACCGCAGTGTGCGTACCGCCTTTCGGGTGGCCATCCGGTCCGCCAAGGACGCGAGTTGGCAGGAGATGCTGGATGGTCTTGACCGTGACCCCTGGGGTCGCCCGTATCGCGCGTCGCTGAATAAGCTTCGCGCGCAGGCCCCCCCCCCCCTCACCGAGACCCTCCAGCCCGACCTACTTTGTAGAGTGGTCGAGGAGCTGTTCCCGCGGCAGTCGGAGCACACGCCCCCGGTCATGGCTTCGCCAGATCACGATCGGGAGGCCGTCGAGAGTGTTCCGCCCGTGACGGAGTCGGAAGTGGGGGCAGCCGTGGCGAAGATTCGTTCCGCCACCACGGCCCCCGGCCCGGACGGAATCCCAGTCCGGGTGTTGACGTTGCTCCTCGAGCATCTCGAACCTCGCCTCAGGCGACTGTTCAACGCCTGTCTGACGTCTGGACAGTTCCATGAGTGCTGGAAGGAAGGGAGGTTGGTTCTCCTGCCAAAGCCGGGACGGCCCCCGGATTCGCCGTCGGCCTACAGGCCCATTGTGCTTCTGGACGATGTGGGTAAGCTGCTGGAGCGTGTCCTCGCTGCCCGCATCGTCCAGCACCTGGAAGAGGTGGGGCCCGATCTGTCGGACGCTCAATTTGGGTTTCGAAGAGGGCGTTCGACCATCGGGGCCCTGCTACGCCTGAGGCAGACGGCCGCGGAGGGTGTCGCCGGCAAAGGAGTGCTGTTGGCGGTGTCGTTGGACATCGCCAACGCCTTCAATAGTCTGCCATTCAGCTGTATCAGGGAGGCGCTCCGGTTCCACGGAGTGCCCCTGTATCTCAGGCGGCTGGTGGCAGACTATTTGGAGGGGCGCAGTGTTCTCTACGCGAGCCCCGCAGGGGACATTGTGCGGACGCCCATGTCGTGCGGTGTTCCGCAGGGGTCGGTTCTGGGGCCGACTCTGTGGGACATCGGTTACGACTGGGCGTTGAGAGGGAGTCTCCCCCCCGGGCTGAGCGTTATTTGCTATGCTGACGACACGCTCGTCACAGCCCGGGGCAGGACATTCGAAGAGGCAGCGAGCCTGGCCACTCTCGGCAGCGAGGAGATGGTCAGGCGAATCGAGGCGCTGGGGCTCAGGGTGGCCCTAAACAAGACGGAGGCCCTTTTATTCCATGGGCCCCGTGTGAGGCTGCCCATCGGCGCCTCGTTAGTCGTCAACTCCATCCACATCAGTATCCAGGCCCATATGAGGTACTTGGGTCTGGTGCTCGACGGGCGATGGTAGTTCCGGGAGCATTTTCGTCAAATTACTCCCCGGCTGGTCGGCGCGGCGTCCGCCCTTTCTCGGCTCATGCCGAACGTGGGCGGACCCAGTTTTCAGGGCCGACGGCTGTATGCGGGGGTGATCCGCTCAATGGCCATGTACGGCGCACCCGTGTGGGCGAGGGCTCTGAACGCCCAACTCAGGGCGGTTCTGTGGAGGCCACAGAGAGTCATGGCGGTCAGAGCCATTCGTGGGTACCGCACGGTGTCGACAGAGGCGGCGTGCCTATTGGCCGGGACACTCCCGTGGGACCTAGAGGCGGAGATGCTCTCCGACCTCTACCGGTGGGTTACCTCAATGCGCGAAGAGGGTGGCTCCCCATCGTTCAACGAGATAGCCACCTGGCGCGAGGACGCCCGCCGAGAAGTCATCGCCCGTTGGGCTACGCGGCTGGAGAGGCCTAGATACGGTGTTATTACCGTTGAGGCCCTCCGGCCCGTACCGATGGAGTGGATGGAGCGGTGGCACGGAGTCCTCTCTTTCCGGTTGGTGCAGGTCTTGTCGGGGCATGGTTGCTTCGGCAAGTACTTGCACACGGTCGTGCGGAGGGAGTGGACTCCGTCCTGCCACCACTGCAGTAGCGACGAGGACACGGCGCAACATACGCTCGAGGTATGTTCGGGCTGGGACGGGCAGCGCCGTGACCTCGTCGCTGTCATCGGTGCCGACCTGACGCTGCTGGCTGTTGCGCGAGCGATGGTCGACAGCGTCAGGAATTGGGACGCGGTCGCCGCCTTCTGCGAGGCTGTCATCTCGCAGAAGGAGGCGGCGGAACGGGCCCGGGAGGATTCCCGTGACCCGGGCCGCCGCCCGCGGCCGGGGCGGCGCAGGCGCGAGTACCTGCGCCTGATGCCGCCCTAACCGAGGCTTCGGGTGATCGGACCGGGGAATTGTCCGGTTACCCGACGTGAGGCCACCGCGAGAGGACGACGCCTCGACGGCGAAAGCTGTCGGGGCATCGACAGGAGAGGAGCCCAAGAGGGCATACCGCCGAGCGGGCCACCGAAGACAAAGATCAGGTACCGGTGGCCCGCTCGTACGGCGAAGAAGAGGTGCTTGCAGGGTGGGTCAATGGGGTTGCGCGCCGCCTCTTCCGTCACCCCGGACCAATTTGGCGGGGTGCGACGTCCATAGCCCACCGCAAAAAATAAAAAAATAAAGGGTAGCGGTTACGAATACTACCAACCTTTACTTTGCTCGTGTGGATGTTGTAAAAGACGACTAAGAGCCTTATAACGACCTAGGCCACCTCCATCTGATGCCGTGTGGTCTACGATAACATTCCCAAGGAGGGTTAACTGGCAGGTAGCCGGTTATAAAACTATTGTCAATAACTTTTACAATATGTGCTATGAAAGAAGAGTACATATTGTGTATCGACCCCAAGCAATTGGGATAAGAGTAGGAGAATGATGAAATAAGAAACTACTTTGCTGTAATAGATATATTCTTCTTTTCTCATTCTATATATAGTCCAATGTTGGTCGCAAGCCATCTCCATAATGGGAGGAAAAATAACCTACTATATTACAATGATTAAATGTATGTAGTTTTAGTCGAGTTTTCCTACGCATGCATTGACCTGTTTATGAAATTGACTGCACAGATGGCGTAGTAGTTTGAATACCGACATTTCGTTCCAGTTTCGTGGGTTAGATTTCCATGCAGGGCAATACTTTGTATGATCCAAAAAGTGTTTCTCGGGGTGTAATTACACCATTAATTACATGCCTGTAAAGTCCCCTGCAGTAGAAGGATTATTTCCTTAGTGGAAAGCGATGTCTTTTAAAATATATCAAACTAAAAAATATATCCAACTACAAATACTAGGATATTAAGATTATTCAATTTCTCTGTTATTTCATATAACTAAGAAAAATTTGAGCAAAATATTTACTCTAAATTGATATAAAATTCAACATCCTATGGTTGAACTTCCAATGTTCCTCGAAGGGCTAACAATGCAAATAAGATAGGTAAATTGAGCAATAGAATTCTTAACAAGGGCTTGAAAATATGTAAGTTCTGTAAAGTGTATAAAAACCCGATTACGAAGCGAAAAATGACGTTACTAGTGGGATTCAAACCCAAACCTATTGGGAATCCGGTCCAATCGTGCTGCCACTTACACCACCGTGAACTATTGTAGGACATTCAAATCTCACTTCGTATTATATTTACGTCTTTAAGGAGACGTATGCCATCTACCCAACAATGTTAACACATTGTGCCTACACAATGTGTACTACTTAATACTTCAAACTTTGCAGTTAGAATTGTATTAAACGATGACACAACCTTGTTATTCAAATTACTGAAATTTAGCATTTAAAAAGGCTTAATTATTTATAAAAACTCGATTACGAAGCGAAAAATGATGTCACAAGTGGGATTCGAACCCATACCTATTGGGAATCCGGTCCAATCGTGCTGCCACTTACACCACCGTGAACTATTGTAGGACATTCAAATCTCGCTTCGTATCGTAATCCGGTTTTAAAGCGACGGCTGAGCGGTGGCAATGCACTGTTGCGCAGCATTCGGTAAGCTAGAGAGCCGCCTAACTTTTTAAGTGGCTTTGGATTTTTTTTTTGGTAAGCAGTGGCCTTCTTTTGGCAGCGGTTTTTATGATATGGTAATACCCCGCTTGATCCGTTGATAGGCAATGGCCTCCTGGTATGACATAAGTGCATGGGTCCATAGGTCCACCTAGCGCTTCAGTTACAGTAACAGTTTATACCTATTCAACTGTTAAATCAATTCACCTTTCATGATTCAATAAATTTACCCTAGCCTATAATGAGTACTAGAAATAAATTATCCATTATTGATTAACTTTACATAAATTTTGTTTAATTTTCCATGAATAGTGACTTATCTAGTAGGAATAAATTTTCTGTTTCCTTAGAAGGACGATCATAAGTAGGATAGTAGCCACTCTGCAATAGATTGAAAAGCCACTCTGTAGTATATTATAGTAAATTGAATCACTAGAGGTTGCAGGATTAAACGATAGTGGAGTAAGGCGATAGCCTTCTCTTTGAGCTGAGCCGGAATACTATGCTTCAGTTTGGCGCCCAGCGTAGCCGTTATATTTTAGCTCAATACTTATGGTCGCAATCGAGCAAGCAGTACACCACGCTCATGGACCTTTGCTATACCAAGGTTATATAGCTAGGCCGCTCCCACTTTTGTTTTTTGCAGTGGACTATGGATGCGTCTCACCCCACCAAATCATTCCGGAGTGACGGAAGAGGCGGCGCGTGATCCCATAGACCCACCGTGCAACTCCTCTCTTCGCCGTGCGAGCGGGCCACCGGTAACCGATCTTTGTCTTCGGTGGCCCGCCCTACGGTTTATGCTTGCGGGTTTCTCTCGTCGACTCTCCGACAGCTGTCGGGGCGTAGGCCGCTGCCTACCGATACAAACCCCAAACTGGGTGAGTTGGGCTTTCGGATCTCTCACTCACCGAACAAAGCACAATAGCACATTACCAGTTGTTCTACCACTAATAGGATTTATAGGCTCAATTGTAATAGCCTTATTTCTGTAATAAGATAACAATTAATATTTTTAATTTCATGCACTCCACTTTTTTTTAATATTAATTGTGTTGAGAAACGAATGGGCGCAGTACTGTGCGCTCATTCATTCAATGTATTTTTAATCCGTGACCACATATAAACATTTTATTACAAACTATTACACGAACAATTACAAATCAAATCATCAAAATTGAGAAGGCACCCAGAGTTAGGATACTCAAACATTTAATCCTAAGCACTATAAACCTTTAACGAGTTACATTAAACTCAAGAGAAACAGTGTAGTAAACAGTTTCAAGTTAATTACCAAACGTATTCTAACTGAAAGCTGTATACAGCGCGATACAATCAATACGGAGCATGTGTCTACTTGTAAAGCGATGCCAGCGCTTTATTAGTTCAATATGAGACTGCGTTTCATCAAAACTGTACTGTTATTAATCAAATGATAATGTATCTTATAAGTACAGTAGAAGATTCAATATGGATTGTAATATTTCACACGATGATGCATGCTTGTAAAATCATAAGATGCGGTGGATTGTTGTAACAAGTACTTTGATGTTGAAGTCAGCTAAAGGGTATTACCACATATACGAGTATATGAATTGCTATTTGAGGTGGCTCGGAATACTACCAATACTTGCATTGTTCGTGGACTAATATGTGATTTTATAATTTAGCCACCTGGTCAACAATTACATTTCTAAGGAACATTGACGTCAGGCAAACGCGTAATTTAAAGTTTAATAGTGGTAGGACCACGCTGTGGACAGTTCTCTGTCTACAGCCGTGGGCCGGTCCGTCCGGAGTAATACCACACTCTCGCAGAAGATCGACGCCTGAGTAATAGCAATGTGCTATTGCGCTTCGTTCGGTGAGCGAGAGAGCCGGAAGCACAACTGGGTGGGTTTAGGGATTGTAATGGTAGGCAGCGGCCTAGCTATAGCCTTGGTTATAGCAGAACGGCCGTTCTTAAAACTATTGCGAAAGTTTTTGCCATATGTATGTTAGTAGAAGGTCACACATCATTCTCCTGCATTAATCCCAATTACTTGGGGCAATGCAATATGCATACTTATCGGAAAAGTTATTGGCAATAATTTTATGACCGACCGCCTGCCAGACGTCAAACCTCCTTGGAAATGTAATTGTTGACCAAACGGCATCAGATAGAGTTGGCCCAGGTTTGTTATAAGGCTCTTAGTCGTCTTTTACGACATCCACGGGCAAATTAAGGGTTGGTAGTATTCGTAGCCGCTACCACGCAGCTAATTTTATTAAATCTCTCATATAACACTAAAATCCCACATCAATGTTTTAACTAACCACAAACAGTAAATTTCCATTGCATTTGTCTGAATATTAAATACTCTAGCGAACTGATTAAGCGTTGTACGATGGCTACATTTGTGTCCGCACACTTTATACTTGGCAACACTAAGTTTACTCATAGTTTCGGATTGTGTTTTGTGGTTAGTAGTTAGGTCTCGGAATACAGAATATTATGTATTGTATTATAACAATTTGTATTATGAAACGGAAATACAGACCGGCAACTGAGGGATTATACTTGTCATTTAGCGTAATCATAAAATTTGTAATATTTTTTTTTTATGAATTCTATACGCGTAATTTGTGGGTACCACTGCTCCTTAACTTGCTCGTTGGTGTTGTAAAAGACGCCTAAATAATGTGATACCCCTATAATATCAAGAGAAGGAATATTTTAAATAAAATTATACCAACTAACCTGGTCCAAAGTTCTAAGTCAAAGTCCAAACTCGCCCATAGTGAAGGCAGCCCGAGCCCAACAGTGGGCGTTTATGGGCTGTGATGATGATGATGATGAACATGCTTGATCGGCGTGGTATAGAAGATCAATGTCCTTCCCATTATGGAGGATGCTAGAGATATATGTGAGCTGAGATTTTTTTTTGTGAATAATAATATTTTTTTGTAATTATTCTTCATGTAGCTTTGACCATTTTAAATTTAATTTGAAATAATATACTTTTTATTGCTCTGTGAGCCTGTGTGGTAGCGGCTACGAATACTACCAACACCTGCATTACTCATGGATGTCGAAAAAGACTTAAAGCTTTATGTCGACTTGGGTCATTTTCTTAAATCATGTAAAAAATTTCCCGACTTCATAAAAAAAAAATCTATCTTATAAAAAGAATGGGCTGATTTAATTATATTTTTACAAAATTAAAAAAAAATGAGAGATAACATAGCTACGTCATATATAGACGATTGTGCAAATTTAACGTTAAAGTGGTTTATTCGGAGAGAAGCCCGCGAGAGTAAACCGCCGGGCGGGCCACCGAAAACAAGGATCGAATTCCGGTAGCCCACTCGCACGGCGAAGAGAGGCGCTTTGCAGGGCGCTATGGGATCGCGCGCCGTCTCTTCCGTCGCGCCGGACCGATTTGGCAAGACGTGACCACGTCACACGACGAAGGTGGCTCCCTATCGCTAAGCGAGAAAGCCACCTGGCGCGATGACGCCCGCCGGGACGTAATCGCCCATTGGTTTACGCAGCTGGAGAGGCCCAGATACGGTGTTGTTACCGTTGAGGCCCTCCAACCCGTAATAATGGAGTGGATGGAGCGGCGGCACGGAGTCCTCTCCTTCCGGTTGGTGCAGGTCTTGTCGGGGCACGATTGCTTCGGCAAGTACCTGCACACGGTCGTGAGAAGGGAGTCGACTCCGTCCTGTCACCTGTGCGGTAGTGACGAGGACACGGCGCAACATACTCGAGGTATGTACGAGCTAGGACGGGCAGCGCCGTGACCTCGTCGCTGTCATCGGTGCCGACCTGACGCTACTGGCTGTCGCGAAAGCGATGGTCGACAGCATCAGACACTGGGACGCGGTCGCCGCTTTCTGCGAGGCTGTCATCTCGCAGAAGGAGGCTGCGGAACGAGTCCGGGTGAATTCCCGTGACCCGGGCCGCCGCAAGCGGCCGGGGAAGCGCAGGCGCGAGTATTTGCGCCTGATGCCGCTCTAACCGAGGCTTCAGGTGATCGGACCGGGAATTGTCTGGTCACCCGATGTGAGGCCACCGCGTGAGGGCGACGCCCCGACGGGCGAAGGCTGTCGGGGCGTCGACACGAGAGGAACGTAAAAAATGAACGGAACTCTTCCGTCGCCCCGGATCGATTTGGCGGGGCGCGACCACGTCCATAGCCAACCGCAAAAAAAAAAAGGTGCGTGACCACGTACATAGTCCACCGCAGAAATAAGTGGTTTATACCGAAATGGTCTTTACTTTAAAGTTTTTAAATATCATTTATGATGTCGGAGATATAACGGAACAACAATTGTCTGTAAATAAATTGTGACTATAGCTATTTCATATCTATACTTTTTCCTTATAAAAAACAACACGTCTGTAAATGTGGTTGATTATTTTTATATTTTTATTTTAGGTAATACCTTAACTAAATATACAAATTATGACTAAGTCATCTGCAAAAATAAATTAATAATATAATCTTCATACATACATACATATCATCACGCCATATCCCTTGCAGGGTAGGCAGAGAGAACAGAGTGCCAGAGAACTCTATCTCTGCATACTTCACTCGCTTCCTCAACATTCATAATTCTCTTCATACACGCTCGCCGGTTTCGGAGACTCTTGACTCCACCTTCCTTCAGTACATGACCGATCTGGTCTAGGTAGGTTAGTCTCGGTCTCCCTCGGTACCTACATCCTTATACTTTCGCATTGTATATCTTCTTAACCAGGCGTTCGTTCGGCATTCTTTCCACATGTCCGAACCATCGGAGCATTCCCTTTCGCATCTTTACACCAATACTCTCTTTCATACCTACTCGCTCTCTTACGTCGTCGTTACGAATGCGGTCGATCAGCCTAACTCCACAGATTTTCCGCAGAGATCGCATTTCGACCGCATTAATTTTACTATCATACTCTTTTCTGCATACCCAACTCTCGCTTCCATACAATACATACATCCATATAATCTTCATTAATAAATTAACTATCACACACCTATTCAATTAAGTTATAGTGAGATATGAAAGTATGGGGGGGGGGCGTGTAAATATGTGCACGTGTCAACCACCCACTTCATAAGGCACGCAATGTAATATTGTCATTCTCTCACGAAAGTCCGATGTGGCCAACTATTATTGAGTATACATTAATTAAGTAAGGTACATAATATGTTTGTATATAATCAATTCTGATGTTTATAATTATCCGTAAAAATATAAGGAATTAAGAACGTAAAGAGAAAGATGAGGGTGCACGTAGTATGAATGTCGCATTTTTTAATTTTCTTTTTTTCACAAAACATGGATTTTCGAATATGAGTTTATGAATCAATAGTTAGAATGTTTCATCATCATCATCTCAGCTCATATATGTCCCATTGTTGGACTCGAGCCTCCTCCGTAATGGAAGGGAAATTGACTTACTATACCACTCTGGTCAAGCGTGTTGGTATAGGGTTTTATTTAGAATTTTCCTTCTCTTGCATAGATGTTATATGCGTTTTATTTCCCTTAGTCGTCTCTTACGATCACCCACAGGTAAGATAGGGGGTGGTCAATTGTATTCTAACTCCGACACCACACGGAAATGTTACATTAGAATGTTTATAACCTTAAATTTTCCCGGAGTCAACTTTTGGGCCTAGATTATAAATAACATGGACAGCACGTTTTCAGAATACATTCAAATTCGCTGAACATCTATAATGCTAGTCAAGTTCGCTGAACATCCCCAAAGTGGTATGACATAAGACAAAAAAAAACAACAGGCAGTTATGGGGACTGCCTATAGAAGTGAAAACTATTAACTTAAGACTAATTGAAATAATAATAATTTTCTAATTTTTATATAAAAATAAAACCTATAAGTTTTTCCTCTCCAAAAACGCTCAACGCGCCTAAAGAAGTTTTCATATAGCTATAGATATACTATTAGCATTAGCATGTCGGTGACGCGAACCTATAAGTTTTTCCCCTCCAAAAACGCTCAACGCTCCTAAAGAAGTTTTCACATAGCTATAGATATACTATTAGCATTAGCATGTCGGTGACGCGAACCTATAAGTTTTTCCCCTCCAAAAACGCTCAACGCGCCTAAAGAAGTTTTCACTTCAAAATACAATTAACTTAAAGAAATTATACCCAGGCTTAGAACAATCATTTGTAGTATGCAGCAATTAATATCTTACATTGGAATTCGAATCCGTTTGCTGTGTGATAGCAGCGCCGAATACTACCAAACCTTACTTCACTCGTGGATGTCGTAAAATACGACTAAAAGCTTCGTGGACCTGGGCCAACTCTACCTGATGCCGTCAGGTCAACAATTACATTCCCAAGGAGGGTTGACGTCAGGCAGGCGGCCGGTCATAAAACTATTGCTAGTAAATTTTTGTAATATGTGCGATGGAAGCAGAGTACGTATTGCGTCAACCCCAAATAATTGGGATAAGAGCAGGCGAATGATGATTGGAATTGAATCCGTGACATGACACAGTATCTTAACAACTGTACCACATCTATTTTATTTATATATTTTAGGGGGGCATAGTTCGGAGCGTGCTCGTTCGCGTCCCCTGCCAGTCTAATTAGACTGCTAATCCGGCTCGATATGCGTACCGCAATGCGGGTTAGGGCGTCCCCCGGAGGCGACGCGTACCAACCCGCCCCCGTCGGTACGAACATCGGCAGTTGCGGCGATGGGGGCCGCCACCCATCACGCCTTGCCCAGTCAGGCGAGTCGAGGAGAGCAGAGTGCCGGGTGGGCACGTGGAATGTAAGAGGTTGTGTGGAAGGTAAGTTGCACGAGCTGATATCCGTCATGGCGGACAAACAGCTAGACGTGCTCTGTGTAACAGAGACCAAGCGAAGGGGCAGCGACGCCTGCGATCTTCCTGGTGGCGGGATGGCTCTGTGGTCTGGTGTACCACAGAGCGATCGAGCCAGCATGGGGGTAGGAGTGCTGTTGTCCTCTCGCTTGGCTTCAGGTGTGAAGGATTACGGAATTAATGACCCCAGACTTCTTTGGGTCCGTATAAAACTAGGTGTCACCAAGGTATTCATGGTTGTAGCATATGCTCCCGTAGGATCCTCGGTGGCATCAGACCTAGAGAAGTTTTGGGACAATGTTAGGGAAGTTCTGGATATGGCAGAAACCAGTGAACGCGTGATTGTATGCGGAGATCTGAACGGATGGGTGGGGACCAAGCGTCCCGACTATGAGGACGTACTTGGTCCATTTGGTGATAAGAGAGTGAACGACGCAGGTAGGCTCATAGCGGATGTATGCATGGAGAGAAACCTTTTTGTGTCAAACACATTTTTCCAACATAAGGACATCCATATGTATACATGGAGACGGAATGAACAGAAAAGTATAATAGATTTAATTTTGGTAGACAGTCGCCTCGGAAGCAAAATATTGGACGCAAGAGCCTACAGGGGCCCCACAGTCGATACGGACCACTATCTCGTTATTGCGAGATTTAGTGATCTGTTCAGAAAGTGGAGGCACTGGCGAGAGCGTGTCCACTTCGGAGGGCTTGAAAGAATAAAGGTTGAAAGGTTGCAAGAAGAGTGTGTAAGAGAAAAGTATGCAGAGGGTGTCCGAGAACGGCTGACGATGGCAAGCCAGCCGCAATCGGACATTGAAGAATGCTGGAGAGTATTGAAAGAGAGTATGGTAGATACAGCGAAAGAAGTATGTGGAAGTTCAAAGAAGCATAGAAAAGCATATGGTGATGCATGGTGGGATGCGGAAGTGGCAGCTTCCGTAGAGCAAAAGAAGAAAGCGTGGCTGGACTATGTCTCTTCTTTGAATCTGAATGACAGTATGACTGAACGGAAGAAAGAAATATATCGGCAATGTAAGAATGACACCAAGGCCTTAGTGAAAGAGAAACGTGATAGAGCAAGTATGAGTGCAAAAGATAGGCTGACTAAAAACTTCGAGGGTAACACCAAACTCTTTTGGAGGGAGGTGAAGAAGTCTCGGGGTGGTTGGTCAGCCTTCAGAATGAATAAAATAAGGTCTAAAGGTGGAGACATTCTTACACAAACACAAGACGTGTTAAGCCGATGGAGTGAATATTTTGGCGATATGTATGTGGATGCTACGGTTGGCGCCGGTGTTGCATGTGGTTTAGTAGATCAACATTCGACAACGGCGTCCTCCGATGGCATCAGTATGGATGAAGTTGAATGGGCGATAAGAAGTTTGAAAAATGGTAAGTCAGCGGGCATTGATATGGTGTCTGCCGAGATGATCAAGCTTGTTGCTCCTCAATTTATGTTGGAGCTCGGGAATGGTTCCCAGGGACTGGAATAGCGCTGTCATCGTGCCTTTGTTTAAAAACAAGGGTTCACGTTATGACTGCGCAAATTACAGAGCCAAAAGCTTGACCAGTTTGGCAGCAAAAGTGTATGGTAAAATTATTGAAAGGAGAATGAGGATGGTGTCCGATGGTTTACTGTGTGAGATACAAGGAGGTTTCAGGAGTGGAAGGGGATGCATGGATCAAGTGTTCTCTCTGCGCAACATTGTGGAGAAACATCTGGCTCTAGGTCAGAGGGTTTTCTGCAGTTTTGTGGATCTGGAGAGAGCATTTGACACGGTTGTACGAAAGGAACTTTGGGACATTTTACCGGAGTATGGTATTAACGGTAAACTGCTACAGGCTGTGCAGTCCAGTTACATGGGCTGTAGAGCCTGTGTGCGGCTGGATGATGGAATGTCGCCTTGGTTTGACGTCAATATCGGCGTTAAGCAGGGGTGCGTTCTGTCAACCAGGCTGTTTATCATATATCTGGATAAATGTCTTCAAAGGTTGAACGATATGAATGTCGGAGTCAAGAGTCTCCGAAACCGGCGAGCGTGTATGAAGAGAATTATGAATGTTGAGGAAGCGAGTGAAGTATGCAAAGATAGAGTTCTCTGGCACTCTGTTCTCTCTGCCTACCCTGCAAGGGATATGGCGTGATGATATGTATGTATGTATGTATGTGCATTAATTTTAATTTTTATTTATTCGGAAAACTTACAGCTAATATATGCTTAACAGTATACTCTAGATAAGAAAGGCCAATTACAAGTTTTCACATATAGAATACAATGAACAATAAATTGACAAAAGTCGGTAAATTACAAAATATAAACCTTATTGTAAAAGATTAAAATCTGCAATATGCTTAAAAGTTATCTGTATAAAAATATGCAAAATTACTAATATGTTATATCTAAACTTACTATATTTAAAAAAATCCTTAGTTAAAAGTTTTTTAAGATGAGAGACACTGCTTATTAAAAAGATCAAAATTAAATTTAGCGGATATTTCGTTGAAGGCCCTAGAGGCACGTATAATAAAACTATTGAATCTATAAGTAGTACTGGCAAAGGGGGTTATACTATGTGTTATACTTTTCCGTATTTATACTCACAGGAGGATAACACAACAGGCATTTTTTTGTAGACTACGATCTGGCCACATGCCGTCTGTTTCATTCAAGGCGTTGGAAGGACAGTACGTGGCCACATAACCCACCGTACTCCCTCTAAATCGGCATTGAGCCTTGTGGCTCCATGGTCTCTGATACCGCTTCCTCAACGTTTATGACTAGCCCGAAAGACACATCAGACATAAGACTAACTTTCACATCAATTTCATACTTCTCAAGATATTAAAATTTTAATTATAAACACATATACACAGTTATATTATCATAAATGTTACATATCATATACGCCAACATAATTTTGCATATCACAGTTCCATAAATTTCGCTGAGTCGTACGCATATGGTAGAAGCATTATACGTAATGTTTGGCCACAAAGTGCCAGCTGGGAAGGCAATAGGAACAGTATGCTAATGCCTATATTTGTCGACAGTTAAAGTGTTATTGCCACTTAATATTTAAATATCTTTGTGGTTATGGAGTAAAAATATATTGATTGCTACCTGCTATCGTTATTGCGTGGGTATTGTAAGAATAGATTAAATAGATAGATAAATGCAAGGTGTTATACTACAATAAAAATACATACATATATACATATCATCACGCCATATCCCTTGCATGGTAGGCAGAGGGAACAGAGTGCCAGAGAACTCTATCCTTGTATACTTCACTCGCTTCCTCAACATTCATAATTCTCTTCATGCAAGCTCGCCGGTTTCGGAGACTCTTGACTCCACCTTCCTTCAGCATGTGACCAATCTGGTCTAAGTAGGTTAGTCTCGGTCTGCCCCAGTACCTACATCCTTCCACATTCGCATTGTATGTCTTCTTAACCAGACGTTCGTTCGGCATTCTTTCCACATGTCCGAAACATCGGAGCATTCCCTTTCGCATCTTTACAATAAAAATGATATAGTAATTTTCTGACCACCGCTGTGTAGTTGAATGATTTTAATGGTATCTAATATTTACGCGAGTATTACACATATGAAATAAAACTATTTTTATGGATTCTAAAACGTTTGTAATTGATTTTTAATTTCCTGACGTTTCGTAAACTTTACAGTGTTTATAGTCACGGGAGGACTGGGCTAATTAAGTAAACATTTCGCACCTCAAGGTGGACCTTACTCAATAATGCTATGAATATAATATATAAGTAAAAAAGTATAATAGTTAAATATGAATTAAATTTGTATTAGAATCGATAAATGGCTTAGTGATTTAATAATTTCTTTTTTTTTTTTAAATACACCTACCTCCCTGCACTATAAAAATAATCCTTGTATTGCGGGGAACTTTACAAACATGCAATTAACGCAGACAAATTACACCCAGACTCAGAACAACACTTTGTGGATCGCATAAAGTATTGTCCTGCGTGGGAATCGATCCCACGACACTGGCACGGAAGGTCGGTATCTTAACCACTACGCCATTTGTGCAGTCAAATTAACCTTCCATGTAGAATATTACAGGTTATTTTTATATGTAGATACATAGTAAGAACAAAATTCACCACCCCTTGCCTGTGGGTGTCGGAAAAGACAAGTAAGTTATTAATTATAGAAGAGATGGAAAACTTGGTATAGCAGGTCAATTTCCCTTTTATTGTATAGGAGTTTTGATTCCAGCAGGACTATGTATATAAACTTTTCTGAATTAAATTGCATGTTTCTAAAGTCCCCCGCAATTCAAGAATTATTTTCTTACTGAAGGATGTCTATTAAAAAACAATTTGAGATGATTTTAGGTTCAATACTCTCACAGGGCAATAATTTTTGGGCCGGCCACTGACGTCAAGTCACTCTGCTCCGGTGGCGGCCCAAAGACGAAGGCAACGGGTCACGGGTTGGGTTACAGGTGTGCGTGCTCCTCTGTCGCCCCGGACGGAGTGGTGCGAGGAGTGCGCCGACCAAGGACCACCCCAAAAAAAAAAGGTCAATAATTTTTACAATTTATAAAAAATTTAGTTTGATTTCTACTCTTAAACTTTATCCAATTAACTGATGGAATGGGTTTAGAAAGATGGAATAAAAAATCAGGATGCTTTAAAACCACCAACCTCAAAGCTGTTACGTACGAATATATCAGTCAGGCTCATTCATTAGGCTTGCATCGACGTATTAGCTATTACTTTGATGAGCAAAAACACACGTTGTAATAACATTGAGTGGTTCAAAGTGCTCTCATTGCCTATATGAAGAGAACTTGTGGTGAATTTACTTAACTATTTTTTTCGGGACTCTGTGATTTTTTATCTAATATCTTTAAACGAGCAATTCTTCTGTAATTCCTATAATATTAACATGAATCTCAGCAACGGCTCCAATGATTTTCATAAAATTTTGCATGCAAGATGTTCCTGGGACGTTTAATTAATCTAGCTAGATTTCATTTATAGAAAATATTGTTCTTGTCGGTATTTTCAGACAATGAAATAATGTAATTTTTCGTTGGCTGAAAATTATTAAAATATGAAGACCAATTTTGATTCAATTTTGTAGAATAGACATAGCTTAGTTAGAAAATTGAGTTGTCTAATCCATGGAGCGCCGGTTTGGATTCTTAGTTTCCCTTTTTCATTATTTTTGTCCCTTTTATTGTTATTATTTCAATTATATTTAAATATATCTTCAAAACACACTGAATAGAAAATACCGAACGAAAGATCAGTCATCTAGATTAGTTTTAATCGTGTATGGCAAACAGACTATCGAATAGTAAGTGGTACTTGTAGTCCTATTTCAAAACTCAACCAGGTCTCTACCTACTCAAAAAGTGGGTACTGCTTAAAACTAATCTGTGCTTATTTCATCATCATTATCCTTCTTTTTAAAACCAATTATTAGGGGTTGACGCAATATGTACTCTTCTTCCATTATACATATTCCAAAAAATATTGGCATTAGTTTAACGCCCGGACACTTGCCTGCCGTCAAACCATATTGGGAAAGTAATTGTTGACCAGACGGTATCATGTGGAGTTGGTCTGGGTTGATATAAAGCTCACAGTCCTATTCGTCACGAGCAATGTAATGGTTGGTAGTATTCGTAGCCGCTACCACACAGCACAAAATTTACCATATATGTAATTATAATTGCGAATAAACTCTGATGTATTTTGTTTTAACTTTTTTTTTTTTTTTTTTTTTTATACACCTCCCTGCACTAAGGAAAATAATCCTTGTATCGCGGGGGACTTTACAAACATGCAATTAACGCAGACAAATTACACCCAGACTCAGAACAATACTTTGTGGATCGCACAAAGTATTGTCCTGCGTGGGAATCGAACCCACGGCACTGGCACGGAAGGTCGGTATCTTAACCACTACGCCATCTGTGCAGTCAAAAGTTCAAAAGTTTGTTTTAACTGATCGTTATTTATCTCTATAACTACATACGAGTATATCCTACTAATAGAAGTTCTATCACAGATTAGATATCGAAACCGATAGCCATCTACACGTTCGTATCCGCTATTTATACCCGTTGTTCGCCACGAAACCACTCAACCGTAATGCTAATATTGCCAAAGCACACTCTCTGAATCGCCACCTATCGATGGACAATAACATATGGTACTTTAAAAATGGTCATTTAATCGACGAAAATCGACTTTATTCCAACGAGCGTTACATAGTCGAACGTGACGGATCAGTCTCATCCAGTATTCACAAAATCAAGTGCACAACACGTCCAAAGATTTCATGTTATTAAACTAAATAAATATCCTTTATCATCATCGCAGCTCATATATCCCACCGTCGGACTTAAGCCTCCTCCATAAAGAGATGGTAATCGACTTACTATACCACGCTGGTCAGACATGTTGGTCGTTTTGTTTTAAGTTTTCGTTTTCTTGCATAGGTTACCGACGCGTTTTATATCCCTTAGTGTTTTTTACGAGCACCCACGGGTATGATAAGGGGTGATGAATTTTAATCTTACTCCGTCATCAAACGGATAAATAAATAAATTTAAATATCTTTATTAAATCAAATCCAACTAAAGTTATCTCGATTTGAGTCTTAAATCTAATAATTATTATAACATTTATACTCGTATATTCAAACTTCAATATAACAATATGAATGTTACTGAATATATTTATGAATAAACTTGTGTAGGTACAGTGAACTATGTAGAGTAAGTTTGTGTGAGGTCGACAGGAGCACCCTCCCAGACCCGGCGCCCCAGTGAGACTCACTTGACACAAGCCAGCTTTTAGCTCAAGTACTAACTGCCAACCTCAATTTCAACGTTTTCTGTATTTACATATAGTTTTGGGCCTTTTTTATTACAATTTATATCTTTATATCGGATTAAGAATTGCATACATCTTCGAGAAGGCGCGAGACTACGTACATACGTTTATATAATAAAGATACATAATAAATTAATAATATTTATAAACTAAATCGACGCGTCTATCTTTCTTTAAGTATTTTTGCGAAATATCGTCGTAATAATTACCAGAACGTTTTCAGATTAGTTAAAAATTCCTTTTCGAATGTAATTGTAGATTAATCTGTGAATTTGTTTGGGCCTTACGTAGGTATGTATCTTATGAATAAGTATACATTCTTATAAGTACAGAAAGCGATCGTTCGGTTGATACGCTACTAACTGGAATCGTAACTATTAACTTTGATAATTTGTAAATTTTAAGAAATACGGTTAACTGCAAATACCATACAATTTTTAATATAAACACAACTGGCTAGCTAGTTATAATTATCCTAATTCTTTTTAGTAAAGAAACGAATGCAAGCAGCACACTTGATTATAATTAACCCAATATGTTTTAGTAAAAGAACTAATGCAAGCAGCACACTTGATTATAACTATTCTAATATGTTCTAGTAAAAGAACGAATGCAAGCAGCACGCTTGATTATGATTATTCTAATATTTTCTAGTAAAAGAACGAATGCAAGCAGCACGCTTGATTATAATTATTCTAATATTTTCTTTAGGTAACCATCAGATGATTTTTATGACTCTTATAAAAACATTAAATCACCACACGGAAGAAAGAAATATATATAAAAGCAATTTAAATAGAAATATCACAAAAGAAAGATCTCTGAAAAATTATCATCATCAGCCTTTTGTCATCGACGGCTGGACATGGGCCGCTCTCATACTGCACATATTAAGTGATAAAGCCGTAATCACCACACTTAGTAAGCGGACCAGTTCTCCTAGTGAATCTTTATCCGATTTTGACGACGCCCACGGGCAAGTAAGTGACGACAATTGTATTCTTATCCCTTCGCCACACGGGGCAGAAACAAAAAGAAACAAAAAGAAGATCCCATATGTTATTTTTAGACTACGCCAATTAATAATTCGAGAAAGATCAAGTAAAAAAGACTTATTACATATCAAGCAAATCAAAGTCTAAAACAAAACCATGAAAACGTCTATTATAATGATATTTCCCTAATAAAAGATAATGCTTTCCTTAATACCGTATTAAAAACTATTAACTCTAAAAAACACCTTCAAAACTATTATTAAAACGATATAAATGCCAGAAATATCCAGGAAAAAAAAGTATATGTGGCGTTACAAATGGGCTGGAAACGACCAGTAATGTCCCGGAATGTCCAGTACGAGTCCACGCGTCCGTGGACAACGCTGCCATCAACACAACATGTCATGACGTGTTGTATATAGATGTTACCCACGAGACATACAACCTGTTCGACTAATGAACATATTTAATTAAGAATATTTCTGAGTATAAATTCCGTATTGTAATAAAGTATGAATATAATTTAATATATGTAATTTTGTCGTTTCTTGTCGTTAGTTGCCGCTTTCTGGTGGTTTCTGCTCCAATGGTAGATTAATTAAACTATCTGTGTGGTGACGGAGTTAAAATACAATTCACCACCCATTATCAAACCCGTGGGTGATCGTAAGAGACGATTAAGGGATAGAAACGCACATAACATTTATGCAAGAGAAAGAAAACTCGAAACAAAACCCTATACCAAAAAGTCTGACGAGCGTGGTATAGTAGGTCAATTTCTCTCCCACTACGGAGAAGTCTCGAGCTCAACAGTGGGACATATATGAGCTGAGATTATGATGCTGATGGTAGATTAATTTGAATTAATTTTGAAAAGGATGCAAAATTGACAATATGTAAGTGCTTTTATGGGGCTTATGCATATTTAATGATTTGAAATCACCCTTCTTTTCTCTTTAAAGAGATTAGAGAACATATTTAAAGGAAAAATATTTTTATGCTTCTTCACAGAAGGAACACACTACCAGAGCTTAAAATAGAAATACCTTTAATAATATAATACAAATTACTAAAGCACACAGAAATAAATATAAATAGTGGCATCCCCTATGCACACGAGGAAAATGAAAGCTGATCAATCATATTACTGTGGTCATCTTCATCATCTCAGTTCTTGTTAGGCTGAAGCTTCCTCCATAATAAGAAGAAAATTGACTTACTTTACTACGCTGCACGCTGGTCAGACGTTTTGTTATAGGGTTTTATTTCAAATTTTATTTTTTCTTTGCATAAAACATCTATGCGTAATAACTCCTATTATTTTTTGTGCGATACCCATAGGTAAGATACGAAGGGGTGATGTGTATTCTTACACCGTCACCACACGAAAAAATAGTCTAGTATTTAGTACAAAAGGTAATAAGTATAATACATCGTTATTATTTTGTTTATCCAAATTCATTTATTATGTATAAAAACTGTGGAGGCACTTACATATCGTCAATTTGAACATTTTAAATTAATCCAATAGACTACTAACAGATCGGAACATAACCGCTACTAAGAAAATCCAGCAAATATATATATATATATACAGGGTGGAAGTGGACCGCTCCCGAAAACAAAGACAGGTGACCCTACTAGTCTTACTTGTAATGATAGGCGAGAAAAAAAATCGATTCGGATATTTTTTTTTTTGTCACAAGAATTTTAAGATTTTTTCACATTTCATCGTATTAGGACAGTGCTATGTAACGATAAAAAAATACGTAACTATACTCAGATAAGAAAAGACGCAATGTATTCAAAACTCACGATCATTTGTTCAAGAGTTCAACGACCTCGCGTGAGGAAACAAATTTTTTTTTTTCATCCGTACATATATGTATCTATCAATATATAAAGTGTGGTTCTAATATTCTAACCCAACATTTCATTGTCTAACCTAACAATCAGTGTGTCCCTTATTACATTCGTGTTTATTTTATGTTCGCGCCACCATACAGTTTTATGAAGACGATATAACTGGGGTTCATAATAAACAAATAATAATTCATAGCTGTTACGTGATTGTAATTGGAAAACGGTGAACACAACAGAGACATTATATATTATGTGGCGAATGTAATATACTTCATTGTGATTTATTTGTTAAGGGTTAAAAATACATTTTCTAATTTACTAACTAAATGTACTAGATGTAATTTTAATGTTTATTAAAGATTTATTTGTGATTGTGGTGTTTTTATATTTAGAAAAAGGACATGATATGCAGTTAACATATATGCAACAGAAGGAAAATGCCGACAATAAGACGAAATACGACGAGAAACGACAATTAGAAGCCGAGATGATGATATTTAGAATATATGTTATTTTCTAGTTTTATTTCTGCAATAATGTGGCTGTCATCCGTGTGGTGACGGAGTAAGAATACAATTCACCACCCCCTATCTTACTTGTGGGTGATCGTAAGAAGCAACTAAGGGATATAAAATGCATATAACATCTATGCAAGAGAAGCAAAACTCGAAACAAAACCCTATACTAACACGCCTGACTCGCGTGGTATAGTAGGTTAATTTCCCTCCCATTACGGAGGAGGCCCGAGCCCAACAGTAGGACATATATGGGCTGTGATGATGATGATGAATGTGGCTGTAAGATCCATTTCATCTGTTATGAGGCTTAATGTAAGTAACTTATGTCTATGCTTATAGGTTTTTTTGGCGCGAATATGGAAATGTCATATCACGCTCTTGTATTATATTTATTTCTTTAGTGTTTTGTAGTGTTATATTGAATAATTTTGCTGGTATTTTAAAGAATATGCTACAGTTAAAGTGCGTAAGTGTAGTGAATATGGTATAATAGTGGTTTACGTATATTTTCATATTTTGGCAAAATTCCCAAAAAAAACATTGAATTGGTTATCAGCGCTCGATTAATTGAATTGACTTACTGGCGGACAATGACTATTAAGACTACACAATATGAAGAAGTATTAAGTAATATATGAAAAAAAAAATTAAATAAGACTTGACTTGATCCCTTTGCCTGTTCGAACAGACGAACAGAACAAAAAAAAATGTTTATACTTATAGAGATTGTATATTTTATTTATTTAAAAGAGAATTCTTAACTCTATGGAACAAATAATTGAATCGTTAGCGACTTTAATTATACATTTAAAAACCATAAATTTATTTACTGGAAACTATACTATACTATACTTTATGGAAAATATGTTTATTTTCCATTTGATATTGAATACCAATTATTATATATTATAAATAAAATATATTAATAGTGAGCTTGGCACTATGAGTAATCGCCTTAGCCTACGTGAGCTATGACGTATCAACATGGCGCCAATATGACGTTTAATCACTTGTGGCGGGAACTCATCGGTCAACTGTCACTTGGTAATACTATGTACTAAAACAATAGCTACAATAAGCATCAGTTAAGTAAATATACTTAGATAATACCAATAAAAAGTATTCTATCCATATTACTATAATAAAGCTATGAAATTTCTTTGTTTGTTTTATTGTGTTAATTAATCTTATTATTCAGAAAGGTAGACTATAAAATTTAATGCTGGTACATATTGGAGGGAGCAGAGTCTATATTATCAAATTTCATAAAATAAAATAATAATGATAATCAAGCGTTCTGCGTAATTGCCGTTGTCATATTAACTGATGAGATAACTTAAATTGTAATTGAGTTGTAGTCTTGTCTTGTACGATTTGACTTTGCTTTGATTTGAAGCACGTCAAAAGTGACTGGCACTTAAATCATTAAATTTTATTTTATAATTAATCACGAAAACACCATATCAGAAACTAACATAACATATTATCTTTCATCAATCTTGAAACATCTAAAACATCACGTAGTTAGAATTGATGACTCCGTAACCGGAGCCGTGATAGTCTTTCAAAAGTAATAATGACGTCACGACACCGGACCTCCGTGATCCGTTTTTGATCTTTATCAAAGTAAAATAAACAACACAAAGAAGCTTCGAGATTGATATTTATCGTTACAAGTTTCCAGAAAGTTTGTGAACGAATAAACACCTTTTATGAATATTTTTTTGGGGATAAAATTTTGTATTACCAACTTTTCTTGGTGTAAATAATGTCCTTTTAATCTTGTATTTTTATCCATCAGCCTAGTAAATTCTACTGTTAGATATAGACTTCTCTAAATGGGATAATGTAACAATCACCAAACTTGAAAGTAGATCGAGGAAGTAGTAGAGGCGATCGTCGATATTATTATAAATTTCACAATAAAATGTTACTGCCGATTTTCCTAATAATATCTCTGCAGGTTTTCATGACTCCCAAGATAGTAATTATTGGTTATAGTTAATTTTTTTAACACATCACCACATAGAATATTCTGGATTCAGGATGATATTTCATAAAAAAAAAGATAAAGTACAGAATGGTAGCTGCTACTAGAGGCCCGAGTAAAACCATGACATAAATACATCTCAAGCATACATAATATATGCCCTAGCCGAGGCCGCGGGTGACTGGACCGGGGAATAGTCCTTCACCCGCAGAGAGGCTGACCGCGTGAGGGCGACGCCCCGGCAGTAAGCTGGGGCGTTGACGGGGGATGGTACCCGAAAGGGTAACCCGCCGGGCTGGCCACGGAAGGCAAGGAAGCGGTAACAGTGGCCGGCCCAATGGCGATGGGGAGGGAATACGGTGGGTTATGGGGCCACGCGCTGCCCTTCCGTCGCCCCGGACGGTACGGGCGACGTGTGACCGGGCCATAGCCTACCAAAAAAAAAAAAAAATGCCTGCTATGGAGAAAGTTATATTTTTAGTCTCATTGATAGAAGGAGAAGTCATAGTTCTTAAAATACATTACAGCAATTAGCTAGCTGATGGAATAGAATAACGTTGCAATATGAAGAAAACTATTTTATGGATTTCATCACGTTTGTATTTGTTAGTAAAAATATAATTGTTTTCTACTGGTATTTTTATCAAAAATATGGATTAAAATTCAATAACCAATATTTTAGAAATATTCTAGAATAATAATAACTTCTTGAACATGCAAAAACTTGTATGATTTATTTCTTATAGTTATTATATAATTACCTTTCGCTTGTGACATCGCTCGCCTAAAAAGTAACTTTCCCAAAGTTGGCCTATCATCCCTAGGGAATAAATTAGCAGGCTAAAAAGTATCTTATGTATTAATCCAGAAAGTAGTCCATCGGTGTGCTTATTTCATCCAAATCTGTACAACAGTTTACACGCAATTGAATAACAAATAATTAAACATTTTCATAAACTTTCACATTTATAATATTTTTAAGATTAGTTGGATATTTAAAAATATGCATGATTCTTATAAGAGCTATACAAATAATATTATATTGTCTTCTTAAATTTTCGAAAGTAAAAGACATATGAAATAAAAGTAATTTTACAGATTTTACCTTTTCTACTTTCATATTCACGGGCGAATTCTATTCCAATGACCATGAACACTACAAATTGTTCGAAAAGTCATGAAAAGAAAATAAAATAAAAACATGTTGAAATTCGTTAAAATAGTTTAATAAAATAGAGCCTTATAACGACCTGGGCCAGCTTCATCTGATGCCGTTTAGTCAACAATTACATTCCCTAGGCGGGTTGTCGTCTGGCAAGCGGCCGGTCATAAAACTACTACCAATAACTTTTAAAATTTGCACTATGAAAGAAGAGTACACATTGTACCCCAAGCAATTGGGATAAGAGTAGGAGAATGATGATGATGAGTTTAATAAAATATTATTTAAGTGAAGTGTTATAATATGTGTAAAACCCAGCTTCGTGGTATGCCTATCTTAACCGAAGCCACCTTGACTTATCGCAATGAAACAATTTTATACTATTAATAATTGAAGTGAAACTTCTTTAGAATCGTTGTGATTTCAAACTCGATGAAACGAAAAAATAAGTCCATGGAGACACAAACACATAAATGTATAGGATTCAGCCGGCGGGAGAATGAGATAGAACACATTAGACGTTCTCGGTCTCCTCTTTGTGCGACTCTTCGTAGCATCCCCACTATCTGACCCCCCCACTAGAGACATAGAGAGAGAGAGATATATAGAGAGAGAGATATATATAGAGAGAAAGAGAGAGAGAGAGAGAGTACAGGCTATTGGTTGATGTATGTAAAATAGATTTAAAAAATAGTTTGCCAAAGTTTCACTTCTGATATGTGTACTTTGTACGCACGCATAATTTTGTATAGATGCTATCAATATACAATACACCATCACATCTTACCCGTGGGTGATCATAAGAGACGACTAATAGATATAAAACGCATATAACATCTATGCAGTATTTATAAATACCTGACTACGAAACGAAAAACTATGTCACAAGCGGGGTTCGAACCCGCACCTATTAGGTATCCGGCCCAACCGTGCTGCCACTTACACCATCGTGAACTATTTTAGGACATGCAGATTTCGCTTCATATTATATCTTACGTCTTCAAGGTGACGTATGCCATCTATCGGACAATGTTTACACATTGTATAGACTTAATACTACAAACTTTACAGTTAGAATTGTATTAAACGATGACACAACCTTGTTATTCAAATTACTGAAATTTTTAGCATTTAATATGCTTAATTATTTATAAATACCCGACTACGAAACGAAAAATTATGTCACAAGCGGGGTTCGAACCTGCGCCTATTGGGAATCCGGCCCAACCGTGCTGCCACTTACACCATCGTGAACTATTTTAGGACATGCAGATTTCGCTTCATATTATATCTTACGTCTTCAAGGTGACGTATGCCATCTATCGGACAATGTTTACACATTGTATAGACTTAATACTTCAAACTTTACAGTTAGAATTGTATTAGCTAGCCCAACAGTGCGACATATATGAACTGAGATAAATGAATGAATAGATGCTAAAAAATGGATTTTAGTTTTTACAACGTCACAAGACCCACTAGCATTGTGCCATCATAACGAAAATTTTATAACCATCAGCTGTTGCACCAATTAAAAATAGGGATAAATTAGTACCGCTATGAACGTGATAATGCAGTGATTCCTATTGTTAGTCTAAAGCTTATGTATGTTTCTAAGTCTAATCTAAGTTTCAAGTTATTATTAAGTCTTAGACAGCTGATTACGTCCTCACAGATAACAAAGTAATCACACAATTTCCTTTGTATTTTCGTTGATCACGCGATTGGGTCGTACTGAGCCAAACTTTTAATAGAACTGTGTATTAATTATACTTTGTAGATATACTTTGCTAGTTCCAAACTAAGTTTGTAATGATCATTATTTAAGTAATGTATTTTGATATCTATTTGGTTTTGTTGATAGGTTCGATTATCATTCATAACGGCAGTTTTGAGATTTTTATGGTAAGCGACCTATGTTATATGACCAATATTTCATCATCATTATTATCGTGTCAGCTTATATACGTCCCACTGTTGGGCTCGGGCTTCCTCCATAATGGGGGGGAAATTCACCTACTATACTATGCTGGTCAGACGTGTTGGTATAGGATTTTGTGTAGAGTTTTCCTTCTTTTGCATAGATGTTATATTCATTTTTAAATGCCTCAGTCGTCTCTTACGATTACCCACGAGTAATATAGGGGGTAGTGAACTGTATTATTACTCCGTCACCACACGGAAAAATTATGAATTGAAGACCAAAATTTAGGAATTGCAGACCAAAATTTATGAATGGTAATTACCACTTACCTCGCTGTGATAAAAAATCCAACTCCGGTATTAGCTATTTAAAAATTTGTTTATGAATCTCGGCAAAAGCCAAAAAGAAAGCTTTAGAAAGTTATTTTTTTTTATATCCGTGTGGTGACGAAATAAGATTACAATTCACCACCCACTATCTTACCCGTGTGAGATTGTAAAAGATGACTAAGGGATAATACATACATATAACATCTATGCAAGAGAAGGAAAACTCAAAATAGAATGCTATACCAACATGTCTCACCAGCGTGGTATAATAGGTCAATTACTCTTCTAGTGTGAAGGAGGCTCGATCCCATTAGCGGGACATATTTGAGCAGAGATTAGATGAACAGCAGGACCATTTACCATCATATGTGCTAATTGCTCGGTTACCACTATAAGCAACAAAGAAAATACATTAGCCTAGTACCCTACTACTCTAGGATGTACGTAAGATCAGCTGATATTGCGACGGATTCAGTTTGAAGATGTGTATGTCTCAAGGATCGGCGTTAAGTTCTCACTTTTTTTCTCCTCATAATGGATGCTATAGTATCGTAGAAACAGGAAGTACCACTTTAGTGCCGGTTAATGCTGATGCTGGCTAATGTAATTTTTTCATCGAAAAGGGTGGGTTCAAGGTCAAGAACATTATGGTAATGTAAATTAAGGAAATCGGAGAATTTCGAAAATCTGGAGACCAAATACAGAATACGTTTTGTTATTTCAGCGGTCTCTTTAATATTACACTCTTGTCCCATACCTATACGAGTACCAGTACGAGCGCTAACAGTAGTAGCGAGTACCAGTACGAGCGCTAACAGTAGTAGCGAGTACCAGTACGAGCGCTAACACCAGTGAGGTTCAGAACAATTATTTGTGGTTCACACAAAGTATTATCTAGCATGGGGTTCGAATTTACGACACTCGGCATGAGAGATCGGTACTTTGTATAATTCATCGCTTATGTATCTTCAAAAACCTTAGACTATAAATAGAAAAGTCAGCTAAAGTACAGACTAACTAAATAAAATTACAAGAAAAGCAAGAAAGTCTTCGTAATAAAATTACACTTCGCAAAACACTTTAACATTTAAACTATCGTGCCGAGTACCACCTCAAATTCACTTATGTCCAACTTAAGTTATTTAACTAGAATATTCCAAGATGAAATCATGTTTAAAAGCCTCGAAAACGAAAGCTTTTAAGCTTCAGGCGGACAGGTTAATATCCTGTCGTAGCACGTCTACGGGCCGGCTACGAGTAACTACGCATTTGCTACGGCGTTTATATGAGGAACATGCACTTTGAATAGTAATGAAAAACAAAGTATTTATACATTTTTTTTTCTACACATAATTAATGAGCTGCTAGTGGTTCATAAGCATTTATAAATTATAATGATATAAATGGTTCGATATGCATAAAATATTATAAAAAAAAATTCTAAGAAATTCATGTCACTGGTTTTTGCCCCATTCGAGAATCGATTAACAAATAGATTGATCGAAAAATTCTTAAACTCATTAGAATACTCATGGTCTGCGTAACCTAGGCACAGCAGCGTCATCCAGGCCCATATGAGGTACTTGGGTCTGGTGCTCGACGGGCGATGGTGGTTCCGGGAGCATTTTTGTCAAATTGCTCCCCGGCTGGTCGGCGCGGCGTCCGCCCTTTCTCGGCTCATGCCGAACGTGGGCGGACCCAGTTTCGAGGGCCGACGGCTGTATGCGGGGGTGATCCGCTCAATGGCCATGTACGGCGCACCCATGTGGGCGAGGGCTCTGAATGCCCTCAGGGCGGTGCTGTGGAGGCCACAGCGAGCCATGGCGGTCAGAGCCATTCCCGGGTACCGCACGGTGTCTACCGAGGCGGCATGCCTATTGGCCGGGACACCCACGTGGGACCTAGAGACGGAGGTGCTCTCCGACCTCTACCGGCGGGTTACCTCAATGCGCGAAGAGGGTGGCTCCACATCGTTCAATGAGATAGCCACCTGGCGCGAGGACGCCCGCCGAGAAGTCATCGCCCGTTGGGCTACGCGGCTGGAGAGGCCTAGACGCGGTGTTTTTACCGTTGAGGCCCTCCGGCCCGTACTGATGGAGTGGATGGAGCGGCGGCACGGAGTGCTCTCCTTCCGATTGGTGCAGGTCTTGTCGGGGCACGATTACTTTGGCAGGTACCTGCACACGGTGGTGTGGAGGGAGTGGACTCTGTCCTGCCACCATTGCAGTAGCGACGAGGACACGAGGTGCCGACCTGACGCTGCCGGCTGTTGCGCGAGCGATGGTTGACAGCGTCAGGAACTGGGACGCGGTCGCCGCCTTCTGAGAGGTTGTCATCTCGCAGAAGGAGGTGTCGGAACGGGCCCGGGAGGATTCCCGTGACCCGGGCCGCCGCCCGCGGCCGGGGCGGCGCAGGCGCGAGTACCTGCGCCTGATGCCGCCCTAACCGAGGCTTCGAGTGTTCGGACCGGGGAATTGTCCGGTCACCCGATGTGAGGCCACTGTGTGAGGACGACGCCTCGATGGCGAAAGCTGTCGGGGTGTCGACAGGAGAGGAGCCCGAGAGGGCAAACCGCCCAGCGGGCCACCGAAGACAAAGATCGGGTACCGGTGGCCCGCTGGCACGACGAAGAAGAGGTGCTTGCAGGGTGGGTCAATGGGGTTGCGCGTCGCCTCTTCCGTCACCCCGGACCGATTTAGCGGGTTGCGACGTCCATAGCCCACCGCAAAAAAAAAAAGGCACAGCAGCGTCGTGAACTCATTGCAACCGTTGTTGTCGACCTGACGCTGCCGGCCGTGGTGAAAGCAATGGTCGACAGCATCAGGAACTGGGAGGCGATCACTGCCTTGTGCGAGATAGTCATTTCGCAGAAGGAGGTGGCGGGGTATGCCCGTGAGGAACTCCTCTACGGCGATATGCACCGTTGTCAGCGCCTTGGGAGGCGCAGGCGCGAGTAACTCCGTCTGATAGCCGCCTAGCCGAGGCAATGGGTTTCTGGACTGGGAATTAGTCTGGTCGCCCGGAGCGAGGCCATACCGCGTGAGGACGAAGCCTTGACGGCGAAAGCTGCCGGGGCATCGACTCGAGAGGATACCGCCGAGTGGGCCACTGAAGACAAAGACAGTGTTCCGATGGCCCGCTCGCTCGGTGTAAAGAGGTACATGTATGGTAGGTGATGGTGTTATTATTCTCATATGCTTATAATCGTCATCATCGTCATCGTCTCAGGCCATGCTTAGCTCGAGGCTACTCCAATATAAGAGAGATATTGACTTACTGTATCACGCTTAGCAGATACGTTGGTATAGAATTTTACTTCGAGTATTACTTCTCTTATATAATTGTTATATATATTATATACTTTTATCATCATTATCACCGTCTCAGCTCGTATATGTCCCACTGCTGGATTCGAGCCTTCTCCATACTTTCTTTTTTAGCGGCGTGCTATGGAGTGGCCGCACCCGCAAAATCCGTCTAGGGCAACAGAAGAAACGGCGCGCTATCCATAGACTGGCCCTACATGTACCTCTCTACGCCGAGCGAGCGCGCCACTGGAACCCGGTCTAGGAGGGAAATTGACCTACTACTCCACACTGATTCGACGTATTTGTCAAGGGTTTTATTTCGAGTTCTTCTTCTCTTGCATAAATGTTATATGAGTTTTACATACCTTAATCATCTCTTATGATCACCCACTTGCAAGATATGAGGTGGTGAATTGTATTCTTACTCTGTCACCATACGGAAAATATTTATGTACCTTAGTTGTCTTTTACGACACCCAAAAGCAAGAAAATGCACTAGCCGTTGTTAAATTACTCGCTGTTTTAATTTATTATGAGATTTTTGAATAAAACACATCAATCAATAAATAATAGAGATGAAATTGGAAAAAAAAATATATTACAATGCTTTGGTAGCGTGACGGCTTGATTAATTATTGTTATTGGCAGGTGACTCAACCCATTAGCGTGTTGCCATACAAAATATATATATATATAAAGTTACCGAGGAAAAAAAATTATTAAGCGAATAAGGGAATTCCATTACACATTTTTTTTTTGCCCAAATGACGTAGCATATGTTGATAGGTTTCATTATTTTTATGCTAAATATTATTTTTTCAACACAACTGTTGTTACGTATATTATAATAATGATTATAATAGTATATCATCATCATTCGCCTACTTTTATCTCAAATTTAACTGCACAGATGACGTGGGTTTGATTCCTACGTAGAACAATACTTTATGCAATCCACAAACTGATGTTCTGGATCTGGGTGTAATTTTTCTGCTATAATTGTATTTTTGTAAGATTCCACGCAATACAAAGATTATTGCCTTACTGCAGGGTGTAGTTTTAAAAAAATAAAAACTTGTTGACGAAATATTACATGTACTGCTCATATATCTTACATATTGCAAAAGTTATTGGTAATAGTTTTATGACCGGCCACCTGATTAACGTCAAACCCTCCTTGGGAATGTATTTCTTGATCAGATTGCATCAGATAGAGTTGCTTCGGGTCGAAAGCTCTTAGTCGTCTATTACGACATCCATGAACCAAATAAGGGTTTGGTAGTATTCGTCGCTGCTGGTACAAAGCAAATTATTCCGTAAATTAAAAAGATACGTTTTTAAATTACTGATAAATTTGCTGTGTAGTACATACATACATACATACATATCATCACGCCATATCCCTTGCAGGGTAGGCAGAGAGAACAGAGTGCCAGAGAACTCTATCTCTGCATACTTCACTCGCTTCCTCAACATTCATAATGCTCTTCATACACGCTCGCCGGTTTCGGAGACTCTTGACTCCACCTTCCTTCAGTATATGACCGATCTGGTCTACGTAGGTTAGTTGCTGTGTAGTATATAGTCTTTATTTCGACATGATAACTAGCATCGTCAGCAAACTACCTACATTTTGTCTTTCCTAACAGTTCCATCCTAAAGTTACCTCTGGCTGAGATCGCTTAGATTGATAAGGCTGCCCTTTGTATATTCTATTTTAGGCTAGCTTTTTAATGAAGTTTTTATTGTAACTGGGGTATAAATAAATAATTTTCTATCTATTTATATAGAAGTTAATGTTTTTTTTTATTATTGCTTATATTGGCAAACGAGCAAGCAGCACACCTGATGGTAAGTGTCACTGTTGCCCATAGACCTTTGCTATATCGAGGATATAGCTAGGCCGCTGCCTACCATTATAATCCCCAAACCCACCCAGTTGGGCTGTCTGATATTTAAGTGAGTATTAGTATTTAAATACACACATTTGAAATACAACAGGAGGAATGACTTCCCGTGACCATGAACACTATCAGGATATAAAAAATCAAATACAAACGCGATATAAGATATAGAAGTTGATAAAAATATAAGATAAAGTAAAATACTATATTTATAGCATTAAGCAAAGATATTATTAGGTTTTAATCAAATATACGAGCAAAAACTTTGATAACTCAGTAACTATAATATTTAACTTGAAATCACGACTCTCTTCGTAGTCTCACTGAGGTATATAATTAAATCTCAACTGAGATTGAGTTTATACAAGCGAAATTTTATTTAAACAAATTTAAATTTATAGTAAAATCTAGCTATCTGATGCAACGAGCGGATAAACAGTTCAAAATTGCATTTATATGAAAGAAATATGTTTGAGAATATTCGACTTGAAGTTAAGCATAATTGCATTGACTTAGAAATGCCTGGACACGACAGGAAAAACAAATTGGAAACAAGTTCCTATGTTATTTTAGGGGTTTATTTCAAGTTCTCTTGCATATACAGGGTGGAAGCGGACCGCTTCCGAAATCAAAGACAGATGACCCTACTAGTCAATAATAGGCTAGAAAAAAAATCGATTCGGGTGAAAAAAAAAATATTTTTTCATAACGAATTTTAAGTTTTTTTCACATTCTATCGTATTAGGACAGTGGCATGTAACGATAATTCCATAAAAACTACGTAACTTTACTCCGACGAGAAAAGACGCAATCTATTCAAAACTCACGATCATATGTTCAAAAGCTCAACGACCTCACGTAGAGAAAAAAAATTTTTTTTTCATCAGAATCGATTTTTCTCGCCTATCATTACAAGTAGGACTAGTAGGGTTACCTGTCTTTGTTTTCGGGAGCGGTCCCCTTCCACCCTGTATATTATGTATCATCATTCTCCTACTCTTATCACAATTACTTGGGGTCGATACAATATGTACTCTTCTTTCATAGTACATATTGTTTAAATTTTTTTCGCAATCGTTTTATGACTGCCCGCCTGCCAGATGTTAACTCTCCTTGGGAATGTAATTATTGACCAAACGGCATCAGATGAAGTTGGCCCAGGTCGTTATAAAGCTCCCTGTCGTTTTTTACGACATCCACGAGCAAAGTAAGGATTGGTAGTATTCGTAGCCGCTACCACACAGCACTATATATTATGTATATATATAAATATATATATATATAAATATATATATATATATATATATATATATATATATATATATATATATATATATATATATATATATATATATATATATATATATATATATATATATATATATATATATACATATATATATGTATATATTATATTCCTTATTCTTCCTTTATGACGCCTACGGGTAGGATAGAGGGTGATCAATTGTATTTTTCCTATATCACTACACGCTAAGTGTTTTATAGCAAAGTGAAAAGTGATGATGAAACATCATATTCGTAAACCATCCACACGGTGAAGAGATTTATTATTATACATAGATTTGGTATTTTGTTAAAAAAATATATACATAACAGATATTTTTCTGTTCACTTGAATATAAGCCTCTTATAAATCGCAGGATAGTGCCGTAATCACCACGCTTGTCAAACTGATTGGCAATCTTAGTGGGATTATTATACATCGTACAGAAAAACTACTGCCCACTGTCCTTTTGAGATCCTTAAGCAATTTTTTTTCAATTCCCACGGGTAAGTACCTAAGAAGTGGCAACAGTAAGCAATTGTAGTTGGCAGATATTGCAATTTTTCCAAAAAAGTATTACAAGCTATCTTTCTGGTGATACCACTGTTGGTTTTACGCCACCTACATCAAAATGAAACCTCAAAAATACAAAATAAAAACATAAATATATCATCACGCCATATCCCTTGCAGGGTAGGCAGAGAGAAGAATATGGTAAGGGATATGACCTGATGTATTTATGTCAAAACATAAAATTCAGTCAAGCCGTTTAGAAGCGAAAGAATTATGAATAAATGTATTTTTTATTTTATGTAAAGGGATCTCGCAGCTTCAAATGTAGACACGTGATAAATTATTTATACCTCTTGGTAACGAACAGCGCGATAACAATACGAAGGGTCACAGCTCAGTAATTAAAACTTAGTGAGTCAAGCCTTTAAATTATATCTTGTCGTACAATTTATCTCAAAAACAAATAAATAGGAAATAAAAATCATTCAATTCGTTTAGAATTTTTTTATTTTATTGCTTATGGTGGCAAACGAGCAGGCAGGACACTTAATGATAAGTGTTACTGCCGATCATGGACCTTTGTAATACCAAGCAGGTGCCTACACACTAACTTACCCATTTGGGATTTCGATTCTCTTGCTGATCAAACAAAGTGCAACAGCACATAGCAACTGCTCGGATTTCGATTTTTGGGAGGTTGTGGTACTACTTCGGATGGACTGACGCACGGCTGTAAATTTAAAACTGTCAACAATACTCTACCACTATTAAATCAGAAGAATTTCTGATGTCAACACGAATTATACTTTAGTTAAAAATGGTTTTATTTTACATGTGAAATATAACTACTTTTACGAATTTTAATTTATTTAATGATTTCTAATCTTTACGCTAGTAGTAGAGCATTCCGATACGGTGGTAGCTGAATAGTTTTATTAGTTTTTGTAAAATTCTAAATTGCCACAATAATAATTATCATAAATTAAATGTTTTAATAATAACAGATCATAAACAATATAAAATTTCATATATAGAATCATTTTCTTTTTGTACTGGCAATGAATTTGTATTATTTTTTTATTAAAAAGGTGGGTCAAAATTTAATATCTTATAGGGTAGATATAAATTTCTGTAATAACAATGACATATTGGATATTGGACGTAAGACATCTCAGTCTTCCCGTGACTATGATCACTGTAAAGTGTTCGAAACGTCGGGAAATTAAAAATCAAATACAAACGCGATAGAATCCGTAAAAGTAGTTTTATTTCAAATGTTGAATTTCCTTTTTTACGCATTAATAACTTTCTTACGCTCTTACGCGTAAAATTTCGACTTCGCTTTTTTTACATATTAACGTGGTTTTTTTTTCATTTGCGCATTAACGCGATCAAATTCGTAAAAATAATTTTATTTCACACTTGGAAAAATTGTGTGAATAAGAGATTTTTTTTTCTTCTTTATCGCATGACGCGTAAAGTACTCAATCCATCCATCAGCCCGTAAATGTCCTACTGTTGGACATAGACCTCCCCACGAGAATCCCACTCGCAACGGTCCTGTGCCACCTGCATCCAACGGCCTCCCGCGACTTTGACAATGTCATCAGTCCACCGAGTGGGGAGTCGTCCTATGCTGCGTCGTCCGAATAAAGTTAAAAATAAAAAAAGTATAAAAGTCGTCCGAATAAAATAAAAAAACTCATTAAAGTGAGTAAAAATAGTTTTATTTTGCAGCAGAAAGAATTATAACTTTCTTTTTTTTTGTAGGACAAGGTACAATTCATGATATATTATTTATATCCCTTCTTCACAAACAGTGCGATTACAATACAAAGGGTCTGAGGGTGGTAATTAAGGACTCGCGAGAACAAGCTTTTAAATTTTGTTTTGTCGTATAATTTAAGTTTGCGTTAAAATTTAGGTGACATGTAAAAATTGTGGTGAGGGGTTGAATGTGCCGGGCCACCGAAGACAAAGATCGGGTACCGATGGCACGCTCGCACGGCGAAGAGAGGTGTTTGCAGGGTGGGTCTATGGGGTTGCGTGCCGCCTCTTCCGTCGCCCCGACCGACCGATATGGCGCGGCGCGACCACGTCCATAGCCCATCGCAAAAAAAGGCAGTGAATTGTACATTCTTTATTTTTCTGTGGAAATAGTAAAAACTAGTTAAATTTTTACTAAGAGAACGGAAATCAGCAATCTATTATATCTATAAAAGAGGATATTTGTATATATGACATCGCTAAACTCAGAAACTATTTGACCGTTCATTATGAAAATTTATATGTATATGTATTTTTCATAGAGAAGGTTTTTATGCTATCCACATTGGTATAACTCGCCACCACGCGGCGCTGCGATATATCGACTTCTTCAGACAAATCAATGATCTGAGTTTGCTAGTCGTATCATAATCATCATCATCACAGCTCATAAATGTCCCACTACTGGGCTCGGACCTCCTTCGTAATGGGAGGGAAAATAACCTACTATACCGCGCTGGTCAGACGTGTTGGTATAGGGTTTGTTTCGAGTTTTCCTTCTCTCGCATAGATGTTATATGCGTTTTATATCCCTTAGTCGTCTCGTACGATCACCCACAGGTAAGATATGGGGTGGTGAATAGTATTCTTACTCCGTCACCACACGGATATCTAGTCGTATATAAACACATAATTATTTTAATTCAATTTTATATCGTCATCATCCTATTATATATCCCACCACTGAATTCAAGGCTCCTCAACATTAGGGGGGAAATTAATTTACTATAGGTACAGAAATTAATAATTTTATTATAGTCAGTCGGTTTGGTAAAGGGTTTTATTTCAATTTTTCCTTCTCTTTACTGTATTTATAGCATTAATTTAGACAAGCAGCACACCTGACGGTAAATGTCACTGCAGCCCATGGACCTTTGCAATATCAAGGTTATAGCTAGGCCACTACCTACCAATATAAATCCCAAAACCCACCCAGTTGGGCTTCCGGTTCTCTCGCTTATCGAACGAAGCACAATAGCACTTTGCCATTGCTCAGACGTCGATCTTCTGCGAGAGTGCGGTACTAACCCGGATGGGCCGGCCTATGGCTGTAGACAACTGTCAACAGCGTGGTCCTACCATTACTAAATGTTAAGTTTCGACTGATGTAATAGTTGAAGAATAAAAATTTAAGAAATCTGAATAAGCAATATAGAGGTGTTGCTTAAAACCCCTGCTACGATGCTTTTAGTAACGCAGCTTAATAATTATTTTCTTAGTACCTAAAGTTCTGTTTGTAAGTTCTTGCAAAACTCATAATATTATACATACATACACATACATATCATCACGCCATATCCCTTGCAGGGTAGGCAGAGAGAACAGAGTGCCAGAGAACTCTATCTCTGCATACTTCACTCGCTTCCTCAACATTCATAATTCTCTTCATACACGCTCGCCGGTTTCGGAGACTCTTGACTCCACCTTCCTTCAGTACATGACCGATCTGGTCTAGGTAGGTTAGTCTCGGTCTCCCTCGGTACCTACATCCTTCCACTTTCGCATTGTATATCTTCTTAACCAGGCGTTCGTTCGGCATTCTTTCCACATGTCCGAACCATCGGAGCATTCCCTTTCGCATCTTTACACCAATACTCTCTTTCATACCTACTCGCTCTCTTACGTCGTCGTTACGAATGCGGTCGGTCAGCCTAACTCCACAGCTTAAAATATTTATTTTTATTACAATATTAATTTTGATATGGCTATTTATATAAATAAGTTATTAGAAATGTTCTATTTTCATATATCATAATTCTTTCGTTTGATATTAAACGTATTTTCTATTATAATTATACGTAATTATAACCTTTTTTTCCTTTTTTTTTTATTCATTCCTTATTCTATTTTATTCTATTTTTCTGTAAATATTTTAATTTAAAACTAAGCTTTAAATATACATATTATTGTAAAATAGCTACAAAAATATTTATTTATTTTTAATTTTAATATTATATTGCTTCACAAAATATATTCTTTACTCTTTTCTTTCAATCTCCTGGGGAAATACACCAACTTTTTTGGCTTTGCTAATGCGTTTTCCAACAGTGGAAGTACCTTCAATAATGAAATTTGAGGGTCTAACAGATTTATTTCTAAAAAATATTATGCGCTATAGTCTGGCCACGCTCCAGCTGAAACCATCTGGGGTAATAGAAACGCAATGTTCTAGATAGAAGCAATCGTATTAATATGGAGTGGTTCATTCAAGCCGATACACCATTGGCTATCTACAAAAACCTTAAAATCCCTATCTTTTCAAATCCCTCCATTGCCTATATATAATAGTAGTAGTATCTCTTACCTATTTGTATCTGTTAGTCAGATCTGTAGGATTATCTGTATGGTGATGGTTTTTCCTATTGGTGACTTCACATCCTCGTTCTTATCCACGGGCATCCTAAAATACGACAAAAGGATAATAATATGCAAATAACACCATCATTCTCCTGCTCTTATATCAATTACTTGGGGTCGATACAATATGTACTCTTCTTTCACAGCACACATTGTAAAAGCTATTGGTAATAGTTTTATGACCGGCCTCCTGCTAGACGTCAACCCTCCTTGGGAATGTAATTGTTGACCAAACGGCATCAGATGGAGTTAGTTCAGGTCATTATAAAGCTCTTAATCGCCTTTTACGACATCCATGAGCAAAGTAAGGGTTGGCAATAGTAACCGCTACCACACAGCTTAATATACAGATAACATGTAAACAATATAGGTTAAACTAAATGAATAAACCAACCATCTGATCAGCGTGGTATTCAATTACCCTGCTGTTTTGGAGGAGCCTCGAACTCAACAAGCAAGATAGCAAGACTTGTATGAGACGCGATGATAGTAAAATGAATGCGGTCGAAATGCGATCTCTACGGAAAATCTGTGGAGTTAGGCTGACCGATCGCATTCGTAACGACGACGTAAGAGACTGAGTAGGAATGAAAGAGAGTATTGGTGTAAAGATGCGAAAAAGAATGCTCCGATGGTTCGGACATGTGGAAAGAATGCCAAACGAACGTCTGGTTAAGAAGGTATACAATTCGAAAGTGGAAGGATGTAGGTACCGGGGGAACCGAGACTAACCTACCTAGACCAGATTGCTCACGTACTGAAGGAAAGTGGAGTCAAGAGTCTCCGAAACCGGCGAGCGTGTATGAAGAGAAATATGAATGTTGAGGAAGCGAGTGAAGTATGCAAGGATAGAGTTCTCTGGCACTCTGTTCTCTCTGCCTACCTTGCAAGGGATATGGCGTGATGATATGTATGTATGTATGCGATGATATAATCTATCTAGTTTTATACATTCGTTATTATTCGTCTATCATTCAACAGTTACAAATGTCGTTATATATTCTAGATGCTGAATACATTAGTTTATATTTACTTATTCCATTCATATTGCATTCAACGTTTGATGCAGATCTGAAGCACTACGTTTGATGCAAGATCAAACGATATATTTAGTAATAGATGTTTGAATATAAGTTTAAGAATATATTTGCAATTATTATTCGTTATTTAATAGATATCCATTTCATTTCGTTTTGAAATGAAATCATTTTTACGGATTATATCGCGTTTGTGTTTGATTTTTTTTTTAATTTTGCGACATTTCGAACACTGCAGCGTTTATAATCACGGGAGGACTGAACACTGTAAAGTGTTCGATGTTGGAAACGTTGGGAAATTAAAAATCAAATATAAACGTGATAAAATCCGTAAAAATAGTTTTAATTGTAATATGTAATCATCATTTCATTCCGATTCTTATTGGCTCGTATATACTGAACTGAGTCTCCAGTTAGAGGTCAAATGACCTATTACCACGCTGATTAAAGTTGTTGTTATAGGGTTGGTTGATCTTCGAGTTTTCTTTCTCTTGTGTAAATATCATTTACTTATACATCATCTTAGTTCACATAAGTCACATTGCTGAGCCTGAGCGTCCTCCATAATTGGAAGGAAATTGACCTATAATACCACGCTGGTCAGGCGTGTTAGTATAGGGTTTTGTTTCTAGTTTTCCATCTCTTGCATAAATGTTATATGCATTTTATATCCCTTAGTCATCTCTTACGATCACGCACGGGTAAGATATGGGGTGGTGAATAGTATTCTTACTCCGTCACCACACGGATAACTAGAGCATACGAGTAGATTTGCTTAATATATCCCTTAATTTTATCCGTGTGGTGACGGAGTGGGAATACAATTCACCACCCCCTATCTTACCCGTGGGTGATTGTAAGAGACGACTAACATCTATGCAAGAGAAGGAAAACTCGAAACAAAACCTATACCAACACGTATGACCAGCGCGGTATAGTAGGTTAACTTACCTCCCATTACGGAGGAGGCCACAGCCTAACAGTGGGACATAAATGGGCTGTTATCATGATGATGATATGTCCTTAATCATCTGTTACAACATCCAGGGCTAGGCGATGAATTCTTACTCCATCACTGGATAAAACTTAAAAAGAAAAAAAAACAGTTCAGCAGAAATCTGAGACTTCTATAGGGCAACCTATTTGTTTTACCGCTAAGCTATAAATAATATCGGACTCTAATTAGTATAAGAAGCCAATTAAACAACGTAATCAGAAATTTTACTTTTCCAATTACATAGCAAAATTGTTAATAGGTTGGGTGGGTGCATTTAGAGAAACCAATTTGTTACTTTTAGCAGAAGTTAATTATTTTTTTCTTTTATGAAGTGAACGCTTACGTAAGTAATTTGTTATGAGTTATTATTTATTAGGTTGTGGTTTTATTAAAAACGGAAAGAGGGTAAGGTTTTTTTTTTTTGGAAAAGTATATTTTATTTTGAATCATACTTTTCATGTGTTGAATGAGTAAGAATACAATTCACCATGTCTTTTCTATTGGCGAGGAAAAGACCAACGTCCCCCCCTCTTGCCACGCTACTCCGGTGGCCGGTCCAACGATGAAGGCGAAGTTCACAGTTGGGTTACGGGTGTGCGTGCTTACGCCCCTCTGTCTCCCCGGGTGAAGTGATGCGAGGAGCGCACCAACCGTAGCCCACCCCCAAAAAAAATGAAAGAAATAAAAAAAATGTCTATCGTAAAAGACATTTAGGGTCATATAATAATGGTATCTTTATTAAATATGAGAAAACGAAATAAAATCGTATACGAAAACGTCTGACAAGCATGGTGTAGCGAGACAGTTTTCCTCCTATTATGGAGGAGCCTCGATCCCAGTAGTGGGACATATGCTGGGATAATACCTAAATATATTAGAATTAGAAAGAACAGTTCTTTTTATTTTCCTAATTCATCGATCTATATAAGTCCAACTTTAGACAAAACCTCTTCAAAATGGATAATACTACACTTAGGTGAGTTGACTATTTCAATTTCATGATAAAAACAACACCATTAACTATATTATTAATCCTTGCAATTTAGGGTTTAATATTTAATTAATATATAATTATTACATAGAAACTCATAGAAACATTTTGTAGGAATTGAACCTGCGACACATTAGGTCAAGCACTACATCAGCTGTATAGTTGAATTTGGTATTATGATTTACTCTAAAGAATGCTACAGCCCATTCTATTGTTCTTTCTGTAGTAACCTATTACGATTTCCATAGGAAAGTAAGGGACTGGTGAAGCATTGCTTTTTCTTTATTTTTATTTTAATCTTTATGAACTATTGATTCCCGTCTGATTTTTTTTTTTTGAGAAAATATATACAATATACTTTTCAATGCTTTTATGAGAACAGATGCTGTGTGGTGGCAGCTACGAATATATTCAACCCTTATATTGCTAATGAGTATCGTAAAAGACGACTAAGAGTTTTCGTGGACTTGGGCCAATTCTATTTGATGTCGTCTTGTCAATAATTACATTCCCAAGTAGGATTGACGTCAAGCAGGCGGCCGGACATAATATTACCAATAACTTTTGCAATATTTAAGATGAAAGAGGAGTACATATTGCATTAACTGCAAATAATTGGGTTAAGAGCAATGATGACGTCATAGCAAAAGGTAGATAAACTTAACTTACTCTTTTGCCTTCTTTAACTGAACACAGTTTTTAAACAAGAATGAATAAATTTACATCATCATCATTATCATCTTGCTCTTATCCCAATTACTTGGGGTCGACGCAATATGTCATCTTCCTCCATACAGCCCTATCAGACGTCATCTCTGCAGTCACTCCCTGTCTATCCATGTCATGCCTCACGCTGTCCATTCATCTTTTCTTTGGTCTGCCTTTACCCCTAAAACCTTTCCGGGCTGGCCACGGAAAGCAAAGGAAGCGGTACCAGTGGCCGGCCCAATGGCGATGGGGAGGGAATACGGTGGGTTATGGGGCCACACGCTGCCCTTCCGTCACCCCGGACGGTGCGGGCGACGTGTGACCGGGCCTAGCAAAAAAAAAAACCCCTAAAACCTTTAACATTCATATTTAAAACTTTCCTCACAACATTATTATCAACCCGTCTCATCACATGTCCATACCATGTCAACCTTTCACTCCTTATAATAATATATATACAAAAAAGACTGCATATTAGGCTAATAATAAACATAAACATATCATCACGCCATATCCCTTGCAGGGTAGGCAGAGAGAACAGAGTGCCAGAGAACTCTATCTCTGCATACTTCACTCGCTTCCTCAACATTCATAATTCTCTTCATACACGCTCGCCGGTTTCGGAGACTCTTGACTCCACCTTCCTTCAGTACATGACCGATCTGGTCTAGGTAGGTTAGTCTCGGTCTCCCTCGGTACCTACATCCTTCCACTTTCGCATTGTATATCTTCTTAACCAAACGTTCGTCCGGCATTCTTTCCACATGTCCGAACCATCGGAGCATGCCCTTTCGCATCTTTACACCAATACTCTCTTTCATACCTACTCGCTCTCTTACGTCGTCGTTACGAATGCGGTCGGTCAGCCTAACTCCACAGATTTTCCGCAGAGATCGCATTTCGACTAGGCTAATAATACTGCTTAAAAAGACCTTAATTTATTAAAAAAATATTAGAGTTGGTCCAGTTCGATATAAAGCTCTTACTCGTCTCAATAGCCATGAATAACAAGAGTTGGTAATATTTGTAGCCACCATTACAAAAAAAAATATCTGTTATAAACAGAAACAGAATTTATCATACATTTTTGAAGTGAAACTTCTTTAGAATCGTTGTGATTTCAAACTCGATGATACGAAAAAATAAGTTCACGGAGACACAAACACATAAATGTATAGGATTCAGCCGGCGAGAGAATGAGATAGAACACATTAGACGTTCTCGGTCTCCTCTTTGTGAGACTCTTCGTAGCATCCCCACTATCGGACCCCCCACTAGAGAGAGAGATATAGAGAGAGAAAGAAAGAGAGAGAAATATAGAGAGAGAAAGTAGGTTGATGTATGTAAAATAGATTTAAAAAATAGTTTGCCAAAGTGTCACTTCTGATATGTGTACTTTGTACGCACACATAATTTAATATTTATATAAATTTCCAACGGCTGTATTTACTTAGTTTCTATGCAAAACCGGACTGGTCAGTTAGTATATCCTGAACTGGACAAATGTATTAACTAAAAGGTACACAATTCGACCATTAAGATTATAAAGAACCCCATTTATCCACAATTTAAATAACAAAGGGTTCTACTTACATTGGTTATACAAATCGCGTGTTTTCATTGAGTAATTTATATTTTCTGTAACCTTATCGCTTTTCTATGTGACCGTATCACGGATCAAATACAATTTTGACATTTTCAACCTAATTTTATTGCAAATAAAGTTTAAATTCATTAAATTGAAAGCGTGGTTTCATTAATTTTTTTTTACATTGCGATGAATGAAATTTGAACTTTAAATTAGAGATGTTATGGTTTAAAATTGTTTGTTTGTGTATATCAGAAGCAATGATGGTGTTATACAAAAGCATGATAACAGCCAAGCAAAACATTCTAATGCCTTTTATTGTTATACCTCAGGCTTATTCTTTATGGCATAGAGCAAGAATCCACACTATAAACATAAATACCGTATCAAGATTATACCTACTATGGCGTTGATAAAAGAAATTTATAGTCACTACTCCCTTCACTATTATGATTTAACTCAATTATAACTATAATATATAGTCAAAAATTATTATGTCAAAATTTTAGGTAATAAAATTTAATAGTGTCTTAAATTAAAACAGAAATAACTTGATTTATTTGTAATTTAAAAATGAAAATTTATTCATATAAACTATTTTATTTATGGGTTGGATGTAATTTTCTTTCAATGAACAATTATTTAATTTTTTTATTACTAATAGTGGGAAACTAGTAAGCAGCACACCTAATGGTGAGTTTTACTGCCACTCATGGAACTTTGCAACCAAGGGTACAGCTACGGATGGCCACTCAGAGAGCGGTTTTGCATGGTGGGTCTATTGGGTCATGCGCCGCCTCTTCCCTCACCCCGGTCCGATTTGGCGGGGCGAAACCAGGTCCATAGTCCACCGCAAAAATAAAAATAAAAAAATAAGCGTACAGCTACGGATAGATGGATAGGAAATTAGTCTGCCTGCCTAACAGCGTCAAAGGAGATAATTGCCGAAAGTGTAATCCGCCTGGCCGGCCATGGACTTCAAGGAAGCGTTATCAGCGGTCGGTCCAATGGCGGTGAGGACAGAATAAGGTAGGTTATGAATACGTACGCCGCCTTTCCGTCGCCCCAACATGAGTGGGGTTGTGTCTAGACCATAGCTTGCCATAAAAAAACCGGCTTTCTTACTATAATGAAATTCCTACACTAGAGATACCGACACCAGCTCCGATTTCAAACCTATCAATAGATAGTGCATACAAATTATGGTATTTTAAGCTATTTTGTACTTTTCAGTTTTTGAAGTCGGTGTTTTTAAACGTAGTTTTTATTTTTTACTTTTTGTTGTTACAGACACACATAGGTTGTTCTATTAGTAGCGGGGCTTGAGTTACTCGTTCATTTGTCGTACACATACTTAATGCTAATTTTAGACTTAAATTGTTTTTTCATGAGTGTCATTATCAGAACTAGACCAAATTAAAATGGGACCACACGGGAAGCACCAGCTTTCAAATAAAAAAAATATTAAAATCGCTTCGCCCAGTCGAAAGTTTTGAGGTAACAAACATAAAAAAAAATACAGACGAATTGAAATCCTCCTCCTTTTTTGAAGTCGGTTAAAAACGATCAACTAACTGCCTATCATCCAAAATTCAGCCATAAATTTGGGTGTTCGGCTATCTCGCTTACATAATAAAGCATAACAGCACATCGCTAGTGCTCAGAAGTCGAATTTCTCCAAGAGTGTGATACTATCCAAAACATTCTAATAGTGGTAGGACTACACTGTTGACAGTTTTCTGTCTACAGCCGCGGGCCGGTCCGACCGGGTTAGTACGAGAGTCTCGCAGAAGATCGACGCCTGAGCAGTGGCAGTATGCTGCTGTGCTTCGTTCAGTGAGCGAGAGAGCTGGAAGCCCAACTTTCTGGGTGGGTTTGGGATTATTGGTAGGCAGCGGTCTAGGTATATCTCTGGTATTGCAAAGGTCAATGGGTGGCAGTACCACTTACCATCAGGTGTGGTTAGAGGATTCGATCGACCGGGGATCCCGGTCATATTTTAGTCCCGAAATTTTCGAGATCAAATTTAATGAATCCCGGGATTTTCGGGATTGATACATTTTTTTAAAATTAGTCATAAAAAATGTGCGTGAGTCGAAACGCACTTTGATTTGACGTTTTAACAGCCACCTTATTTAGACAGCTGATTTTACTTAGAATACACATATTATTAATTGATTCATACTAATTTCATTTATTTTTGTTAACGACCGGATTATGCGTAAAAGTGTGTAAAAATTTCCGCTTCACTTCGTGTAAGTATTAATCTTTTTTGTTAATTAGTGATAATCAAATTATTATAATAAAAAGCAAAAATGAATTAATGATTTAATTTTCGTGGTTTAAATAAGTAATCTATAAAGTTTCTGGTCAATTTAATTTTAAATATAAGTACCCATAAACACAAGTAGAAAGAAGTTGATTTTTTGAAGTTTATTGTTGGTTTCATAAATTATTTACAGAAGTGCCTAGTTTGATTATTTTATAAGAAGAGAGTTTATAAAAAAAAAGTATAATTTTGTTTAACCGGCCTTTTGGAGATTTAAAACTTAAATATTTTACATACATACATACATACATATCATCACGCCATATACCTTGCAGGGTAGGCAGAGAGAACAGAGTGCCAGAGAACTCTATCCCTGCATACTTCACTCGCTTCCTCAACATTCATAATTCTCTTCATACACGCACGCCGGTTTCGGAGACTCCGTTAAATATTTTATGTTCTCAAAAACTGATTTTGATATGTTTACTGACTTTTTGTTACCATTTTTCATTACCAATACAATCCCGGGACTACCCCGGGATTAACTGTAGATAATCCCGAAAGCCCGGGATTAAAAAAATCGACCGGGATCGAATCCTCTAGTGCTCATGCTCGTCTGCCACCAAGAGCAATAAAAAAAAAATAATCAGACTGGCCCATCCCTATAGAGAGAAAATTATTAACGATGTGGTCTTAACCACTAATAAAAATTTACAAGTAGGTATTATCATACATTTAGCAACTAATTTTAGTTCCGCTTTTCAACACATATATGTCCCACGGCTGGGCTGCAGTGTGTTAGCATAGGTGTATGTTATCACGCCCAAGGTAAACAAAGTGAAATTATGGTACTAATGGTACTTCTTTCAAGGCGAAAAAGAGGAGAAAGACTAGAAAGATGGCATACTGCAGGCTATTTAGAGGGTAAGAGTCCAAACACTACCCTGTTTAATACAGTTAAGCAGAGTTGTGCCATAAAGTACGGTTATTACTTAAAAAAAAAACTTTATAAGTTATCCTTACTAATATTATAAATTCGAAAGTAACTCTGTCTGTCTGTCTGTCGCTCTCTCATGCCAAAACTATTGAACCGATCTAAATGAAATTTAATACACAGATATTCTAGAACCTGATAAAAGACATAGGCTACTTTTTAATGCAAAAAATGGTTGTACAGGGTGATGGAAAGTTGTAAGTAATTATCGCCATTTTTAAGTCTTAAAGAAGAAGCTTGAAACTTATTTCTAGGCTGTTGATAAGATATAAATAAATATGACATTGAAATTTCATAAAAATTTACTCTTAAGAGGTAAAATAAAAATAGGGGATGAAAAACTTTAGGAAAGTAACCTTTTACGCGGGCGAAGCTGCGGACACAAGCTTTTATTTATGTTTTAATGATAACTACAGGAAATAAAGTAAGTATGTTTACTGCGTCATACTCAACATTATTTAAATAAACCTAAATTTCTTTAATGTACCGTAATTATAAAAATAGTTTGTCGACTCATTCAATGTTTTTTACATACACATACATATCATCACGCCATATCCCTTGCAGGGTAGGCAGAGAGAGCAGAGTGCCAGAGAACTCTATCCTTGCATACTTCACTCGCTTCCTCAACATTCATAATTCTCTTCATACACGCTCGCCGGTTTCGGAGACCCTTGACTCCACCTTCCTTCAGTACATGACCGATCTGGTCTAGGAAGGTTAGTCTCGGTCTCCCCCGGTAACTACATCTTTCCACTTTCGCATTGTATATCTTCTTAACCAGACGTTCGTTCGGCATTCTTTCCACATGTCCGAACCATCGGAGCATTTCGCATCTTTACACCGATACTCTCTTTCATACCTACTCGCTCTCTTACGTCGTCGTTACGAATGCGGTCGGTCAGCCTAACTTCACAGATTTTCCGTAGAGATCGCATTTCGACCGCATTAATTTTACTTTCATACTCTTTTCTGCATACCCAACTCTCGCTTCCATACAGTAATGTTGGGACAAGCACTGCGTTATGTATTGATACACGTGCCTTCTGGCTGAGGTGGTGGCTACCGAGAAGTTGCCCCAACGCTCCATTCACTCTATTTCCCGCATTCACTCTTCGCGCTATATCAGTAGTGTACCTTCCATCTCGGCTAAATCCACATCCGATATATACAAATTCATCCACTTGCTCCAGTACAGTTGTTTTTTTTTTAACTTTTTAAATAATCATTTTTCTAATCAATCATATTCCGTGTGGTGACTGAATAAGAATACAATTCACCACCCTTCACCTTCTTGCCCGCGGGTGATCGTACGAGACGACTTAGGGATATAAAACGCATATAACATCTATGCGAGAGAAGGAAAACTCGAAACAAAACCCTATACCAACACGTCTGACCAGCGTGGTATAATAGGTCAATTACCCTCTCACTATGGAGGAGGCTCGAGCCCAACAGTGGGTCATATATAAAATGAACCATGATGATGAATGATGAATCAATCATTCGTTAAGTGCATGATATGTACTTGAGTTATACCTATAATTCTTCTCCTTAAACTGCACTATTTGTGCAATCAACTATGTTACTGGACTGTGTATGAAAAGGCTAGATTCAATATTCTCTCGCACTGGTACAACAACAGAGAAATGTCATAGCTAGTGCACGACAGAGACAACACTACGAAGCCGAAATTAATCGATTGTCACTTTTCAAAAATCGATGTACGTTATTTACTGCCGGGCTCTTTATATTGTATTAGTTAATTGTATTTGTAAAATCATTCACGACGAAAAATTTATACCTTAGTACATGGTGTGATTTTTAAAACAAAAAAAAATAGAAGTGCGTGCGTACAAAGTACACATTTCGTAAATGAAACTTCTTTGGCGTTTTTTTTAAACAGCTCATATATGTCGCACTGTTGGGCCCAAGCCTCCTCCATGATGTGAGGGAAATTAATCTACTATATATATCACGCTGGTCAGACGTGTTGGTACAGGGTTTTGTTTCGAGTTTACCTTCTCTTGCATAGACGTTATATGCGTTTTATATCCTTTAGTCGTCTCGTACGATCACCCACGGGTAAGATATGGGGTGGTAAATTGTATTCTTACTTCGTCACCACACGGAACATATTTGGCATACTAATTATTAAATCTCGTTTACATACATCAACCGATAGCGTGTAATTTTTTTTCTCGATCTCCCTTTCTCTCTTGCTCTCTCTTTCCTCTCGCTGCACGGCTATGTGCGTTATACACACTTTAATAGCTATAAAAAAAAACATACGCTCGACTATCACCATATATATCAATAATCCAAAATTCACATACAATAAATCAAAAATTCGCACACATAACTCAGATAGATTGGTTAATCCATCAGATATACAGCACAGAATTTTCCCTCTTAGTGAATATAAATAATTATTGTCATCCATCGATATTATGGGATTCAGTTAAGTCTATACGAATGACAGGTCATATTTTGTAACGCTTATAAATATATGATGTTATCCGAACAGCCCGATTTCGAATACTCTACTAAGTATCTAAAAGCCGTATGATGTTTTCAATCCATTTGCATTTTATTTATTTTTTATCTTGTAACGAATAATAATTACATTTTTTGATGTGAAACATCTATAGGCGAGGGGTAAACTGATTGTTGGCGTAGCGATACATGCCGTGGCGAGCGACGCGCTATATGATGCAATTTAAGTACCTACTATACGTAGTAGTGTGTGACACGGGTTGAGAGCCCTCAGCGCTCACCCACAGTCCGGGTAAAGTTGTCATAGCCATCTGAGGCTAACAACTAAGACACACAAAAAAAAAAAAAAAAAAAAAAAAAATAGTAGTGTGTGAGACGTAGAGACGCGATGTCATGCGCAAGCCACTGTGTGCAATCTATTCTCGCCGTACTGAGCTCGCGTAATAATATAAATGGGTGATTCCGTTCTAACTGTGATATTCAATGTCCTGTATTGTTTGTTCTCATAGGTCATTAATTAATAATCAATTTACGAAATTTTTGTGCTTATTGAAAAATTATGAACATATTTCAACATTATTTTCATATAATATAACTTGCCACTTACAGGAAACTTACAATATATCACTTAAATGTCAGTACCGTGTCATGTCCATTTCTAGAATTTATTTATAAATTGTTAGTTTTTTTTGTCGTAATAAATGATTTAAACTAATTACCTCATAAATTCTAATGTTTATGATCAAACTGAACAAAATTGACACATTTTTTGTTTTGTATTAAGTTAACATTGAATTCCGGTTCAATAACTTTTGTCTTTAAATTTTAACGAATTTTTGAATTTGAACTTGTGCGACTCGAGCGCCATCTACATTGAGATTTATGAAACGTCTAGTGAACCACCTTGAAAGTAAGTCATCTGAGTAATATTTACAAACAATGAGCTGAAGAAATAGTGCCAAGAGTTTGTGTCATTTTAGAACTCAATTTTTAAAAAGGTATGTCATAAATTGTCTTGTCGATACCGTGGTATTGATAAACTTCATCAACTATTAATTTTTTTTGACCAAACTATTAAATTCTTGTACTTAATACCAGTCTAAATTTTAGAGTAAATAGATATTATCAAATGCATAACCAAACAATTACAGTCGTTATTTAAAATGAAAATGTCAGTACCGTGTTTGTCAGTACCATGTAAAAAAATATTATAATATATAAAATATTATATATTAAAATATTATATATATATATATATATATATATATATATAAAAAAAGATTGTTGTTAATTGTCATTAATGTGTTAAATAATTAGTTAAAAAGAGTTTAAAAATGTTAAAACAGAATTTTTAAATAAATTTAATCATTTTCTCAAGCAATTTCTACCGAATTTATTTTATGTTAGTACCATGGTAAATAAAATAAAAAGAGAGTACCGTGGAACGTAAATTTCGAAATTTGTTTCTCGTTCTTGATGCTTCGAAGTTGTAGTAAAATCCTCCCAGATTTTTATTTTGACAGTAATATAGATAAATAATATGCATAAAAAAATTGAAAAAAGTTAATTCCAAAATCTTAAAATTTTTAATCAAAAAAATCACAGTTAGAACGGAATCACCCAAATAAATTTATAATTAAAATATTTTTATAATGATAAAGTTGTATATAGGAAATATTTCTAATTTACAATATTATTGATAATTATTTATTTATATTAAATTGTTAAATTACGTATTTATATATACATTTTCATTTATTTATTTATTTTATATACATGTTATTTATTATATACTAATTTAATCTATTATACATTATGTTATAATTGTATATCGCCGAGATTCCTTAATATTTTACTCTTTTATATGTTTAACGTTATATTATACGTTTTATTGTAATAGTATTATATGTTACTCGTATATGTCCTGCACATGATTAATGAAACCAGAAATAAATATAAGTAATATTGAAATAAATAAAAATAAATATTATTTTTGTATTTATAATAATAAAAGTAATAATAAATAAACCGTATGGCTTGTGGGCCTGTGGCGACTGCGATTCAGTGAGTTGGCGAGTCACCGTCTGCCACCATTCATCTCTCAATATGGGTTTGAAGGCAGACGACAGTTTAAATTTTCATAAATTTAAGATGAACCAGTCCACTAAGCACCCACACCCATATTCAGATATTAGCTACCATCATCACACAATAGTTTTGCACTTACCGCTGGCAGTCCACGTACGTTATGTGCAGACGTGGAATGTCATCGGTAGATGTCCCATCCCAATATTTAGATTAAATTTCTCCAAAGGCCTCTGCGTGTTGGAGCTATTTCCCCATGTAAGCCTCCCAAAGGACCGGGCATCTTCGCTATGGAAGATCCCGTGAATAAAAAGGAGATACAAATAATAATAAATTTATTATTATTATTATAACGTACTTCAGTTATCATTGACTAATTATCACAGTAATACCGTCAGAGGCAATATCGAATATAACTAACTATTACGGTGAAATAAATATAACAGAAATTGTGATGGCACATAGGATACGTTCTGGTCACATTCCATCTAAAAAAAATCTATATCTTATAAATAAAATGAATTCACCCAATTGTGAAATCTGTAACAAGATTGATGATAAAACTCGATTACGAAGTGAAAAATGATGTCACAAGCGGGATTCAAACCCGCGCCTATTGGGATTCCGGCCCAATCGTGCTGCCACTACACCAACGTGACTAATTGTAGGACATGCAAATTTCACTTCGTATCATATTTAGGTACGTCTTAAGGTGACGGTGTGCTATCTACCCGACAATGTTTACACATTGTTATAGGCTTAATACTTCAAACTTTACAGTTAGAATTGTATTAAACGATGACACAACCTTGTTATTTAAATTACTGAAATTTAGCATTTAATATGCTTAATTATTTATAAAACTCGATTACGAAGTGAAAAATGATGTCACAAGCGGGATTCGAATAATTAAGCATATTAAATGCTAAATTTCAGTAATTTAAAGATTGATGATATCTATCACTTGCTTACGGAATGTGAAAAGAATAGGAGTGAAAGAGAGCTGCTGATGATAAACCTGGATATTAATAGAATTGACGTTGGTGCACTTAATAGTATTTTGGCTGAACCTACATCAGAAGTAGCACAGCAAATATACCAGTTGGTATCAGCGGCTCTATTTTATTCTCCACCATGACAGTTATTTGAAGATGTTTGTCAGGTTAGGGAACGATGAGGCTGACATGCTCTATGAGCCCAAAGCCTCCATAAAAAAAATAAGAATAAAATAAAAAAAAATAAAAAACTATTACCGAAGTCATTAATTAAAATAATTAAGCTGTCACGATTTTAAACAAACTTTTGATTTTTTTTTCGTATATAAAGAAAATATAGTGACGGAAGAGGCGGCGCACCATTAAAATAGTTAGCTGCCTTACTATCGGCTATAACAAAATAGTAATCATGAAATAATAAAAATATAAACTCCTACACAGTAGTGGCAGGGCCACACTTTTTGACAGTTTTCTGTCTACAGCCGCGGTCCATACCATTTTTTTTTCCCTTTATTTTTTTATTTTTGTGGTGGGCTACGGACGTCGCACCCCGCCAAATCGGTCCAGGGTGACGGAAGAGGCGATGCGCAACCCCATTGACCCACCCTGCAAGCACCTCTTCTTCGCCGTGCGAGCGGGCCACCGGTACCCGATCTTTGTCTTCGGTGGCCCGCTCGGCGGTATGCCCTCTCGGGCTCCTCTCCAGTCGACGCCCCGACAGCTTTCGCCGTCGAGGCGTCGTCCTCCATACCATAGCCGTTGCCGTTATCGAACAAAAACGAGCAAAAACATCACGTTTGTTTTATGGGATCGCCCCTTAAATATTTATTTTTCTTTTTTTTAGTATTTTTTTTATAGTGACAACAGTAATACATCTTCTATGAAAATTTCAATTATCTAACTATCACAATTCACAAAGTACAGCCTGGTGACAGAAATACGGAAGAACAGAGGAGTCTTAGTAATAGGGACCGATTATACGCTTTCTTTTTCTTTTTAAAAAGGCACCATTTGAACTGAGGCATAAATCCTTGTATTCGGGGGACTTTACAAATTACACTAAGATTCAGAGCAACACTGTGGATCATCATTTCAGCTCTTATATGTCCCACTCTTAGCCTCGAGCCTGCTACATAATGGTAAGGAAATTGATCTACTATACCACGCTGGTCAGGCGTGTTGGTATAGGGTTTTACTCGTATTTCGAGCGTTCCTTCTCTTGCATAGATGTTATATGCGTTTTATATCCCTTACTTGTCTCTTACGATCACCCACGGGTAAGGGTGGTGAATTATATTCTTACTCCGTCACCACATGGATATTGACTGTGAATCACACAAAGTATTTCCTGCGTAGGAATCGAATCCACGTCTGACACAGACGGTTGGTATCTTAACCACTACGCCATATGTGCAGTTAACCCTTTGGTTACAGAACCCTAAAAAAAAAAACAATAACGTCCACTTTATCTTAAAACCATACTTCATTAATTCCCAACCAGTCAAAACTAGCCATAATTATAAATAAAACATTAGATTTATAATACGCTGTAAGCCGTAGCGTGCGCATACCACATTTGTTACACCGGCTTAAATTAGTCCATTGTGGTATGACAAGTTAAACTATTATTTGTATAGAAAATGTTATGTCGTTGCAATCTTAATGGTGTAACTTGATGTTAGCACTTTATGTATTATTATTTATTGTTTCATAAATAATTAAAAAAAAAATGCGTCGTGTGTATTAAAAATCTATTTTTTTTTTTTATAAAGGCCACCCTGCACTAAGGAAATAAACCTTGTATTGCGGGGGACTTTACAAATATGCAATTAACGCAAATAAATTACACCCAGACTCAGAACAACACTTTGTGAATCGCACAAAATAATGTCCTGCGTGGGAATTGAACCCATGGCACTGGCACGGAAGGTCGGTATCTTAACCACTACGCCATCTGTGCAGCAAAAAATATTACAGTGTGCAATATTTTTTTCTTTATTAAACAAACAACACTAAGAAAATAATCTTTGTATTGAGGGGGATTTTGTTAAAATATATGTAACTAGCAACCCACCCTCACTTCAGTCGTAACTTTTATGATATTCGTTTTAAAGTAGCACCAGTGATAGAGAAGTGTAGGTGCGCGAGATGGTCTTAGTATAGACATGTGATGAGTAGGAATGAAAGACATGTAACAAGAAGGGTTACCAATATGCTTGTGGATGGCGTAAGAGTCGTGGGAGACTCAAAACAAGATGGATGGATTGTGTAAACGAGGATATGTGTGTGAAAGTTGTGAGTGCAGATATGACGGCTGATAGAAGATTGTGAAAGGCAAGAACGTATTGTGCCGACCCACTTAGCATGGGATGAGGGCAGGCAAATAATAATCCCCGCCTCAGGGGACTGTTCGACGCGTGTTTAGCGTCCGGGCGGTTCTCTGGGTGCTGGAAGGAGGGGAGGCTGGTGCTCCTGCCGAAGCCGGGACGGTCTCCCGAGTCGGCCTCGGCCTACAGGCCTATCGTGCTGCTTGACGATGTGGGCAAGCTATTGGAGAGGGTGCTGGCTGCCCGCATCGAGCAGCACCTCGTTGGCACGGGGCCCGATCTGTCGGACGCCCAGTTTGGGTTCAGGAGGGGTCGTTCGACGATTGCGGCTCTGCTGCGCCTGAGGGCCGTGGCGACTGAGGCTGTCGCCGGCGGAGGAGTGCTGTTGGTGGTGTCCCTGGACATCGCCAACGCATTCAATAGTCTGCCATTTAGCTGCATCAGGGAGGCGCTTCGATACCACGGAGTGCCAGTTTACCTGAGGCGGCTAGTGGGAGACTATCTGGAGGGGCACAGTATCCTCTACAGCAACCGAGGCGGCTCCGCGGCTCGCCTGCGCGGCGTCTGCCCTTTCGTGGCTTTTGCCGAATGTGGGCGGATTGAGCGCTACGTGCCGAACGCTATACTCGGGGGTCATCCGGTCGATGGTCCTGTACGGCGCACCGGGTTGGGCGAGATCCCTGACCGTCCGACTCAGGGCTCTTCTGTGGCGACCACAGAGGGCTATGGCGGTCAGAGCCGTACGCGGGTACTGCACGGTGACGACGGAGGCAGCGTGCCTGTTGGCCGGGACTCCCCCGTGGGACCTGGAGGCGGAAATGCTCGCCGATTTGTATCGGCGGGTGTCGGGGGTGCGAACGGAGGGCGGTGTGGTCTCACTGAGGGAGCTCACCGCCTGGCGTGTCGACGCCCGCCGAGACGTTATTGCTTGTTGGGCAGTACGGCTGGAGAGGCCTCGGTTCGGTGCTGATGCAGTGGTTAGAACGGCGGCACGGGGTGCTCTCCTTCCGACTGGTGCAGATTTTGACGGGGCATGGATGCTTCGCCAAATACCTGTACACGGTCGTCAGGAGGGAGAGTACACCGTCCTGCCACCACTGCGATTGCGGCGAGGATACGGCGCAGCATACGCTCGAGGCTTGTGCCGCTTGGGCAGAGCAGCGCCATGAACGCGTCGCAATCATCGGTGCCAACCTGACGCTGCCGACCATCGCCAGGGCGGTGCTCGACAGCATCAGGAACTGGGATGCGGTCGCAGCCTTCTGCGAGGCAGTAGTCTCGCGGAAGGAGGCGGCGGAAGGCGTGCGCGAGGAGCGTCTCCTCGACGACGCGAACCGCCGCTGGCGACTGGGGTGGCGTAGGCGCGATTACCTGCGCCAGATGCCGCCCTAGCCGAGGCCGCGGGTGACTGGACCGGGGAATTAGTCCGTCACCCGCCGAGAGGTTGACCGCGTAAGGAGGGACCGACGTCCGCCCCGAGTGGGGGGACGTCGCTCAAGGAGAGGGTACCCCTCAGGCGTATTCCGTCGGGCCGGCCACTGACGACAAGTTCACGCTGCTCCAGTGGCCGGTCCAACGACGTAAGCGAAGTTCATGGGTGGGTTACGGGTATGCGTGTGTACGCCCCTCTGTCGCCCCGGGCGAAGTGGTGCGAGAAGAGCGCCGACCATAACCCACCCTAAAAAAAAAAAGGCAAATAATGATGACATAATATATGTGAAATTCTTCATTTTTGCTTCACGGAGTAAGAATAAAATTCACTATCTTATCCGTGGGTGATTGTAAGACGGCTAAGGGATATAAAACACATATAACATCTATGCCAGAGAAGAAAAATTCGAAACATAGCCCTATACCAACACGTCTGACCAGCGTGGTATACTAGGTCTATTTCGGTTGTGGAGGAGGCTCGGCCCAACAGTGGGGCATGTGTGCGTAATACGTCAATGCGTCTCACTAGCATGGAATAGTAAGTCAATTTATCTCCATTTGTAGAGAAGGCCCAATTGGGCTGAGGAATAAACCGGAGATAATAATATTTATTTATATAATCCAAAGAGAATAAGTTATTTTTATAAGTTTCTTTCATAGTTGTCGCGGTGGTAAATCAGTATAGCAATATTCTTACTAGATGGCGTTGTTTAAGTCTACACTATTTTATTAGAGAAGGAAAACTCGAAACAAAACCCTATACCAACACGTCAACCCTATACCAACAGCGCGGTATAGTAGGTTAATTTCCCGCCCATTACGGAGGAGGCCCGAGCCCAATAGTGGGACAATTATGGGCTGTGATGATGATGATGATTTTATTATAATCATTATGATCCTGCTATTATTTGGGTGCGACGCAATATATCCCTTTCTTCCATAAAACCCCATCATATGTCATCTTTGTTATCCCTGTCTATCCATGTCATGTTCCACGTAATCCATCCATATTGTCTTTGGTCCACCCTCACCGCTAAAGCCTTCAACAATCATATTTAAAACTTGCCTAACACCATAACTTCCACCGCCTACAATGTTTTACTACTAGAAATATAAAACAAATGGCGAAACGATTTAGAGGCAGTTAAGTTTTATTGTGTTTGACTACTGTTGAAATTACAGTTCATAACTTATGAATATAAAAGCTAGAATGTGGCCAAACACTAGTTTAACGAAACGCCTATTATGGTAGTAAATATTCTCGATCAAACTTTATTATTCACTAGAGCCCCGTTAAAATACTCCAATTGTACAGAACAATTGTAAAAACAAATCTCGCCGTATCTATTTCAGTTGAACCAACCTGAAAACGCATTTTGTCTAGCGATAACCTGTTTGTTTACCTGTATTTGCATATGTTTTTTTTTTTAACTTTATTTTGTTTATTCATTGATACTATGATGGAACGGGCGAAACGAAAAATGGAGCCAATTGTGCTATACTAAAGTAATTTTTAGTTATTTCTAATAATGAATTTATTCGTTACTAATAAAATGCTACGGTTTTTTTTATTGTTTATGGTCGCACAAATAATTTGCAATATAATATTGCGACTATAAATTAAGATGGAAGCTATCCTATCTTTTAAGTTGAATCAAACTACAGATGCCGTGCAAATTTGATTAAAACCGATTAGGTAATTTAGGAATCCACCGCGGACAAACAACGTGACACGTAATTTATATATATTAAGATATTCTACGCATCAACCCGTAAACGTCCACTGTTAGACATAGGCCTCCCCACTAGAATGCCTTGCATTCAACGGTTTCCTGCAACCTCCATGATGTCGTCGGTCTACCTAGTTCTACGCTGCGTCATCCGATTCGTGGTCGCCACTTGAGAATCTTTCTTCCTCAATGGTTGTCGGTTGATCGAGCAATGTGACCACCCATTGCCACTTCAACGTGCTAATTCTTCGGGCTATATTGGTTACACTCGATCTTCTACGGATTGGCGTATTCCGGCTTTTATCAAGTAGAGAAATATCGACCATAGCACGCTAAGCGACTTTGAGCTTTTTATAAGGCCGATATTTAGAGACCACGTTTCAGTGCTGTAAGTCATCCTTGGTAACACACACTGGTTATAAACGTTTTCGGACTCTGCGTAGCCTATATTACATGTTGGTAATCTAGCTTAATATTGGAGAAAGAATTTTTAAAATTACTCTAGTGTTTTAAATGTGAAAACATAACAAACAAATAAACATAATTTATTTTATTTATAATAATTTGATTATACTTCTGCCTTAACAACTTTACTATAACACGTATAGTTTAGAATTAAAATATTAAATTAAAACACGTGTATAAATTATATGAAGCTTTGTAATAAATTTTCGCGTACATTAAAACAAATTTATGTATCACGTCGGTATTGTTAGAAACTTGTATTGTAGACTATTTTGAAATTCTATATTTGAATGAATGTAAATGATGAATGTTGAATGAATATTACATCATCTCGGCTCATATCTGTCCCACTGTTGGGCTCGAGCCTCCTCCGTAATAGGAAGGAAATTGGCCTACTATACCACGCTAGTCAAACGTGTTAATACAGAGTTTTGTTTCGAATTTTTCTTCTCTTGCATAGATGTTATATGCGTTTTATATCCCTTAGTCGTCTCTTATGATCACCCATGGGTAAGATAGGGGTTAGTGAATTGTATTCCTACTCTGTCACCACACGTAAATATTATAAATATTCATACATATAAATATATATATTTTTTATTATTCTTTGACAAGTAGTAGTCGAATCATAGACCACCAAAACAGCACAGGACGATGGAATGAGACACAATTGGACATCTATTCATTACTTTATAGGTATTTACTGTAAGATACAGGCCTTTCTATGGATGGATGGGCCTGAGCTTCATCAGCCACATACAGAGAGGCTGACTGTTGTTTGTTGCCGGGGCATTGACGGAGACGATACCCGAAATAGTAACCCGCCGTTCCAGCCACGAATTTCAAGGAAGCGGTACTATTGGCCGATCTAATGGCGATGTGGAGAGAAGACGATAGCTTTTGGAGCCATACGCCGCCCTCCCGTCAGCTTAGATGGAAGTTGTGGGGTGTGTCCAGATCATAGCCTACCAAAACATACAGGCTTCTCTATTAAAATGTATAGTGCTAAAATCACCACCTTTGGCACTCGAATAGTGAAAGTAAACAAAAATATCATCATATTAAATTAATTATTTCATCAGACGGCCAAAAAAGAAAGAGATTGCATTAAACAAATAAACAAACAGAAAATGTAATAAATTGTCACACACGTTCTAAAACAACATATCGTTTCGCGTTCCTTCCGCCTGTCATGGCACGTATCATACGTGTGAAGGGTCCGATGCCGCCATGCTGCCATCATTTGTCATGCCTAACGTTTGACCCACTTACATGCCACCCTTAGTTCTCATACTAGCGATAGGAATACCAAATAGAGTTTACTAAAGTTATTGCTGGCTTTGAAGCTTCATAGTCGAAAAGTTGAATGATAGTTTCTTTAATGTGATATGATGAATGTTAATTTTTTGATGTGAAACTTCTTTATCGGCATTGGAAAAAAATTTACCGTCACATTTTTCGGTTACGCGCCATCTTTTCTTGCCCCTACCACAGTCGATTCAAACGAAGAGTACTTTTCCCAGCGGAATAGGGATAGCATGTCGTTTAAGCGCACTTATTCCCACCACTACTAGAGAGAGAGAGAGAGGAAAGAAAGAGGAGAGAGAGGAAATAGAGAGGAGAGAGAGAGAGAGAGGAAAGAGAAAATAATACAACATGGATAAAAGGACTGAGAAATAAAGACACAGAACTATACAATAGAGGCGATATCATTGCTACCGTGACAGAATTCTACAGAACTTAATATAGTAACAGAGACAAAACAACCATAAATTTTGACACGGAAAGAGACACACAAGAAAGCAACACTAGTCCAATAGACGCAACAGAAATTTTTGAAGCAATAAAGAAACTGAAGGTTGATAAAAGCCCTGGTTCAGATAACATTACAAACGAAGCATTGAAAAAAGGACACATAACTTTGGCTGAACCATTAGCCGAACTATTTAACATGATTCTACAAAACTCTGAAACACCATCCCAATGGTCCGAATCCAACATCATACTGATATATAAAAAAGGCGACCCAAAGAATATAGGAAACTACCGACCAATCAGCTTGCTACCAAGTCTATATAAATTATTTTCCGCAATTATAAATAGAAGGATTAGCGACACAATAGAGATAAAACAACCGGTGAGAGTTTCACTTCTGATATGTGTACTTTGTACACACGTATAATTTTTTATTTTTTGTTATTGCCTATAGTGACAAACAAGCAAACAGTATACCTCTTAGTAAGTGTTACTGCCACTCATGGAGAATTGCAAGACCAGGGATATAGTTAGACCGCTGCCTACCAACTAAAATCCACCCAGATATTTGGGCTGCCGGCTCTCTCGCTCACCGAACGAAGCGCAACATCACATTACCTATCTTTTTTTTGCGCCGGGCTATAGTTTGGTCATACCCGCTAAATCCGTCCAGGGCGACAGGTGAAGCGGGCCGCGACTCTATAGACCCGCTCAGCAATGTACTTCTCGATGCTGTACGAGTGGGCCATCGAAACCTTTTAAAGTAACGTTATTTACATATCATAACACTTATTCATCTTTTACGACTTTCATTGGCAAGAAAAAAGTGATAAATTATTTTCTATCTCCATCTTCTGACTGCACAAATGGCTTAGTGGTTAAGATATACTAACCCGTTCCAGTCGTGGCGTAGATTCCTATGCAGAACAATACTATTCACCACCCCATATCTTATATATGGTTGATCGTATGAGACGACTAAGGGATATAAAACGCATATAACATCTATGCGAGAGAAGGAAAACTTTAAACAAAACCCTATACCAACACGTCTGACCAGCGTGGTATAGTAGGTTAATTTCCGTCCCATTACGGAGGAGGCCTGAGCCCAACAGTGGGACAGTTATGGGCTGTGATGATGATGGTGATGATGAATTATATGTTTTTAAAGTCCCCCGCAATACAAGGATTATTTCCTTAGTGCAGGGTGGTGCCAAAAAAAATATAACCGTCATACGAATAACCTTGTACCTATCTGTATAAAATCTTCAAAATTTACTTAATAAATAAATGAGTCTTGTATTCAGGAGATATTATTATTCCAGAAGTTATATTATCACCATATCTGTATAATCTCGTTGAGCTTGTAGGTAATTACCGCGGCCCGTTCAACGAGATAGCCACCTGGCGCGAGGACGCCCGCCGAGAAGTCATCGCCCGTTGGGCTACGCGGCTGGAGAGGCCTAGACACGGTGTTTTCACCGTTGAGGCCCTCCGGCCCGTACTGATGGAGTGGATGGAGCGGCGGCACGGAGTCCTCTCTTTCCGGTTGGTGCAGGTCTTGTCGGGGCATGGTTGCTTCGGCAAGTACCTGCACACGGTCGTGCGGAGGGAGTGGACTCCGTCCTGCCACCATTGAACTAGCGACGAGGACACGGCGCAACATACGCTTGAGGTATGTTCGGGCTGGGACGGGCAGCGCTGTGACCTCGTCGCTGTCATCGGTACCAACCTGACGCTGCCGACTGTCGTGAAAGCGATGGTCGACAGCGTCAGGAATTGGGACGCGGTCGCCGCCTTCTGCGAGGCTGTCATCTCGCAGAAGGAGGCGGCGGAACGAGTCCGGGAGGATTCCCGTGACCCGAGCCGCCGCCCGCGGCCGGGGCGGCGCGTGCGCGAGTATCTGCGCCTGATGCCGCCCTAACCGAGGCTTCGGGTGATCGGACTGGGGAAATGTCCGGTCACCCGACGTGAGGCCACCGCCTGAGGGCGACGCCTCGACGGCGAAAGCTGACGGGGCGTCGACGAGAGAGGAACCCGAGAGGGTATATCGCCGGGCGGGCCACCGAAGACAAAGATCGGGTACCGGTGGTCCGCTCGCACGGCGAAGAGAGGTGTTTGCAGGGTGGGTCCATGGGGTTGCGCGCCGCCTCTTCCGTCGCCCCGGGCCGATTTGCCGGGGCGCGACCACATCCATGGTCCCACCTAGGCGAAAAAAAAAAAAAAAAAAAAGGGTGGTGCCAAAAAAATATAACCGTCATACGAATAACCTTGTACCTATCTGTATAAAATCTTCAAAATTTACTTAATAAATAAATGAGTCTAAATAATTCACGAGATATTATTATTCCAGAAGTTATATTATCACCATATCTGTATAATCTCGTTGAGCTTGTAGGTAATTACCGCGGCCCATGTCACCCAATTATCTGACACAAAAATACGTTAGGGCGAGATAAGGTCATAAGGGTAAATGCGATGATTAGGGTAATGGTGGATTTTTTCTTAATTATATTTTTTTTTTAAACTTTTAATTACTGAAGGGACAACTACTGTACTTCAATTTCCCATGGCAATCACCAAAATCTACTTAGGGATCTTCAAGGGAATTGTCAACAGAATTTTTCTGGATAACTAATAAAACCAACTGTGATTGCCAAGACAAGCGTGCTGATTTTTTTCTTAAGCAACTCAATGCAGTAATAGACTACAAGCCCATGGACAAAATTAACCTGTGAAATGAACCAACGTGAATAACGCTTAGAAGGCTGTTACTATATCATAAAATAACTCTGAGCGCTATGACGTCATTTCTGAGCGGTACAGGTAAGTACTTGAGTAAATCAGGTACAAGTGAGAAATTACGGCTAATTATTAATGTACGGCTTTTTTATAGCTTATAGATGATTAAAAATAAATGTTAAAAAACCTAGTGCCGTACTAAAGTGGTGGTGCCGGAAGTTAGTGCAAATTTTTAATTCGCCCGTAACAAGGAAGCATTATGTTATAATAGCTGAAAATATGTGCGGCGTTCATGGGTAAAGTATCTGTATATGTATACAAAAAGAATTACACAAATGTCGTACAGTAATAAATATCTAATAATAATAATCCAAAAAAAAAAAAAAATACATACATATCATCCATATCCCTTGCAGGGTAGGCAGAGAGAACAGAGTGTCATGTACTGAAGGAAATTGGAGTCAAGAGTCCGAAACCGGCGAGCGTGTATGAAGAGAATTATGAATGTTGAGGAAGCGAGTGAAGTATGCAAGGATAGAGTTCTCTGGCACTCTGTTCTCTCTGCCTACCCTGCAAAAAAATAACAAACATAAAATTTAACAAACATAGCTATAATTGACGAACACAAATTGCACGCATATTCGACACAATATTTGATGATTGGACAAAGTATTGTATTGCGTGATAATGGAATCTGCTGCAATTAGTACGATATGTTGATATCTAAACCACTACGCCATCTATGCAGTGAATTATGACATCGTTATTACGATTACGTCGTTACGATTATGGCATCACGATTATATTATTACGATTACGGCATTATGATTATAGCATCCCGATAATAATAATAATAATTCATTTATTTCAGACTTACTATTATGTCCATATAAAAAACTTAACTATTACAGGTTTATTTGCTGTTTCTACTTACTTATTAGGTTAATATTACTATACAATAACGATTACGACATCATGATTACGACATTATGATTATGGCATTACGGTTATGCAATTACGATTACGCCATTATGATTACGTAATTGTGTTTATGGCTTTACGATTATGGTATTGTGATTATGGCATTATCTGTTGCTTGTTGGCTGATGAATAAATGGTTGCGTGGAATATTATTTTCTTTCTATAGTCACAAGCTTCTAGTTTCGAAAGAATATTTTTTTTAATACACAGACACAAATATCTTTCAGATTAAAAACAATCACTTTTAAATCACAACGTATCCTATCGTGAAACCAATATACCTACGACAAACGACATATTAAATTGTTAATTCGCTACTACACCATATTTTCCGTGTGGTGACGGAGTAAGAATACTAATCACCACCCCATATCTTACCCGTGGATGATCGTAAGAGATGACTTAGGGATATAAAACGCATATAACATCTATGCAAGAAAAGGAAAACTCGAAACAAAACCCTAAACCAACACGTCTGACCAGCGCGGTATAGTAGGTTAATTTCGCTTCCATTACTGAGGTGGCCCGAGCCCAACAGTGGGACATCTATGGGCTATGATGATGATGATGACACCATATTTATCAATCTCTTTTAGACTTATCCATTTTCGATATAATTTATTATCTTCTTACATACATACATACATATCATCACGCCATATCCCTTGCAGGGTAGGCAGAGGGAACAGAGTGCCAGAGAACTCTATCTTTGCATACTTCACTCGCTTCCTCAACATTCATAATTCTCTTCATACACGCTCGCCGGTTTCGGCGACTCTTGACTTCACCTTCCTTCAGTACATGACCGATCTGGTCTAGGTAGGTTGGTCTCGGTCTCCCCCGGTACCTACATCTTTCCACTTTCGCATTGTATATCTTCTTAACCAGACGTTCGTTCGGCATTCTTGCCACATATGCGAACCATCGGAGCATTATTATCTTCTTATTTTTTATTAAAAGAATCTTAACCGTAACAACACAAAATAATCCGAAGTGACTTCGAAATTAAGAGTTTTGTATAACCAAGACATCTTTATAAGTTATTTGTAGAATTTCTATATTTAATTAGTAGAGTTTTCAAACTTCTTAATGCTAACTATTTTGATTGTTAAACCTGATTCAATAGTTAGATTTGCTACCGATGTACTTATAATTAACCTATCGAATTATCCCACCATGTAGTCATTTGCCCATCCATCAATCATTCGTGTTTCTGTTTCCATGCATGTGTTTAAGTGTAGTGACTAAATAAGAATACAATTCAACACCCCCTATTTTACCCTTTTTTTGCGATGGACTATGGATGTGGTCTCGCCCCGCCAAATCTGTCTGGAGTGACGGAAGAGGCGGCGCGTGACCCCATAGACCCACCATGCAAAACTCCTCTCTTCGCCGTGCCAGCGGACCACCGGTACCCGATCTTTGTCTTCGGTGACCCGCCAGTGTGGTACTACCCCGGACGGACTGGCTCGCGTCTGTAGACAGAGGACTGTCAACAACGTGATCCCACCACCAATAAAATAGTTATATATTCATAATAGGACCATCACTCAATGAAGTTGGCGTTGGAAATTTAGTTCTTTTTTTATACATAGTTTGTGTAGAATAGGATCTCTTGGATATGATTCGATATTCTTAATAACAAACTCGGTAATTAATCGCCTGTCACTCGCTTGCCAGATCACATGGTGTTTTATTTTTACTTTCCTCTTCATGAATATTAAATTATGCAGAATTAGTATGTCCTTGTATCGCAATAAAGACAGATTATTTATCTGAAATAATAACGTTAGTTTTCCTCATCTCATTTCAGCTCATATATTTCCCACTGGTGGGCTCAAACCTCCTCTATAATAGAAGAAAAAGTGGCCTACTATAGTACGTTAACAGACGTGTTGGTATTTTTTTGGGGCGGTTGTGGTCTGGTCACACCGCACTGAATCCGTCCGGGGCGACAGAAGAAGCGGCGCGCGACCCCATAGACCCGCCCTACATGTACCTCTCTTCGCCGAGTGAGCAGGCCACCGGAACTCGGTCTTTGTCTTCGGTGGTAGACCTGTTGGTATAAGGTTGTTTCGAGTTTCACTTCTCGTAAATAAATGTTATATGCGTTTTATATCCCTTAGTCATCTCTTACGATTACCCACAAGTAAGATAGGGGGTGGTGAATTATAGTCTTACTCCGTCACCACACGGAAAGTTTTCTTCAACGTTACCTAAATTAATTAAATTCATACTCTACACATCGTTAGATATCTAATATTTTAAAATGAGTATTTCTTTTATATTTCTATGTAAGATATTATTATATTTTCATAATAATAGCAACAGCACAAACGATTTCTAAGAAATTTAGTACAAAGGAGGTTTCAGGGACGATAAAACAATCTAGCTAAGATTTATTTCTAATATCGTTTTATAAATGAAGCTGTTCTTAACGTCAAGTTCTCAACAGAAACCATTTTACACATTATGAACACTTTATTTCCCTAATAATAACATATTAAAAATAAAAAATAAAAAAATAAAAAAAGTAACATATTACCAGTACTAATACATACACATACATACATATCATCACGCCATATCCCTTGCAGGGTAGGCAGAGAGAACAGAGTGCCAGAGAACTCTATCTCTGCATACTTCACTCGCTTCCTCAACATTCATAATTCTCTTCATACACGCTCGCCGGTTTCGGAGACTCTTGACTCCACCTTCCTTCAGTACATGACCGATCTGGTCTAGGTAGGTTAGTCTCGGTCTCCCCCGGTACCTACATCCTTCCACTTTCGCATTGTATATCTTCTTAACCAGGCGTTCGTTCGGCATTCTTTCCACATGTCCGAACCATCGGAGCATTCCCTTTCGCATCTTTACACCAATACTCTCTTTCATACCTACTCGCTCTCTTACGTCGTCGTTACGAATGCGGTCGGTCAGCCTAACTCCACAGATTTTCCGCAGAGATCGCATTTCGACCGCATTAATTTTACTATCATACTCTTTTCTGCATACCCAACTCTCGCTTCCATACAGTAATGTTGGGACAAGCACTGCGTTACGTATTGCTACACATGCCTTCTGGCTGAGGTGGTGGCTGCCGAGAAGTTGCCCCAACGCTCCGTTCACTCTATTTCCCGCATTCACTCTTCGCTCTATATCAGTGGTGTACCTTCCATCTCGGCTAAATCCACATCCAAGATATACAAATTCATCCACTTGCTCTAGCACATCATTACCTATTATTACTCTTACATCTGTTCTGGTTTTATCTCTTTCAAAGACCATTATTTTGGTTTTGCTCACATTCACGCGTAGACCCCTTTTCTTACAATCTTCTGTCATTGTGTCGACTAGGGTCTGCAGGTCAGTCGCTAACTGTGCCAGCAGGACTGCATCATCTGCATAAAGCAGAGCAGTGACCACTGAGTCGCCCATCTGGACTCCCACATTCATATCGTTCAACCTTTGGAGACATTTATCCAGATATATGATAAACAGCCTGGCTGACAGAACGCACCCCTGCTTAACGCCGATATTGACGTCAAACCAAGGCGACATTCCATCATCCAGCCGCACACAGGCTCTACAGCCCATGTAACTGGACTGCACAGCCTGTAGCAGTTTACCGCTAATACCATACTCCGGTAAAATGTCCCAAAGTTCCTTTCATACAACCGTGTCAAATGCTCTCTCCAGATCCACAAAACTGCAGAAAACCCTCTGACCTAGAGCCAGATGCTTCTCCACAATGTTGCGCAGAGAGAACACTTGATCCATGCATCCCCTTCCACTCCTGAAACCTCCTTGTGTCTCACACAGTAAACCATCGGACACCATCCTCATTCTCCTTTCAATAATTTTACCATACACTTTTGCTGCCAAACTGGTCAAGCTTATGGCTCTGTAATTTGCGCAGTCATAACGTGAACCCTTGTTTTTAAACAAAGGCACGATGACTGCGCTATTCCAGTCCCTGGGAACCATTGCCGAGCTCCAACATAAATTGAGGAGCAACAGGAACGCCTCCCAGACACAACAGCCACCAAGCTTGATCATCTCGGCAGACACCATATCAATGCCCGCTGCCTTACCATTTTTCAAACTTCTTATCGCCCATTCAACTTCATCCATACTGATGCCATCGGAGGACGCCATCGTCGAATGTTGATCTACTAAACCACATCCAACACCAGCGCCAACCGTAGCATCCGCATACATATCGCCAAAATATTCACTCCATCGGCTTAACACGTCTTGTGTTTGTGTAAGAATGTCTCCACCTTTAGACCTTATTTTATTCATTCTGAAGGCTGACCAACCACCCCGAGACCTCTTCACCTCCCTCCAAAAGAGTTTGGTGTTACCCTCGAAGTTTTTAGTCAGCCTATCTTCTGCACTCATACTTGCTCTATCACGTTTCTCTTTCACTAAGGCCTTGGTGTCATTCTTACATTGCCGATATATTTCTTTCTTCTGTTTAGTCATACTGTCATTCAGATTCAAAGAAGAGACATAGTCCAGCCACGCTTTCTTCTTTTGCTCTACGGAAGCTGCCACTTCCGCATCCCACCATGCATCACCATTTGTTTTTCTATGCTTCTTTGAACTTCCACATACTTCTTTCGCTGTATCTACCATACTCTCTTTCAATACTCTCCAGCATTCTTTAATGTCCGATTGCGGCTGGCTTGCCATCGTCAGCCGTTCTCGGACACCCTCTGCATACTTTTCTCTTACACACTCTTCTTGCAACCTTTCAACCTTTATTCTTTCAAGCCCTCCGAAGTGGACACGCTCTCGCCAGTGCCTCCACTTTCTGAACAGACCACTAAATCTCGCAATAACGAGATAGTGGTCCGTATCGACTGTGGGGCCCCTGTAGGCTCTTGCGTCCAATATTTTGCTTCGGAGGCGACTGTCTACCAAAATTAAATCTATTATGCTTTTCTGTTCATTCCTTCTCCATGTATACATATGGATGTCCTTATGTTGGAAAAATGTGTTTGACACAATAAGGTTTCTCTCCATGCATACATCCGCTATGAGCCTACCTGCGTCGTTCACTCTCTTATCACCAAATGGACCAAGTACGTCCTCATAGTCGGGACGCTTGGTCCCCACCCATCCGTTCAAATCTCCGCATACAATCACGCGTTCACTGGTTTCTGCCATATCCAGAACTTCCCTAACATTGTCCCAAAACTTCTCTAGGTCTGATGCCACCGAGGATCCTACGGGAGCATATGCTACAACCATGAATACCTTGGTGACACCTAGTTTTATACGGACCCAGAGAAGTCTGGGATCATACATTCCGTAATCCTTCACACCTGAGGCCAAGCGAGAGGACAACAGCACTCCTACCCCCATGCTGGCTCGATCGCTCTGTGGTACACCAGACCACAGAGCCATCCCGCCACCAGGAAGATCGCAGGCGTCGCTGCCCCTTCGCTTGGTCTCTGTTACACAGAGCACGTCTAGCTGTTTGTCCGCCATGACGGATATCAGCTCGTGCAACTTACCTTCCACACAACCTCTTACATTCCACGTGCCCACCCGGCACTCTGCTCTCCTCGACTCGCCTGACTGGGCAAGGCGTGATGGGTGGCGGCCCCCATCGCCGCAACTGCCGATGTTCGTACCGACGGGGGCGGGTCGGTACGCGTCGCCTCCGGGGGACGCCCTAACCCGCATTGCGGTACGCATATCGAGCCGGATTAGCAGTCTAATTAGACTGGCAGGGGACGCGAACGAGCACGCTCCGGACTATGCCCCCCAAACCCCAAACCAGTACTAATTACACTTTGTAACTATTCCTAAAGTACACTTTGACACAAGTCGCTATTTGAGACTCTTGATTCGAAAAAAATGCAAGTAATCAATATTATATTAACGAGATAAATATAACCGTAGCGTAAAACTGTGTAACGCCATCTATCGGCGTTAAAGAAATCAGTCTTTAATAAAATTACAATATTCAATGGACAGTGAGTGTTTTCAGTTAACGAAAAACATATATTATTTCACACTGCAAAGCAATAGCTTTCTATAAATCTAATAAGAATATGAAGAAATATTTTACCGCTATCATTTTGAATAGACTTAAATCATTTGGAGAATAGTTGGCTTTCTCTCTTACGTAATTTAACCCTTTTTTAATTCTTGATTTTTTTTTTCATTATATTATCAATTTATTTTTTAATATCTAAATATAATTTCCAAAAAAATGTTAAAAAGGAAATATTTTTTTTTTATGCTTATGGTGGCAAACGAGCAGACAGCACACCTGATGGTAAGTGTCACTGCCGCCCATGGATCTTTGCAATACCAAGCGTATAACTAGGCCGCTGCCTACCAATACAAACTCCAAACCCACCCCAGTTGAGCTTCCGGCTCTCTCGCTTACTTACTATACTTAGCTAAGCTCGGTCAAGAAGATAATTGTACTTAATATTAAGTCGTAATAATCGCTCAACATTTGAATAACACAAAACGCCATACATAGAAGTCTACAAGTTTTAATAAATTAAAAACAACATCTACCTATATATAATACAAAATACTGTCAACGATCACCGTTTTAATCTAGAGGCGTATACTGCACACATTTTTAATGATTCTATTACGTGTCATCAAAGAGAATTGATTGCTATTGACACATAAATGATGTATGTTTTATCGGAAATTGTAAATGTTAAAATAAATATTTGATGAATTTCCTTCCTTTGCCGTTCATAAAATGTTATAAAACGTTTACTTATTCTGTATATTTACATATCTTTCAAATAATACAAAGTAATGATATCTTTTACAACGATAAATTCAAATTAATAATTCAATTCGTATATTTCAAATTCAAGTTCAAACACGTGATGAATTATAGTACATTACTGCAGCGGCCAGCAAAAGAGGTATTGATGGACGAACGCGTAAATATAATACGTAAGTCCATCAATTCTTAGTTGTGGCCAAGGCTTGTACAGTACTTTTCTCGAATCATGCGCGGAAATTAAAAGTAAGAAGTACTAAGTAGAGCTGTATACATGACGAACAACGAACAACATTTTTCACGTGCTAAAGGGTTCATTTGTTTTTTTTTTCATTATCAAACAGGTTTATTTTTCAAGCCAGTTCGAAGATTAAATAAAACTCTGATAAGTTGCCTATTTAGTTACCATGATTTAGAGTAACAAATCGTTTCATATTTAAAATACACCACAGATATGTATTTACATATATATTAATTTGGCCGCTAAAACACGACAGATATGGATTTTCATACATTTTTTGCCGGCCACTGCTCGCATGTATTAGTTCAGCAATTTCGATTTATCTCGAAGAAGGTTGTCAAAATTATGCTCAAATTTCCAAGCATGTTTGAGAAAAAGATATTTAGTGTCTCCCACTTATTTAAAACTATTATTAAACTCGTAAAAGTTGACTATTATTAAGAACTAAAAAAAACTTGAACTATTATTAAACCGCTCGCACGGCGAAGAGAGGAGTTTGCATGGTGGGTCTACGAGGCCACGCGCCGCCTCTTCGGTCACCCCGGACCGATTTGGCGAGGCGAAACGTATCCATAGCCCACCGCAAAAAAGAAATAAAAAAAAACAGGTAGTACTACAATTTCACAGATCATCGACATCTGAGCAGTGTTAATGTGTTGTTGCGCTTCTTTCGGTGAACCAGAGAGCTGAAATCCCAATTTTCTGGGTGGGTTTAAGAAGATATTTTTTTTTATATAATTATCTTGTTACATGCTAAAATTCCAATAATTTAATAAGTGAATTATTTTGCACATATTATATTCCTTGTGATTCATAACAAATGGCAAAGCGATACGATATACTTCATATAAATATGTGGCGTAATATAGCTCAACTGGGTTTGGGGTTTATATTCGTAGCTAGCTATACCCTTGGTATTGCAAAGGTCCATGGGCGGCAGTGACACTTACCATCAGGTGTGCTGCTTGCTGTGTGACAAACGGTCACTATAAGCATTAAAAAAATACTTTTTATCAATGAATAACACTGATATTATATGAATATTTTTTTCATAGAATTATGTTTAAACAAAATACTGAAATCGCGATTAAAATTAAGGCGATGGTAGGAGGTAGAAAAATAATTTACATAGCTCGTAAAATCTCATATTTAGCAAATACGCAAAACTAAATCTCACTAAAATTGGTCGCATCATTTCTTCGAAGGATTCAACAAACATCGTAACACGAGATTTTTATATATAAGATAAAGTGAAAACTAGATCGATTAAATGAAATATTAAAAGAAAGAATAAGCAAATGCGAATTAAATGAAAATTAATTGTTAACAATAAGAACACTAATCGCCGAAACTACTACACATAAATTTTATGGATTCTTGACTTGTAGACTACAGAAAAACTTACAAACCTTTTAATCTTAAAGTAATAAATCTGTCAAAAGTTTGTGAAAACACATTTAAAAATATATTATATAATATGTATATAATATGACTGCACAGATGGCTTAGTAGCTAAGATACCGAACTTCTGTGCCAGTGCCGGGGTTCGATCCCCACGCAGGATAATTCTTTATGCTATCTAGAAAGTATTGTTCCGTGTCTGAGTGCAATTTATCTACGTTAATTGCAAGTTGGTAAATACAACGATTATTTCTTTGGTGCAGGATGGTGTCTTTAAAATGTAAAAAGAAATATTTATAAATTAAAAATGCAAACTTTCACTATATGTACTATACATACTGTTAAATCTTGAATGGTGCTACGAAACTTCTCACAATTGACCAGTTTATATGCCTTTATAAAATTTCTATTATAATTACAATACGTAATACCTACCGAACTATAATAGGAACTATAGGCACATCAGCGCATTACACGGTGCGCTTGACACCGAACACAATACAGCCAACTTGCTGCTTTTATCTGCTGTATATTTAAAAAAAAAAAAAAAAAAAAAACAATCGCCAGTGTATTAACGTTCATTGTACATGTTTGTACTCGCCATGTTAATATGAAGCCTGTTGTTTTAGATAAACGATGCCGTCGTTTTCAATTTATGTAACAAAATAGCGCGTAAAAGTTGCTGAGGGAATGTATAGTTTATTTTTTTTATTTGTGATAAAGGTCAAAAGGAATTTGTTTCAAAAGCCTTTGTTCAAACACTTGATGATAATCGACGTTTTTTTTATCTGTTGTTTATGTTAATTTACGTCTCCGAAGAAGATTGTTTGTGACAGTTGCCTTTACAATCTATATTTTTGATAGGTATTTTCTACATACATACATACATATCATCACGCCATATCCTTTGCAGGGTAGGCAGAGAGAACAGAGTGCCAGAGAACTCTATCTCTGCATACTTCACTCGCTTCCTCAACATTCATAATTCTCTTCATACACGCTCGCCGGTTTCGGAGACTCTTGACTCCACCTTCCTTCAGTACATTAAAATCTTCTGTCATTGCGTCGACTAGGGTCTGCAGGTCAGTCGCTAACTGTGCCAGCAGGACTGCATCATCTGCATAAAGCAGAGCATTGACCACTGAGTCGCCCATCTGGACTCCCACATTCATATCGTTCAACCTTTGGAGACATTTATCCAGATATATGATAAACAGCCTGGCTGACAGAGCGCACCCTTGCTTAACGCCGATATTGACGTCAAACCAAGGCGACATTCCATCATCCAGCCGCACACAGGCTCTACAGCCCATGTAACTGGACTGCACAGCCTGTAACAGTTTACCGTTAATACCATACTCCGGTAAAATGTCCCAAAGTTCCTTTCGTACAACTGTGTCAAATGCTCTCTCCAGATCCACAAAACTGCAGAAAACCCTCTGACCTAGAGCCAGACGCTTCTCCACAATGTTGCGAATAGAGAACACTTGATCCATGCATCCCCTTCCACTCCTGAAACCTCCTTGTGTCTCACACAGTAAACCATCGGACACCATCCTCATTCCCCTTTCAATAATTTTACCATACACTTTTGCTGCCAAACTGGTCAAGCTTATGGCTCTGTAATTTGCGCAGTCATAACGTGAACCCTTGTTTTTTAACAAAGGCACGATGACTGCGCCATTCCAGTCCCTGGGAACCATTCCCGAGCTCCAACATAAATTGAGGAGCAACAGGAACGCCTCCCAGACACAGGCGCTACCAAGCTTGATCATCTCGGCAGACACCATATCAATGCCCGCTGCCTTATCATTTTTCAAACTTCTTATCGCCCATTCAACTTCATCCATACTGATGCCATCGGAGGACGCCGTCATTGAATGTTGATCTACTAAACCACATGCGACACCGGCGCTAACCGTAGCATCCGCATACATATCGCCAAAATATTCACTCCATCGACTTAACACGTCTTGTGTTTGTGTAAGAATGTCTCCACCTTTAGACCTTATTTTATTCATTCTGAAGGCTGACCAACCACCCCGAGACTTCTTCGCCTCCCTCCAAAAGAGTTTGGTGTTACCCTCGAAGTTTTTAGTCAGCCTATCTTCTGCACTCATACTTGCTCTATCACGTTTCTCTTTCACTAAGGCCTTGGTGTCATTCTTATATTGTCGGTATATTTCTTTCTTCTGTTCAGTCATACTGTCATTCAGATTCAAAGAAGAGACATAGTCCAGCCACGCTTTCTTCTTTTGCTCTACGGAAGCTAATTACATATTTGTAAAGTTCCCGCAATAGAAAGATTATTTCCTTAGTGCTGGGTGGAGTTACGCGTGTGGTGACGGAGTAAGAATACAATTCACCATCCCCTATCTTACCCGTAGGTGATCGTAAGAGACGACTAAGGGATACAAAAGACATATAACATCTATACAAGAGAAGGAAATCTCAAAACAAAACCCTATACGTTATATATCCAACTGAGATATAAGTTATATATCCAACTGAGAATCGAGATACACAAATATCCAGACGTTCCCATGAAAATACCCAGTAAAACGCTGTATAAACAAAATTAAAAAAAAAGCAACTTCAACTACATACTACTATAAGTAACCAGTGGACTAAATTGAAATGCTACCACACTGGAAGCACCAGCTTTCAAATAAAAAGAAAATCGTCAAAATCTGTTTACCCAGTCGAAAGTTCTGAGGTAACACATCAGACATAAAAAAACAGCCGAATTAAGAACCTCCTCCTTTTTTTGAAGTCGTTTAAAAATAGGGTCTTGTTTTGATAATTTTCACACAAGAGAAATACTGAAAACAATATTTTCTCAAACATGCTTGGAAATTTGAGCATTATTTTTACATTCTTCTTCGAGATAAATCGAAATTGCTGTACTGACCAAAAAACACGCGAGATGCGGCCGGCAACAAATGTATTAAAATCCATATCTGTCGTATTTTAGCGGCCAAATAAATATATATGTAAATACATAGGTATCTATCGTGTACTTTCAAACATGGAACGATTTGTTACTTCAAAGTATCGCAACCAAGAAGGCAACTTATCTGAGTTTTATTTAAATTTCGAACTGGCTTGAATAAGAAACTTGTTTGATGATGAAAAAAAAAACAAATTAACCCTTTGGCGCGTAAAAAATGTTGTTCGTTGTTCGTCATGTATACAGTTTTACATAGTTTAAATTTCTGCACATTATTTGAGAAAAGTACTATACAAGCCTTGGCCACAACTAGGAATTGATGCACTTACGTATGTGTGCTTCGGCTCCGCCTTGGCCCACATTTACACATTCGTCCATCAATGCCTCTTTTAATGGCCGCTGCAGTAATGTACTATTTCTCAAACATGCTTGGAAATTAGAACATTATTTTGACAACCTTCTTCGAGATGAATAGAAATCGCTGCACTGATCAAATACATGTGAGCAGCGGCTGACAAAAAATGTATGAAAATCCATATCTGTCATGTTTTAGCGGCCAAATAAATATGTATGTAAATTCATATCTATCGTGTATTTTAAATATGGAACGATTTGTTACTTCAAAATATTGCAATCAAATAGGCAACTTATTAGAGTTTTATCTAAATTTCGAACTGGCTTAAAAAAGAAACCTGTTTGATAACAAAAAAAAACAATTGCACGTGAAAAATGTTGTTCGTTGTTCGTCATGTATACAGTTGTACTTAGTACTACTTAGTTTTAATTACCGCGTATTATTTGAGAAAAGCACTATACAAGCCTTGGCAACAACTAGGAATTGATGGACTTATGTATGTGTGCCTCAGCTATGCCTCGTCCCAGATTTACACGTTCGTCCATCAATTCCTCTTTTGCTGGCCACTGCAGTAATGTTCTATTAACGGGTGCAATCCGTATAATTTTTACGCCGACGAAATTGTAACCCAAAGATATCCATCTAATATCTTTAACCGAAGCAATTTTTATACATTTCTATATATTCAGAATCTCGGAAACAGCACCAGCAATTTCCGTGAAATATAGTATTTAGGTTTCGGAACGATGAATCAACCTAACAAGATTTCATCTATAGAAATTATCGTTTTCTCAATATTTTGAAGCAATAAAAAATATAAAATTAGAACATAAACTTAAATTTACCTATTGTTATTAAGAATACAATTGATTCAGTTGAGAAATCGAGCTGTCTAATCCAGACATTATATATAATATTATTTCTATTTTATTGCTTGTGGAGGCAACGAACAAGCACCACACCTGATGATAAGTGTTACTGCCACCCATGAACCTTTGCAATACCAGGGCTACAGCTAGGCCTCTGCCAACCACTAAAAACCCCAAACTCATCTAGAAAGTTGGGCTGCCAGTTTTCACGCTCACCGAACGTAGTACAGCAGCACATTACTACTGCTCAGAGGTCGATTTTCTGCGAGAGTATTGTCTAGGACAGACCGGCCCGCGGCTGGAGACAACTATCAACTGTGTGGTCGACTATTATACATTTTTAATGATTATATTTTTTTTTCATTATGTATTTCATCAATTATTTTTTAAATCTAAATATCATCATCATCACAGCCCATATATGTCCCACTGTTGGGCTCAGGCTTCCTCCGTAATTAGAGGGAAATTAACCTACTATACCACGCTGGTCAGACGTGTTGGTATAGGGTTTTGTTTCGAGTTTTCCTTCTCTTGCATTGATGTTATATGCGTTTTATATCCCTTAGTCGTCTTTTACGATCACCAACGGGTAAGATAGGCGGTGGTGAATTGTATTCTTACTCCGTCACCACACGGAACAATATCTAAATATATTCTTCAGAAAATAAAAAAATAAGGAGATAATCTCGTTAATCCAGATATTATATTTTATAGCTTATAATTTAATAAGTTTATTTCCGTAACAAACAATTTTTAATTGGATTACAATTCAAGGAACTGGAACGGTTTATTTATATCATAAATTAATATTAGGAATCTATATTAACAGAAATTTTCCATTGGCTGGTGTTATAGACATGGATGGATATATTTATCATCATTATCCTGCTCTTTCTGCCAATCAGTTGGGGTCGATGGTATATGTACTCCTTTTCCATATTAAATATTAAAAAGTTATTGACAGTAGTTTTATACACATCATTTTATTTCCCTTGCAAGGTGGACCATGGATGTGGTCGCGCCCCGACAAATCGGTCCGGGGCAAGAAGAGGCGGCGCGCAACCCTATGGACCCACCCTGCAAGCACCTCTCTTCGCCGTGCGAGCAGGCCACCGGTACCCGATCTACGTCTTCGGTGGCCAGCCCGGCAGTTTTATACACACCATAAGGATATCGACTAGATCAGATCTAAATATTTCTAATTTTTAAGAATCAGAGTTAGTTCTTTATTTTTTTTAACATTGACATCTTTTTTTTATTTAGTTATACGATGTTTTTCTGATATGATTGCCATTGAACTTAATTTATGGGTGCTGATAGAAAACTATTATCACTATTAAGGCATTCATTTATTAAAGAAACAATCTAGCTTTCGAGAAATATTTTCAAATGTGATATAAAACTATTTTTCAGTTTTTATGACGTTGATGCAATTTGATTTTTATATTTCAAATATTCCCATAAACGTGAACGCCGAAAAAAATGCAAACAAAATAAAAGCCGTTACATGTATACTCGCGTAAATATCAGGAATATGAAATAAAACTATTTCTATTGCGTTTGTATTTGATTTCTAATTTTCAACCAGAGAACTCACTCACGGCAAAACAGTCATCACGTGACCATAAACACTGTAAAGTGTTTGAAATGTCGGCAAATTAAAAATCAAATACAAACGCGATGGACTTTTGACGGGCATTTGAAAATGTCATGTGGTGCTCTTGTATTATATTCGATATCTTAGTGTTTTAACGTGTTATATTAGATAATTTTGATGGCATTTTATGTAATGAGATGAAACTACTGGGATGTAGTGAATATCATATAAAAATGCTTTACAACGTTTTCGTTTTCCATCAAAATTCCCACAAGATACCATTAACAGTGTGGCCATTGCACTGTTAGTGGTGACAATTTGACTTAGACAATGACTAACTTGAAAGACTAAAAACGTGAAAATATTTATAACTTGACACTGGCACCAATAGCTCCTATAAGTAGCTGATTGCCAATACATAAGAAGAAGAAGAATGACTAATCTGAAAGACTAAAAACGTGAAGATATTCATAACTTTACACTGGCACCAATAGCTCGTATAAGTAGCTGATTGCCAATACATAAGAAGAAGAAGAAGAAACGCGATAGAATCCGTAACATAGTTTTATTTCAAATGTGTAATACTCGCGTGAAAATCAGAAATCATTATATCAGTAATTATTATAATTCTCAAAAACATTAACTGTAAGTAAATAATAACTTTTGAAATGTTCTCATATAATCTTTCGAGTACGATTATTACAACACTCGAACGCTCGTCCAACAGGCTTATCAAAGCCTTTTTAGAATTTATCCCTCGGTTATTCCCCGGGTGGAAAAGAATCAGAGATTTATGAGTAGGCCCGGGATGTGCTAATACGTAATTTATGAACCGAAAACTGTAGCGAACGAATTTTCTTTAGTGATAAGTTCCGTTACCTTACAGTATATATCTATAAGCATAATAGTCTTTTGTATCTTCTCTTTTCATAGGTATATATTCTACTGGCGATCACATCGATCACGGTTTTCTTCCACTCTGATTGAATGTAATCCACTACATATGGAGCGAGCTATGCTCGGGATTTCTCTGCGAGATAGATAAATACGAAAATCTGCAGAAGAACGGGTGTAAGCGACATAGCACGAAGAATTAGCACGCTGAAGTGGCAAGCACAAGCCACATCGCTCGAAGAACCGACAACCGCTGGGGAAGAAAGGTTCTAGAGTGGCGACCACATACCGGACTACGCAGTGTGGGACGCTCCCCCACTAGGTGGACAAACGAACTACTTGTCAGGGTTGCTGGGCGTCCTTGGGTGCGGGCGGCACAGAATCGCACTCTGTGGTGTAACATGAGGGAGGCCGACGCCCAGCAGTGGACGGGAATAGGCTGAGATGATGATGATGATGATGATGATATCAAGCTGACAATGAACATCAGAGTGAAACGTAATGCTTCCCATTCTATTTCATCTATTAAATTATATTATAATGCGAAAAATTTATGTATGTAGCAGTATAAATAGATATCTTATAGATTAAAGATAGTTCCGTGTAGTAATGGAGTAAGAATAGAATACACGTTACGGTAAAAAAGACTGGAAAAAAAAACCTTATCCTCACAGACTAGCTAAGGTAATAATGTCGCAACAAGAGAAAAAAAAATCGAATCAAAACTCTTTCCCGTCTGTCCAGCATATTATAGTACTTTAATTTCCCCACACATGGAGGAGGAGGCATACACCCAACAGTGGGACGTCATTTAAGTCTTAGAAAAGATAATATCTTTTCTAATGCATTCACTCGCAGGCTTAATCTTGCAGATGTATATATATATTTATTTATTTATGTGTAATTTTTTCGTTTCACAGTTTCAACATTGACTGCATAGATGGCGTAATGGTTAAGATTTACAGTGGGTTTGAGTTCTACGTAGAGCAATACTTTATTCAAGGAGGTGACCGGCCCAATGGGGATTGCGAGGCAATATGGTGGGTTATAGGGCCACGGGCTACCGCTGGACGGAAGGACGGGGGGTGTCGCGAAAAAAAAAAACAGTCATGAGGACTGCCGACAGAAGTAAAAACTTAAACCAATGAAAATAATAAATAAATATTATAAATTAAAATAGAAGAAAAAGTAAGTATTTCTGTTTACTTCGCTGCATAGCAAGAATACCACGCACATGTACTTGGTATCTACCAACTCACTCTCTTTCTCTCTCCTACTAGAAAGTAGAAACCTTTGTGTATCTTTTTTTTCTTCTTCGGACACACCTCGAGCGTATGTTGCGCTGTGTCCTCGTCACTACTGCAATGGTGGCAGGACAGAGTCCACTCCCTCCACACGACCGTGTGCAGGGTACTTGCCGAAGTAACCATGCCCCGACAAGACCTGCACCAACCGGAAAGAGAGGACTTAAATATTTTTTTTAATTATTACTTTAAATATGAATGTAATTTGTGTCCGTTAATTTGTATATTTGTAAACACGCCCGCTATACACAGATATAAGATGCCGACCTACCATGCCAGTGCCGTGGATTCGATTCCTACGCAGTATAAATATTGTAATATTTTGTGCGATCGACCAACTGTTGTTCTGAATATAGATATAATTTGTGTCCGTATTATATGTGTGTAGTCCCTCGCAATATAAGCATTATTTCCTAGGTACAATATGTTGTCTTATCTAATAAAAATAAACACAATAATTATTATATTTACTTAGAGCCGTCTTTAATATATATATGAGGTAGGAGCCTTTGTTAGAACTAACAAAATTCTATTTGGTGAGCTTACTTTTAAAAGAGACATGCACTCAAAATCTCTGATATACCTCACAGAACAGCAATGCTAGACAAAAGCTTCTTCGGAATGGCATCAAGAATATTTAATAAAATACCTCTTGATATTTTGAAGATGACAGATTCACATAGTTTTAAAAATAAATTAGAGATGTTTTTAATTAATAAGACTTATAATATTGATGACTTTTTAAATTATAATATAAATTAATTAATAAGTGACATATATGTATATCATAAATCGCTAATATTGGTGGTATGCTCAGTGTAGCAGGACATAGAGAAACTTACCAATTATGTACAACTTAAGAAGATATACAATGCGAAAGTGGAAGGATGTAGGACCAAGACAAACCTACCTAGACCAGATTAGTCACGTACTGAAGGAAGGTGGAGTCAAGAGTCTCCGAAACCGGCGAGCGTGTATGAAGAGAATTATGTATGTTGAGGAAGCGACTGAAGTATGCAAGGATAGAGTTCTCTGGTACTCTGTTCTCTCTGCCTAACCTGCAAGGGATATGGCGTGATAATATGTATGTATGTATATATGTGTACAACTTAATATATACCTACGCCCACAATAAATAAATTAGAATTTAAAATAATATCACAACCAGACTAAAAAAATATCTATACTAATATTATAAAGAAGTAAAGTTTGTGTGTTTGTATATTTGTTAAATTGTAAGGGGTAATCTCGGGATCTACCGAACCGATTTTAAAAATTCTTTCACCAATAGAAAGCCACATTATTGTTGAGTGCCATAGGTTATATAAAAAACCGAAAAATAAAAAAGCTTTTACGTGGTAGTCCGTTTTGCAAAGTGAATCGGAGAAAAATGGTCGAATGAAAGCGTTTCTTACGAATGCTGCCTTAATTATAAAAGATATATTTTTGAGTTCTAGAGAAAAGATGTGGAGCTTGAAAATGCCTACAAAAAAATCAACAACAGCATATGTCTAACTTTTATATTTAAGATACAAAAAGTAGTTTTTTTAATATTAGTATAGATAATTTAATTTTTAATATTAATAAAATAATTTAAATCGTTAGGTCATATTTATTAGTCATATTATCAAAAATTATGAATCTTTATGAAAATAAGTAAACTCATCGTCTTAAGTGTGAAGGCCAAAGCAGCGGACGGCGCGCGATGGCTTCGGGTTTAATTCGGTTCGCGTTTGTGCTCGCTTCGGGAGAAGGGGGCGGAAGTGAACGGAGTTGTCAAAGAAACATACCAAGCTGCTTGCCGTGAGAGAGGTTTGTTAGAAGACGATAACCAGTGGGAAAACACTCTACGAGAAGCCTCAATTTCTCAATGTCCCTGGAAGTTGAGGGAGTTGTTTGTGGTGATATTGTTATTTTGTTACCCATCTGAACCACTCAGTTTGTGGGAAAACTTCAAAGACGATTTATGTGACGATATAAGACATAGAATACGACAGCAGAATCAGGATTTCACTTTACCCTATAATGATGACATGTACAAGGAAGGTCTATTACAAATAGAAAATAGACTTTTAGAACTAAATGAGAAAACCTTAAATGATTTTGGTTTACCTTCTTCAATTCGGCCACATAACAATGCATCGGACATAATACTGATACGTTCATACGATATGAGTTGTCAGTTTTTATTAATGAAAATATACCGAAATTAGTCAGAGACCAGAGACAAGCTTTTGATGCAATAATTGACAGTGTGCTAAATAACAGAGGTTTAATTTTCTTTCTTGACGCCCCGGGAGGCACTGGCAAAACGTTTCTTGCAAATTTGGTATTGGCAAAAGTAAGACAATCCGGGAGAAATGGACTAGCCGTTGCCTCTTCGGGGATTTCCGCTACTCTGTTAAATGATGGGAAAACAGCACACTCCACCTTTAAGCTACCTCTGACAGTCTCACTAGAGCAACAGTCAGTTTGTTCCATACGTAAAAATGGGCCACTCGGGAAACTTTTACAAGAAACATCTTTAATTATATGGGACGAATGTACCATGAGTCATAGAGCTCATGTTGAAGCAGTAAACCGAACGCTCAAAGACCTCAGAAACTCTGATGCTGTAATGGGTGGCATTACTTTTGTTTTCGGGGGCGATTTTCGGCAAACACTGCCTGTAGTAGCAAAAGGAACACGCGCCGATGTCATCAGAGCATGCTTAAAATCATCTCACTTATGGAGTTCGGTTGCATCTCTCAATTTACGAACAAACATGAGAGCCCATTTGAGCGACAACGACGATGACGACTTGCCGCGTCAACTACTCAATCTTGGCGAAGGAAAAATTTGTCTCTACTAACACCAACAGCAATGACATTAAACTTGACGAGACATTAGGACACATATTGCACAGGTTGGAACATCTTATTGACGCAATATATCCCGGTCTTGAAAATTTATTGGAGAGAGATTATCATTGGCTTTGTTCTAGGGCAATAGTGTCACCCAGAAACGATACAGTGAATGAAATAAATAAGCTCATTTTAGAGAAAATTCCCGGTCAGGTCAAACACTATAAGTCTATTGATACGGTGTGTAATATTGAGGATACAGTGCACTATCCCCAAGAATTTTTAAATTCTTTGAACCCTTCTGGCTTACCTCCTCACGACCTTGTGTTAAAAGTTGGCATTCCTATCATGCTATTAAGAAACTTGACCCAAACATGTGTAATGGGACAAGGCTGCTTACAAAAGAGTTACGGGACAATATAATCGTGGCGACCATTCTCACAGGGCCAACAGTGGGACAACTGGCTTATATTCCGCGGATACCCATGATTCCCACTGATTTACCCATACCGTTTAAAAGACTACAGTTTCCAGTGAAGATCTCTTTTGCCCTCACTATTAACAAGTCCCAAGGTCAAACATTCTCTCTGGTGGGCATTGACCTGAGAAAGCCGTGTTTTTCCCATGGGCAGTTATATGTTGGCTTATCTCGGGTCGGAACTCCTGATAGACAATATATTTTGTTACCAAATGATAACATTACATCCAATATAGCTTACAGAAAAGTTTTGAACAATTAAAATTACCATAACCAAACTAACTTTGCCCGCGACTTGGTCCTCATTGAATTCGTTTATCGCAAATCTCGCAAAAAATGTTTTTTCTTTCGGACAGAGTTACTTTCGAATTTTGTATTAGCATGCAAATACAAACTATACCTACGTATAACCCTCCTTTTGGCAGTTAGAAATTAAAACATAACACTCTGTACTAAAAAAGGATTATTAACATTATGCCCAACGAAGTGGGCACGGGTCAGCTAGTTTTATTATAAAATTTTTGTCACTTCGACACAAGTTTATTTGGTTCTTTCTTTAGCGACAGCTTATAACTTAGACCGTTAACGAAACGCACTGGGCGGAATACGCGTATCCAATATTCATAGATTAATATTGGATACCATCGAAATGGGACGTGTATAATAATTATTATTAAAGATGTTTCGATTCGTAACGACGACGTAAGAGAGCGAGTAGGTATGAAAGAGAGTATTGGTGCAAAGATGCGAAAGGGAATGCTCCGATGGTTCGGACATGTGGAAAGAATGCCGAACGAACGTCTGGTTAAGAAGATATACAATGCGAAAGTGGAAGGATGTAGGTACCGAGGGAGACCGAGACTAACCTACCTAGACCAGATCGGTCATGTACTGAAGGAAGGTGGAGTCAAGAGTCTCCGAAACCGGCGAGCGTGTATGAAGAGAATTATGAATGTTGAGGAAGCGAGTGAAGTATGCAGAGATAGAGTTCTCTGGCACTCTGTTCTCTCTGCCTACCCTGCAAGGGATATGGCGTGATGATATGTATGTATGTATGTATGTATGTTTCGATTTACTGTGCTTATAAAATCATCCATTTTATAGATTTCTTTTTTTGAACTAGTTATGTTCGCTGCTTTGCTTTTATTAATTTTTTTATTGCTCTTGATGGCAAACGAGCGAGCAGCACAAATGATGGTAAGTGTCACTAACATCCATGGACCTTTACAATATCAGGGGTATAGTTAAACCGCTACCAACCAATAATCCAAATCCCATCCAGAAAAGATGAGCGTTAGGCTCTCTCGCTCACCAAACGATGCACAGCAGCACGTTGCTACTGATCAGGCGTTGATTTTCTGCGAGAGTGTGGTTCTACCCCGGACAACACGCGGCTGTAGACAGAGTACTGTCAACAGTGTGGGCCTACTAAATACTTGCATATTTATACATCATAGTCATCTTAGTTTTACCTTTTTCCGTGTGGTGACGGAGTAAGAATACAATTCACCACGCCTATCTTACCCGTAGGTGATCGTAAGAGACGACTAAGGGATATAAAACGCATATAACATCTATGCGAGAGAAGGAATACTCGAAACAAAACCCTGTACCAACACGTTTAGCCAGCGTGGTATAGTAGGTCAATTACCCTCCCATTATGGAGTAGGCTCGAGCCCAACAGTGGGACATATATGAGCTGAGATGATGATGATAATGAGTCATCTTAGCTTATACATCCCACATTTGAATTCTAGCCTATTCAATAGGAGGAAATTGACTTACCATATGATTTTTTTTTGGAGTTTATAACTTGGTTACTAAGACCTTTAAGCCGAATCTTTGTTTATAAATAACTTCATTTAAAGTCACCGTCCGTTAGTAAGTCAAATCGTCGCCTTCAACAGTGCAATAGCCACTGTTGAAGATATATTTTGAGAATTTTAGTGGAAAATGAAAACGTATGTAAGGCACTGTTATATCATATTCACTACACTTCAATGCTTTCTACGCATAAAATGACGTAAAGTGCCATCAAAATTACTAAATATAACACGTTAAAAAACGAATACACCACATGACAAGTCCTTTCCCGACTCAAACTCAAACTCCCTTACTATGGCCCAAGGAGGCCCAAGCCCAACAGTAGGACATCTATGGGCTGTATTGATGATAATCTATATATTGAATATTTCCAAAAGATAATATTTAAAAGTACTGAAATTTAGAATTTAATATGCTTGATTACCCCAAGACGGCTGGTCACCGTGGGGGAAGACGACCACTACCCTCCAAATACTACCCCTTCACCTAACAAGAATGCTTTCAGATACAAGAAACAACAAATTGGAAAACATATACATATAGCTACATACAACACACTATCACTCAGGACCGAAGAAAGCCTACAAGAACTTCTACATTCTTTACGAGATATAAAATGGGACATAATCGCCTTAAGCGAAGTTAGAAGATATGGCGAAGCTATTGAGGAACATGATCACTTCATATTATACCATAAAGGCGAAACACCAGGACGCCATGGAGTAGGATTCCTGATAAATAAAACACTCAAAAATTCAATTTCAGAAATTATTGGCATATCAGAAAGAATAGCCATTTTGAACATAAAAATACCCCCTGACAAAGAAACATGGTCTATAGTGCAAGTATACTCACCAACCGAACAATCGACGAAATCAGAAATTGAGTCATTCTACTTCTCCTTAAATGATGCCATTAAAGGCCACGCACACAAGAACTATATTGTAATGGGTGATTTTAATGCTCAAATTGGACCACCAAGGAATGGAGAAGATATCGTCCTGGGACCCTACAGTAGCGGCAAAAGAACAAGAAACGGACAAAAATTAATGGAAATGGCGTTCGAGAATCACATGAAAATACTAAACAGTCAATTCAAGAAGAGATCATCCAGAAAATGGACTTGGGTATCACCAGATGGCAGATACAAAAATGAAATAGACTACGTGCTAACAAACAGACCAAAATCATTTGATGACTGCGCCACCATCGCAAACCTAAATTTCAATAGTAATCACAGAATGCTTAGAGCACGCCTGAACACATCATCTGTCCTAAAATCAAGTTGACCTTTCAAAGCGAAAACCACAATACCAGGCAACAATGCAGCAATAGGTACTATACAAGAGAACCTCCGCTCGGTGACACAATCGTGTCTTGAACATTTAAACACTCAAGAGTAATATAATATAATACATGAAATATTAACAGCAAAACCTAATACTAACCAAAGCGAATCAAAGAATAAAAGCCACATATCTGAAAAAACCCACGATCACCTACAAAAAAGATCAAAATTAATTAGCACAACAAGCAAAACAAAAAGTATTAGAGAACAAATTGGAAAATTGAGCAAAGAAATAAAAATACAAATGAGAAAAGATAGAGAACATTCCAGACTTAACACTTTTGAAAAACATATCAAAAGGACTGGCGGTATAAAGAAGGCTCTTAAAGCCCTAACAGATAAAACCAACTGGATACCTAACATAAAAGACACTGTAAAACAAAAACTAAAAGATCAGAAATCTTATCAATAGCCACAAATTTCTACAAAAACCTATACTCCAGCAAGAGCCAAATAATAAATACAGACTTAAACAACCATGACAATGTACCACCCATACTAGTAGAAGAAATACACAAGGCAATCATTACACAGAAGAACGACAAAACCCCGGGTCCCGATGGTATTACAAACGAACTGCTTTTAGGCTGTAGAAATTATATTGCACCGGTACTAAAATATGTTTTCAACGATATTATAGACACAGAAACAATACCGACGCAGTGGACTACATCAACAATTATTTTCCTTCATAAAAAGGGTTAAAAGTCAGAAATAAATAACTACAGACCCATTAGCCTAATGTCTAATATTTATAAAAATTTTTCAAAAGTAATCTTAGGTCGGATAACAAAAACTCTAGACGACAACCAACCTCGGGAACAAGCTGGATTTAGGGCAGGCTATTCAACACTGGACCATATACATGCTGTGAGACAAATTTTTGAGAAGAACAAGGAATACAAAGTGCCGTTCTATTGTTGTTTCATCGACTATAACAAGGCTTTTGATTCAATCGAACACGAGTACATCTGGACTTGCCTCAAGAACCAAGGAGTCGAACAAAAGTACATCAGAATCATAAAAAACATATACGCAAACAGTACAGCGAAAGTAATATTAGAAAAAGAAGGGAAAGAAATAAAAATAAATACAGGGGTAAGACAAGGAGATCCGCTATCGCCAAAATTATTTACAGCTGTTTTAGAGGGCATCTTTCGAAAATTAAATTGGAATCAGTACGGCTTAAACATAAACGGAGAAAAACTGTCCCACTTACGATTTGCTGATGACATTATATTATTCGCTGAAACAAAAGACCATATACAAAAAATGCTCATAGATCTGGAAAAAGAAAGCCGCGTGGTAGGTCTGGCAATGAACACATCCAAAACCAAAGCACTAACAAATGCACTAGAAGACCCGATCATCATGAATGGAGAACTGATCGAGTATGTGACAGAATACACCTATCTAGACCAACAAATTTCAAATACCAAAATAATGACGAAGGAAATAGACACAAGAATCGGAAAAGCATGGAATTGTTACTGGCGACTAAAAGAAGTTATGAAGAACAAAGAAATTAAGATGTCCATTAAATCAAAACTCTACAACACCTGCGTCCTACCAGTTCTAACATATGGTTGCCAAACCTGGGCTCTCACCAAGGCGCAAAACAAAAAACTAGAAACTTGCCAGTCAGCAATGGAACGAAGCATGTTGAATATACTAAAATCTGACAAAATACGTAATCAAACTATCAGAAATCGCACTAAAATAGAAAACGTAACGACCAGAATTTGAAAACTTAAGTGGCAATGGACAGGTCATACAATAAGAGGCTTCGAAAAATGGAACAAAAAAATAGTGTTTTGGTATCCTAGAAATAGAAAAAGAAAACGAGGCAGACAGTTTCGAAGATGGGAAGACGATATAAAGGCAATAGCAGGAAAAACATGGACTAGGACAGCGCTAAACCGAGCAAAGTGGAAAGAGATGGAGGAGGCCTTTGCCAAAGCTGGGCAAACAGACGAAGTTGTCGGTGTCAACGACTCATCAGAGTCACTAATTTAAATTATTTTATGTAACTATTTTTTGTCTGAATAAAAGCTTATATTATTATTATTATATTATTATGCTTGATTATTTATAAAAAACCCGATTACGAGCGAAAAATGATTGTCACAAGTGGGATTCGAACCCACACACGAAATCCGTTCCAATCGTGCTGCCACTTACACCACAGTGAACTATTGTAGGACATTCAATTCTCGCACTGTATTATATTTTCGTCTTTTTAAGGAGACGTGTGCCATCTACCCGACATTGTTTACATATTGTAATATGTAAACAATGTCGGGTAGATGTATGTATACATACATACATAGCCTCACGCCTGTTTCCCAGAGGGGTAGGCAGAGACTGCGGATTGCCACAAACCACGATCCTGGCATACTTCCATCGCTTCATTCACACTCATAATAGTCTTTACATATTGTACAGGCTTAATACTCAAACTGCACTATTGAAACGGATTTCCAATAGTTGTGTGTTCGGATCCCACTTGCGACAATCATTTTTCTCTCGTAATCGGGTTTTTATAGATAATATTTCATTTGAATCTGACAAATTTTCATTGTGAGCGTTTATAACGTAAATTGCACACTTAAAATATCAAAATGAGATTCGGACTCAAAACTTTCTGTGAATCTAAAATTGAATTTCGTTGCGTTCTATAGAGCCATTGTTCCTTGGATGCAAACTAGTTTTAAAATGACAATTTATAGTTACGAACGATAATATACCTTATCATTTATTAACAGAGAGTTGATTATTGAAATCGCAATATATTTGTTAGTTTGATACTTTTTAATCGGATTCCATTTTGGTGTAGATCTGGTATTTATAGTCAGCGTTAGTTCCTATTGTTATAGAAATGCTCTATAAAAGAGACTAAAATGTGTCTTTTCAAGCTAGCACTTGAGACTTACAAATTTACGTCGTAATTCATTAAATTTTTTCATAAGAATAGAACAGAATAAGATTTATTGGCAATACAAGAATAACATAAGAACAGGCAACATTTACGATATATATTTTTTTTTAATTATTTATATATTATGGTTGCTTTCCATTTAGTTAACACAGAGGGACTCTGCGGTACATTGTGAAACACTGCCAAACACTGTGTAAAAGTTTAAATGAAACAGCTAGCTGTTTCTTTTACACAGTTTTTGGCAGTGTTTCACAATGTACCGCAGAGTCCCTCTGTGTTGTAAATGGAAAGCAACCTATATTGACAAAGGGGGAATACTCAGCGCTATACTGCATAGTAACTATTCGCGGCTGGTTTTCAACAAACCTGTATATAGTAAATTAAGATATCAAAGATGATAAAATAATTAAAATAACAGTAATCCTTACTGATATTATAAATGCGAAAGTAACTCTGTCTGTCTGTCTGTCTTTCGCTCTTTCACGCCAAAACTACCGAACCGATCTAAATGAAATTTGGTACACAGACAGTCTGGAACCTGACAAAGGACATAGGCTACTTTTTAATGCAAAAAAGGGTTGTAAAAGGGGATGAAAAGTTGTAAGGAAGTATCGTCATTTTTAAAGTCAGAAACTTGAAAGTTATTTATAGGCTATTGAGTAGATATAAATAAATATGACATTAAAAATTTGTAAAAAATTTACCCTTAAGGGGTAAAATTAAAATAGGGGATGAAAAACTTTAGGAAAGTAACCTTTTACGCGGGCGAAGTCGCGGGCAGAATCTAGTAATAATATAAATAACACAAAATAAAAGATGAAGACCATATAAATAAGCTATTATAAGCCATTATGCTACGATGACTGATCTAGTGGTTAAATTCTCAATCGGTCTTCGCTGGTATGATCTGATCCAGCTTCAATTTTTTCCATTAAATTTGCAATAAAAAATCATATTGTATATCATACTAGAGCTAATACATAATAAACACTATTTACACAAGTTTATGTAAAAATAAATCCGTTATCCGTGTGGTGACGGAGTAAAAATACAATTCGCCACCCCCTTCTTATCCGTGGGTACGAGACGACTAAGGGATACAAAAAAGAGAGAGAGAAGGAAAACTCGAAACAGAACCCTATACCAACACGTCTGACCAACGTGTTATAATAGTATGTCAATTTCACTCCCAATATGGAGGAGGCTCGAGCCCAGTAGTGGGACGCTTATGAGCTGAGATGATGTAAAAATAAATAATAAAATAAAATAAAATGAACTCGCTAAGTTTCTATACCAGATGTTCTCAATGGCAGTCGCTTTCCAATTCGGTGGTAGGTTTGTGAATCAATTTTAAGTAGATTTTTTTATTTTATATTGCTTATGGCGGAAAACGAGTAAGCAGCACACCTGATGATAAGTGTCACTACCGCCCGTGGACCTCTGTAATACCAAGGGTATAGCTAGGCCGCTGCCTACCATTACAAACTCCAAACCCACGTAGTTGGGCTTCCCGCTCTCTCGCTCACCGAACGAAGCGCAATAGCAAACTGCCATTACTCATACGTCGGTCTTCTGCGAGAGTGTGGTAATACCCCGTACAGACCGGCCCGCGGCTGTAGACAGAAAGCTGTCAACAGCATGGTCCTACCACTTACAATTTTTTTTATTTACATTTTTTTTATTTATATTTTCTATTTACATTTTTTTATTATCTGAAAACACTGACAAAACTATATCCCTACTAATATATAAATGTGAATGTAAGTTTGTTTGTTACGCATTCACGCTAAAACTACACAACCGATCATCATGAAACATTGTACACATATTCTTGGAGGTATTAAAAGTAACATAGGATACTTTTTATTAAACAAAAAAACAAAATTTTTATATGAAAAATAAAAAAAATGTTTGTCAAAAAATCTCAAAATCTAGCTTCTTCAACGCCATCTAGCAGTCTAGTAATGAAGTTCCAACCCTGAGTATTGTAATACCGTTGCACTGTATTACCGACGATCAAAAATAAAAATAGGGGATCAAAAACTTTATGAAAGTAACCTTTTACGCGGGCGAAGCCGCGGGCAGAAGCTAGTTTTCTATAAATGCAACCTAACCAACCACTTTTAGATTATTTTAACGTTCCCAAAACCCCCTACATACTCATTTTCGTGGAAAGTGGTGAACTAATGGTGAGTATCACTGCTACCCATGGACCTTTGCTATACCAAGGGTATAAGCTAGGCCACTGGCTACCATTACAATCCCCAAACCCAGCTAGTTGGACTTCTGGGTCTCTCGACAGATTCTGAAAATATAGGTATAAATATTCAAAAATTTCTCTTTTAGGATATTATATTTATTCCAATGCCCTCCTTTTATTGTGGCAAGCTATGGTGCAGTCATACCCCACCTAATCGGTCCGGGATTACGACAGGTATGGCATGCGACTCCATTATTGAGCCGCACATCGCCTTTAAGTTTCCCTGGACGCACTGAGCGTGTGTATCCAGACCTGTCAACATATAATCGAATAATACGCGTGAGATTGTAGATCATTTCCTATTTCCATCCAGGATGCTAACCCAGAATTTATGATCAGTAATTGTTACTTATTCTGCTGAGCTAACAATAATTGTAGGTAATAATTTACACTTTGAAATGCTGTAATAGGACCGTACTAATTAATGCATAAAACAAAACATAATTAATTCCATCAAATCCCAAAATACGACGACTACCCAAAGGAAAACGGACAATTTTGCATTCACAGTCTTCAAAGTTTGGTGAAATTTTACAAGTCATACTTACTTAATACTTCATCAAGAATTTATGGTTACAAAGTATTTCGCTATTACTTTAGCAAGGATTTCTCCTATTTCTATGTTTATTGTTATTTTTTTTTAATTTTTGCGAAATATCAAAATTTTGGAATTTTATATCTATTTTTAAAATATGTACATTAAATGCTAAGTTTTTATCCGTGTGGTGACGAAGTAAAAATACAATTCACCACCCCCTATCTTACCCGTGAGTGATCGTACGAGACGACTAAGGGATATAAAACGCATATAACATCTATGCAAGATAAGGAAAACTCGAAACAAAATCCTATACCAACACGTCTGACCAGCGCGGTATAGTAGGTTAATTTCCCTCCCATTACGGAGGAGGCTTAAGCCCAACAGTGGGATTTATATGAGCTGTGATGATGATGATGATTAAATGCTAAGTTTTAAAATTAAAATATTTACAGAATAGGATATAAAAAACACAAATCGCAATCAGGCATCGAAAAATTACTCCGCATAGTTGTCCACCGGTAATGTGCCCAGAAGACTGGCAGCATTACCACGTTGAATGGCATGCTAACCGTTTGTGCAAAATATAGGCCAGCACATTTTGAAATTATTTTGTATTTTAAAATAAATTCTGACTGTTTCAGCTTTTAGTCTGGCTTTAGGTAGGATAGAAAGGTCACTCACACATCATCTAAACTCGATTTTTCTTGTATAATTTTACACACACATCAATTTTGCGACTGGCGGCTCGCGGCGTTATATTGGAACTTTTTCTTTGGTGGCGCCACAATCAATTTCAAATGTTTGCGTGTTTGAATAGTGGCTCAGAATTGGCTTAGGGCAGGACAACGTTCAGGAATGACTCTGAAGCTTTAACAGTGACAATTTTCGGTATAATTAACTTAGTTTCATCATCATCATCATCTCAGCTCATACATGTCCCACTGTTGGGCTCGAGCCTCCTCCATAATGGGAGGGAATTTTACCAACTATACCGCACTGGTCAGACATGTTGATATAGGGTTTCGTTTCGAGTTTTCCTTCTCTTACACATATGTTATATGCAATAAGGTATCCCTTAGTCGTTCCGTACAATCATTCACAGGTAAGAATGAGGGTGGTGAATTGTATTCTTACTCCGTCACCACACGGATATATATAACTTAGTTTACCGAATGTTAATTATTGTATCCATAGATATTTACTCTAAGTAACGAAAGATGTGATGATGAAATACGAATCTAATTCATCATCCTCTCATGGCTACTCGGAAGTACTTCACAGTCCTCCATTTGGCATAGAGGACGTGGCAACAGGGTCGGGCTTGGGGCCCCTGCCTGTGGTGTCAATTCGCCGACGGCAACTTGCCGTCGTGTGGTTAGATTTCGCTTCTTGCGGTTGGTGATCTCTCGTGCTTCCGGGCTCGCTCAGGTCGTGTCATGTTTGCGCGTTTGCGTGCTGTACACTTGGAAAAGATGAAACAGGGCGGAAGAGGGGGGGGGGGGGGGGGGGTGGTGACTGATCTTCACACCCCCTGGGGGGAGGCCCCGCTCCGAGCGAAACGCGTCCTGAGGGTGACTTGGCAGCCACCACCCCAAAAGACTGAAAGAGAGAAGAGTGTAATCAATATTAATTTTTTTTTTTTTTCAAATCCCTTTCCGGGTGGTGGATGATGAATGGTTATAGCTGTAGATAATGGAGATGAAGGTGGTATGAGATATGAGTGAAGAAAGTGGTGGTAAAGATGGAAGGCATGATAAAAGCAGAAAGCAAAGCGGAACGACACTAGCTAATAAAGCTAAAGCACTGCTACTAATACTTTTAGTTTTATTTTGGAATTAAAATTTAAAATTTAAGTTGAAATTAATTGAATTTAAGTAAGATATGTGGGAGGGGTGTCCCGGCTATCCCCAGCTAACCCCGACTACTCCGGGCTAGTCCCGGCTGGTCTCGGGCTGGCCCCGGCTGATCCCGGGCTGGCCCCGGATGGTCCCGGGCAGGCCGGCCGGGCATCCTCATGGCGTGGGTTTTAATTATAAGTAGGTAAAGGAAATATAACGAAATCATAGTAAAAGTGATTTATCTAATTAGTGATGTGGAAATAATATAGGTCTTATCACATATAATATGAACGCCTCTTTCACCGTACATATTGCAAATACTATTGACAATAGTTTTATGGCCGGTTACCTAGAATGTAACTGTTGACCGGCTTCAGATGGAATTGGCCCAGGTTGATAGTTGCTCTTAGTCGAGTTGTTTTTTGGCACATATGACAGCTGTGTGGTAGTGGCTAAGAATACTACCAACCCTTACTTTGCTCGTGGATGTCGTAAAAGACGACTAAGAGCCTTATACGACCTGGGCCAACCGTTTGGTCAACAATTACATTCCCAAGGAGGCTTGACGTCTGGCAGGCGGCCGGTCATAAAACTATCGCCAATAACTTTTACAATATGTACTATGAACGGGGAATACATATTGTATAGACCTCAAGTAATTGGAATAAGAATAGTAGAAGGATGATGACCAATGTAAGAATCTGTAGTGTTCGTAGCCGCTGCTACACAGCTTTTTTATTGTTTGATTATCACAAATAAAGATAATAAAAAAAAATATATATTACTTTATTGCTCCTTCACGGAAAAGACACAGAACACAAAATAGTTAATAATATCAATAAATGTTTAAACAAAACAAATGATAAAATTACATATATAAAACTTTATAAATATAAAAATAGAAAAAGTATATTTAACTCATTTAAGATGCGAAAGGGTATGCTCCGATGGTTCGGACATGTAGAAAGAATGGCGAACGAACGTCTGATTAAGAAGATATACAATGCGCAAGTGGAAGGATGTGGGTACCGGGGGAGACCGAGACTCACCTACCTAGACCGGATTGGTCACGTAGAGTTCTCTGGCACTCTGTTCTCTCTGCCTACCCTGCAAGGGATATGATGGTGATGATATGTATGTATGTATGTATATTTAACTTAGTGATTTTATCACTAAAAAGTATAAGCTAATAAACAAGAAAATACATTTACAAAACAAAAGAAAAAGTGGAAAAGAATAATATAAATAATAACAGCGGTGTCCTAGAATAATATAAATCATCATCATTATCATCATCTCAGCCCATATATGTCCCACTGTTGGGCTCGAGCCTACTCCTTGGGAGGGAAATTGAACTACTATACCACGCTGGTCAGACGTGTCGGTATAGAGTTTTGTTTCGAATTTTCCTTTTTTTATTGCTTATGGTGGCAAACGAGCAAGCAGCACACCTGATGGTAAGTGTCACTGCCGCCCATGGACCTTTACTATAACCAAGGCTATATATAGCTAGGCCGCTGCCTACCATTATAATCCCCAAACCCACCCAGTTGGGCTTCCGGCTCTCTCGCTCACCGAACGAAGCGCAATAGCACATTCATTGCCTCAATCTTCACATCCTTCTCTCATATAGATTTATATGCGTTTTATATCCTTTATTTATTTATTTATTCATTCAACTGCTCAACACACTTACAGTTTCCCAATACGTGTATTGGGCCATTACAATTTTATAATTTAAATACATAATTACATACATACATATCATCACGCCATATCCCTTGCAGGGTAGGCAGAGAGAACAGAGTGCCAGAGAACTCTATCTTTGCATACTTCATTCGCTTCCTCAACATTCATAATTCTCTTCATACATACTCGCCGGTTTCGGAGACTCTTGACTCCACCTTCCTTCAGTACATGACCGATCTGGTCTAGGTAGGTTTATCATAATTATAACTTAAAAAATGCAAACAAAATTTAAAAAATACATCGAAGTCGGTGAAAAATATATCAACATCCGGATACTGAGCATTTAATGAGTTGAGCAATGTGATTGCCTGAGTGGTAGGTGCATATTGTGCGGTACACGTACGCATCTGTGGGGCAGCGAGCAGGCACCGCGAACGAAGCCGTGTGTATTGAATCGGCGCTAATAGCGAACAGCGCGACAGTGCATTTGAATTATCAATTTTATTATGTAATAATAAGTAATAATGTAAGAAAAGGGCACATTTACGTCGTAACGCAAGGGTATCGAGACTTATCATACCGGATACAAAGAAAGAAGGATATATCCTTCTCTTGTATATACCTTCTAATATGGATAATAACCGTATTGCTTTTTGTATAAAAACCTACAAAATTTACGCTGCACACGTTCAATCATTATGCTATACTAGACCTCGTGCGGGTCCCAGATTATAGACTTGTACTCCAACATGCTGCGAACGAAGGCATAGTACAGCGCAAGAATAGTGTTCCTACATTGAAACAAGGTCGATTGTCACATCACAAAGCTTAGTAATTTGTAACTTCTTTCACAAATAGCTGTGATATGCGTGTTGAAAATTAGACATGAGTCCAGTGTAACGCCAAGGTCACGGATTTGTGTAACCCGCTCCAATGGTGCATCAGATATTTGTTGTTGTACGTGTGCGTGCATGGAACGCGCGATCGAGTAAATGTGATGGTTTTACATTTAGATGTATTGAACTCTAAGTGATTGTGTGCACCCCATGCAACAACATTATCAATGTCACGCTGTAGCGCCTCACAGTCTTCCGTGCTGTTTACGCACAAAAACAGTTTCAGATCATCGGCAAACATAAGACATTCAGCCGAACAGATTACACTGGGCAGATCATTGACCATGATTAAGAACTGGGTTGGGCCCAAAACACTGCCCTGGCTCACACCAGAACGAGTTTTTTCCTTTAGTCGTTTCGTGCGATCACCAACGGGTGAGATAAGGGGTGGTGAATTGTATTCTTACTCCGTCACCACACGGATAAATATAATATAATATAAATAATAACAGCAAATGAGGAAAAGGATGATTGGTCAAATTGGAAGATGATGAAGCGAAATACTAATTGCCAATAAAAGTTTGAAGGATGATGAAGCGAAATACTAATTGCCAATAAAAGTTTGAAGGATGATGAAGAGAAATAGTAATTGCCATTCATCGGCAATGGACTGTCAGTTAGACTACTACCATTAGTATTAAAAACATAAAAGACTGCCAGACATCTGAAGATTCAATTTAAAGATAAACCCAAAATCCAATTTCGACACCCAAAAGGTTATTATCAGCAAACAAGTTCTTTGAAACAACAAATGTAACTTGAAGAAAAATGTCTTGAAATTAGATATCTACCTTAAGATATAACCTACTAGGAAGCATTCCAAACTGGAAGCGAGTTCATAACTTTTAGGTAGAATTTATGTAATTTTTTCTTTACTTTAAACTTACAAATTTGGCCCTTTGTTTGATAAAAAAGGGAAATGGATCACCACAAAAGGTAAGTAATTAATATTTTAGCGTTTTCATAATTCGAAATTAAATATTGCGGACTTATTTCGGCACTTCACTAACTTTTGCTAATTTTTTGAAGACAAGGGATTCGCCAAATTTTAAGATTAAAAACTTATCAAAAAAGTTTATGAAATGTAATTGAAAGAAAATGTTATCATCATCATCATCATCATCATCTCAGCTCATATATTATATGTCCTTCTCTTGGGCTTGAGCTTCCTCCATAATAGGTGGGAAATTTACCTAATATACCACGCTGGTTAGGCGTGGTGGTGTAGGCTTTTCTTTCAAATTTTCCTTCTCTCGCATAGATGTTATATGTGTTTAATATCCCTTAGTCGTATCTTATGACCACCCACGGGTAAGATAGAGGGTGGTGAATTGTATTCTTACACCGTCACCACACGGATAAGATAAAAAATATACTCTTTCTATTATTATTTTTTATTGCTTATGGTAGCAAATGTCATTGTTAGTATTTTTTTTTTATTGCTTGTGGTGGCAAACGAGCAAGGAGCACACCTGGTGTTAAGTGTTACTGCCGATTATGGACCTTTGCAATACCAAGGATATAGCTAGGCCGCTGCCTACTAATACAAACCCCAAACCCATTCAGTTGTGCTTCCGGCTTTGTATGCATATTATATCCCTTAGTCATCTTTGACGTTCACCCACGGGTAAGATAAGGGGTGATGAATTGTATTCTTACTCCGTTACCACATGGAAAAATAGATAATTTACTTTCTATGTTATAGTTAGAAATATAGCAGCTTATGTTTTCTTTAGCTATATACTAAATAGCGGCTTTTAAAATAGCATATAACAATAAATCAATGTAAATTATAATCCGTTTACTTTAAAACTTTAATGAAATGGAAATGAATCTATTCATATTTGATATAATTCGGCTACCGGTATCGTTATCGGTGAAATATATGAAAATTTTCCCCTTCAACTAATTGAATCACTGGCCTCTAATAAATCTGAGTCTCACCAAACCCCAGTTTAATAAAGCCATTTCAGTTTTAGAAGATTCCATATATATTGAGTTTTATCTGGTGTAACAAACGGCTGGATTACTTTAGATGTCTCAAACTGATTTAGTGGTCGCTAGATCAGAACTATGGCTACGGGACTACGGGATGTTCGGATGATAGTTTATGATAGTTTATCTGATAACTTTATGTGTCGATTGTCGATAATTTATGACCCTTGGATAGTTTATATTGTGTAAATTTTGTATTTAATTTATAATTAGTAACTGTTATTTATTTGTTTTGATGTTATAAAGTTCTTATCTAGTCATTGAATAAATAAGAAATTAGATTAGATTTAATATTGCTGGCTTTCCGTGTGATGACAAAGTAAGAATACATACAATTCACCACCCCATATCTTACCCGTGGGTGATCGTACGAGACGACTAAGAGATATAAAACGCATATAACATCTATGCGAGAGAAGGAAAATGAAACAAAACCCTATACCAACGCGTCTGACCAGCGTGGTATAGTAGGTCAATTTCCCTCCCATTATGGAGGAGGCTCGAGCCCAACAGTGGAACATATACGAGCTGAGATGATGATGATGAAGGCTGTTGACAGTTTTTTGTCTACAGCCGCGGACTGGTCTGTTCAGAGTAGTACCACACGGTCTTAGTTAATCAACGTCTCAGCAGTGGTATTGTGCTGTTATGCTTCATTTGGTCTGCAAAAAAGCAGCTCAACTTTTTGAGTGGGTTGGGGTGTTTTAGCAAAGTTTAATATTGTAAAAGTCCAAGGCCGGCAGTAATACGTACTATCAGACGTACTGCTGGCTCGTTTGCCACGATTTTTTTATTTATTTATTTTTATTTTATTGGTGGGCTATGGATGCGTCTCGCCCCGCCGAATCGGTCCGGGGTGACGGAAAAGGCGGCGCGTGACCCCATAGACCCACCGTAAAACCTTCCCGATACCCGTCCGTACCCGATTTTTGACTTCGGTGGCTGCTCGTTTGCCACCATAAGCAATAAAAAAAATAATATTATGATTAGGTCAATTAGCAGTGAGGTATTATATAATAATAGCAAGTTATCGGGCCGCAAGAGCGTGATATACTCAGACAAAAGCCTGTCACATTACTGAAATTTTTAGCATTTAATATGCTTAATTATTTATAAATACCCGATTACGAAACGAAAAATGATGTCACAAGCAGGGGTTTTCGTTTCGTAATCGGGTATTTATAAAAAAAAAAAAAGCCTATCAATTATATTATTTTCAAAATGGACCTTACCTTAGTTAGACCGAAGAAATGAAAGGATGGATTCGCTGTAGCTTAACATGAATGAAAGGAAATGAATACAGATATGAAGTTTGATAGGTTTGTGTGGAAAAAAAATACACATTGCTTCGACTCCAAGTAATTTGGATAAGAGCAGGGTGGAAGACTTCTGCCAAACACTAATAGCACTGGGTCGTCCTTATGGTGCGCTCCACGGTACTGTAAGGTGCTCCTACTTGCTCAGAGTCCCTCAGCGCTGCGCAACACACAAGGAGAGGCCTGAAGAATAGTCATCCGGCGGGGTAGAGAAGATTTGTAGTTTGGGGGGTGGGGGATTGTAGGGGCGGTTCCGCCATAGCTCCACCGCTGGCTTAAGAGGAGGCATGGCATCCTAACATTTAGGATGGTGCAGGTACTTACCTAACACGGGGTCTTCAATAAGTACCTGTACAAAATTGCAAGAGAAGGGGCCCCAGGATGCAATGAATGTGGTGCGGCAAGCCGTCGTGACAAGGGAGGAGGCTGCAGAATGGCAATGCTAGGCGTATTGTTCGCTGAGTCGCTACGAGGATGGCAATCATAGCGGGGCAGGCGCCGATATGCACTCCTCCTCTCACCACCTGAATCAAGTCAGGACGTGGCCAGATGGCCATGCCCTGGGCTGTCGAGGATTGTATGTCATTAGATCTCTCTAGCACCCCACAAAAAGGTGGAAGGAGCCGCTGTAGTTTTAGTAGGTATTCCGATCTCCCAAAATCTGGCGAGTCCCACAAATATGCCCGAAAAAAGTCAGGAAATTAGAAATCAAATACAAATGCTATAGAATCCGTAAGAATATTTTTATTGCAAATGTGCAATACTCGCGTAAGCATTAATTTTTTATTAAGAATGTGATTGTATAACATATTTCAAACATTTATAAGATAAATATCAGCAATTTATAATTAAAATTCACTTTTAATCAATTTTTTAAGTAATTTTAAGAGAATAAAAAATAACATGAATTCAATTTCCATTTAAAATTTTCACTTATAATTCAACCTTAACATACCCGAAAGAGGTTCATTTTTCATCAAAATTAATTCTCAGGTGTACACAATTTTCTGTGAAACTAATATTGTTCCGTAGCGCGAACGACACAGTTTTAATTAAAGCAGTATAGCTTGTGTACCTGAAGACTGTAAACGCCTATTGTTATTATTTCTATTCACCAAACTGTCACCTTCACATTCGTATAGTCAAATATAACTTTATTAGTACAAACGTGTATATGTTCATCCGTATTTTCATAAATCTATATATATAAAAAAGTTGTGTTAGTTACAACACTTATAACTCGGCTGCACCAATTTTTATGATTTTTATGTTTTTGAGTTTGTTGTCGTCGGGAATAGCGATATAGGATATTAAAACATGCTATTAATAAACAAAAAAAAATATTTTTAGTTTAATTAGTTCTAAATGTTCATTTATTGATATAATGTAACCAATGGCAACTGACAGCTCACGTCATTACGTGGTCTAATGGTTTGGTTGGAAAATACCACGAAAATTTGAAATTAAATTTGACCGGTCAGAGTTCGTTTTGTGCGAGTGTTACGAATTTTTACGAATTTTGTTATTACAAAACATATTATGTCTATATTGTCATCATCAATGCCGCGACCAATAAGATCAAATCTTCCTCGACAAAGCCGTAACGCAGTTAGAATTCGAAACATAACGAATGTAACCACGGCAGAAAAACAATTTATTGCACGGGAAGACCGACGCGTTAATATAGCCCAGCTCCGTGCTTCTTAATCACAAGAGTAAAGCGAGGCAGGTCGTGCTGTTGACAATGCGAAATCGTCGAGCAAATCTCAGAGCTCAATAATTAGTTAATTTTCAACGCATATGAAGGAAAATGTCGTATAACACAAAGTAATTCTTCGTCTTGCTGGCACGTTATTAAAATACTTGATTTTTTGAATTTATATATTATTCATATTTATTCAACATTCTCCTACTCTTATCCCAATTACTTGGGGTCGATACAATATGTACTCTTCTTTCATAGTACATATTGTAAAAGTTATTGGCAATAGTTTTATGATCGGCCGTCTACCAGACGTCAACCCTCCTTGGGAATGTAATTGTTGATCAAAGGGCATCAGATGGAGTTGACCGCGGTCGTTATAAGGCTCGTAGTCGTCTTTTATGACATCCACGAGCAAAGTAAGGGTCAGTAGTATTTGTAGCCGCTACCACATAGCTAAAGATAACTTAATACATTTAAATTAATCGAAATCTGCTCATCTCATTCATTAACTGTTAGGCGGAACGAAGTGTGCCGGGTACGCTAGTTAAGAATAAAATTATTATTATTATCAAAATTATTAATTTTATAAGCCGGTCGATATAATTACAGTGGTTGACAAACTACACATACATACATACATATAATCACGCCATATCCCTTGCAGAGTAGGCAGAGAGAACAGAGTGCCAGAGAACTCTATATCTCCTTGCATACTTCACTCGCTTCCTCACAATTCATAATTCTCTTCATACACGCTCGAAGGTTTCGGAGACTCTTGACTCCACCTTCCTTCAGTACGTGAGCAATCTGGTCTAGGTAGGTTAGTCTCGGTCTCCCGCGATACCTACATCCTTCCACTTTCGCATTGTATATCTGTTTGACAAACTCATTATTCAAAAGAACCAAATATAAACAATACAAAATTGAAGTTTATTCGAAGAACCTTTATTAAAACTAAAGCTTTGTTTTTTTTCCATGATGGTATAAAATTATAATTCATCACCCCTTCCTCTTGCCCGCAGGTGTTGCAAAAGACGACTAAGGCACATGCCTTATATATATTACATAATATAACTATAACATCTGTGCAATGATGACTCATGGCACAGAAACGATGTTCCTAAAGGTAAACCTCATGATCAAACTCAAAGTAGCTCAGCGTGCTGTGGAGCCATTCACGGTTATCGCACGGTGACGACCGAGACAGCGTGTGCATTGGCCGTAACCCCCTGTGGGACCTGGAGGTGGAGATGCTCACCGATCTCTATCGGCGGGTTTCTGCAATACATGACGAAGGCGGCGTTGTGTCATCTAGGGAACTGGTCGCCAGGCGTGAGGATGCTTGCCAGGACGTTTTTTTTTTCACATTGCCTGTGTGTAACCCGGTTGTAGAGGCCTCGATTCGGACCCGTTAAGGCTCTCCGGCCTGTGCTGATTGAATCAGTGACGCGGTGGCATGGAATTCTCTCTTTCTGAATGGTGCAGATGTTGTCGGGGTATAGATGCTTCGGCAAATGTCTGCACACAGTCGAAGGAGATGACTCTCTCCTACCAATACATTACAATATGCTCGAGGATTGCGTGACCTGGGCTCAGTAGCGTTGTGGACTCGTCGCTGCCATCGGTTCTGACCTGACGCTGCCGGCCGTCGTGACAGCGATGGTTAACAGCGTGAGGAACTGGGAGACGATCACCGCATTCGAGGAGGTAGTGGAGCAAGTCCGGGAGGATATCCTCCATGGAGACTCGAGCCGCCGCCGACGCCTTAGGTGGAGCAGGCGTAAGTACCAGCGCCTGATGCCGCCCTAGTGGAGGCAGTGGGTTACCGGACGGGGATTAGTCCGATCGCTCAGAGCGAGGCCACACTGCGTGAGGACGATGCCCCAACGGTGAAAGTTGCTGAGACATTGACTCGAGAGGATACCTGTGAGTGAGACCACCGGGTAGAAAATCCAAAGATAGATACCGGGTTCCGGTAACCCACTAGCCACGCGTCGAGAGGTACTAGAGGGCGTGTCTATAGGGTCACACACCGTTTTTCCTGTCGCCCTGGACGGAATTAACGGGATGTGCGCACATCATTGCTTGTACGAAGTCAAAATGGCTCTGAAACAGTCAAAGAGCGGAAAGGCAGCGAGATGATGAAATTACCATAGAGCTCCTGAGAGCAGGCGGCAAGCCGATTTTAAAAGCCCTATAGAAGCTGTTTAATTCTGTCATTCTCAGGGGCAACGTTTCAGAGTCGTGGTGCAATAAAACGCTCTTAATGAATTACAGACCCATCTCATGCCTAAGCTACGTATACAAATTGTTTGTGTACAAAAGTCATTCCAAACTGACTTGCGAGCAAACTAACCCAGCTTCCAGCCGCCTGAACAAGCCGGTTGCCGAAATAGTTATAGGACCATAGACCACATTCACACGATTCGCTACATTATACAGAAAACCAAGGATTATGATCGGCCTCTGTGTCTAGCGTTTGTGGACTATGAGAAAGTATTTGATTCTGTTAAAATTTGGGCAGTACTGTAGTTCCTTCAGCGGTGCCAAATTGATTACCGATATATCGAAGTGCTACTATTTCGGTCTGCATCCAAGATAAGAGTACGAAATCGATCCTGTTGCAGAAATGTATGAGACCGGAAGACGTTATTTCTCCAAAACTGTTCACCACTGCGCTGGATGTCTTCAAGCTTTAGACTGGACTTGACTCAGAATCAACATCAATGACGAATATATCACTCACCGTCAATTCGCATATGATATCTTAGTCATGGCAGAATCCCTGGAGAGCCTTGTCACCATGCTCAATGACCTCAGCAAGGTTTTCCAACTAGTAGGGTTGCAAATGAACATAGACAAGACGAAAGTCATGTCTAATGTCCATGTCATTTTTGTAGCGGTCCTGGCTGGGAATGCGATTCTCGAAGTTGTCGATCGCTATATTTACATCGTACAAACCAAACAGTCCAATTAGATACAATTTCGAGAAAGAGGTTAGCTGACAAATCAGTTAAGTTCTCATAATGTGCTACTTACTCTAACATGCATACGTATTTTATATAATATGCAACCATTAAATAGAAAAATAATTTGGAAAATCCAAAAGTGCACGCCTCATAATTTTTATATAATTTATCATTTACTATTAGTCAATGCCAGAAATAAAAATAAAATTAAAGAAAAAGCCTTTTATAAACAAGCTTTTATTATTTGGTAAAAATAAAATAAAAAGTTAAAAATAAGTTAACTCTAATAAGATATATAACACTTTATAAGTTCATTGTAACCTTTAACGATATTTTTATTAATCTTCAACAACAAAATAATTCCATATCGTACATAATTATACACTTTTAACACTAAAACTTTACACCATAATTATTATTATCTTCCCGTTTCTATCACAGTCCCAATTTTATAAATAAAAGCGTGTTGTATTTACCCGACTGCGCAACGCAAAGGAGTGGTATTGTGTTTAACAGTCTATGTATGTATGTATGTTTGTATGTTCCTTTGAAGCACTATATAGACCAAACGGCTGGGCCGATTTTTAAGATTCACACGTCAATCCATTCCTCTTAGTCCGGCGAGTGTCACTAAAGACATGACGTTAGTGAAAATTCAAAATGGACTGGACGCCATATTGTGAAAATGAAAAAAAAATAATAATAATAGGTATAAGAAATAAGAGAAGTAAATTTCATAAATCATCACGTACAAACAAGAATCCTATTAACTCTATAATATTGTCATTAAATGAAATATCAACCAGTAATCCCTGACCTTGACATTGTAATTTTGATATGAAGACTATCCGCCCCTGGATTAAAGCGTCGAGATATTGAGTGCCGCTTAAGAGCATTTATATAAGCTTAGCAGTGAAGATATTGTGGCATGGAATTTCATTATATACTTATTATAAAATTCTTGTTGCATTGAAAGAAGAAGAAAGAAAGAATGAAAGAAAAACATTTATTTTGTTCTCGTTAAAAGCTGAAATGAAAATAAACAGAACTAAAGAAAATAACTTCTGGTATAAAATAATAAACGAGAAACAAAACAGGCTATTGACGCAGCTTTGGCTATTTATTTTATAAAATAGCGCTCATATTCTGCCAACACCTGGTACATTTTAAAGAAATTATAAAAACATGACTAGTATAAAAATGTGAGAGTGTGTGTGAGTGTAATGATGTATGACTAATTTTAATATAAGTATAACAACAACATTGCATACATATATAATATATAAATAAAATTGTCAATATTTAATAAAATATATATTTTTAAGGGAGTATCGAAACTTCGCCCTAGATAAGACAGTGTCATTGCGAATTAAGTAAATGTTGTTTTAAAGTTTTGTTAAAAATAAATACAATTGATGATATTTTATGCAGGTTTATTTGCCTTTACTGGGTACATATCCTTCTCTTGCCTCAGTGTGGTCGATAAGTCTTACCAATTTGAAAGATTAATAGTAATAATCTTATTGTCTGAAGGTGGTCTGGTGGTGGTATAGAAATAAAAGAAAAACAGTTTATTTCTCCCTCAAAGGGAGAATATGAATGGCAAGGAAGCGGTACCAGTGGCCGGCCCAAGAGCAATGGGGAGGCAATACAGTGGGTTATGGGGTCACGCCCTTCCCCTCCGTCACCCCAGACGAGGCGGGCGGCGTATGTCCGGACCACGGCCCATTCAAAAAAAAAAAGATACAAATATGTATATAATTTAATTAACATTAATTACTAATAGATAAGCCAAGAGATACGTAAATACTCGAAGCTGGAGTATCACCCGCGAATAAGCTAAAGGATCGCTTACTCAGCATCTTGTTGTGGTGTTTCAGGGTGGCGCAGGTGCTTACCGGACACGGGGTCTTCGGTAAGTACCTGCACAGAATTGGGAGAGAAGAGGCCCCAGGGTGCCATGAGTGTGGCGCGCCAGTGGACGATGCGCGCCACACACTGGAGGTATGCCCCGCCTGGGGGCCTCAACGCCACGTCCTGTCGGCGGTCATTGGAGGGGACCTGTCGCTGTCGACCGTCATCTCGAAGATGCTCGATAGCGACGGGTGCTGGTCGTCGATGGCCTCCTTTTGCGAGGAGGTCATCTCTACAAAAGAGGCGGCGAAGCGGGGACGCGAGGCAATTGCGTCTGCAAATTCGCTCCGCCGCCGGCGGCCAGGGTGGAGGAGGCGTCGATATGCGCACTTCCTCCCACCGCCTTGAATGACGACAGGGCGTGGGCCAATGGCCAAGCGTTGGGGTGCCGGGGATCGAATGTCAGTAGACGATCTCTCTGGCACCCCGTAAAAGCGCGGAAGGGGCCGCTGTGGTTTTAGTGGGTATGCCGGTCAGGCAGCTGGCGGGCAAGTCCCACACTCCCCTTTGCCTGTCACCAGCGGGGGATAGCGCGGAAATGCGTTTCCACAGCATGAAAAAAAAAAAAAAAAAAAAAAAACTTGTTGTGGTACCTTTCACTCAGTAAAATGAGATGATTGTCGACAACACAACGGATAACAACTATAATGCGCTTTTATATATATAATGAAAAAAATATATAAAAAAGTTGTATGTACATATTCGCTAGACATAATGCATTTTTTTTATTATTCTGTCACTCAATAAAATAAAACAGATTATAACGCAGAACTTTAGCTTTTAAAAAAAAAAACTTTAGCTTTGGGCCCTGTACCAAAAATATAATCATCATCATCATCATCACAGCCTATAAATGTCCCACCGTTGGGCTCGGGCCTCCTCCATAATGGGAGGGAAATTAACCTACTACACCGCGCTGGTCAGACGTGTTGGTATAGGGTTTTGTTTCGAGTTTTCCTTCTCTCGCATGGATGTTATATGTGTTTTATATCCCATAGTCGTCTCGTACGACCACCCACGGGTAAGAGATGGGGTGGTGAATAGTATTCTTACTCCGTCACCACACGGAAACAAAAAAAACAAAAAAAAATACGAGCCGGAAATTTAATGTCCTACTACAGCTCATGCTGGTGTAAGTGGTAGCACAATTGGGCGGGCCACCGAAGTTAAAATCGAGTACCGGTGGTCCGCTCGCACGGCGAAGAGAGAAGGTTTTACGGTGGGTCTATGGGGTCACGCGCCGCCTTTCCGTCACCCCGGACCGATTCAGCGGGGCGAGACGCACCCATAGCCCACGAATAAAAAAAAAAAAAAAAAAAAAAAGTGGTAGCACAATTGGATGTCTAGTAGGTGTGGGTTCGATACCCATGTGTGATATTAATTTTTCGCTCGTAATCAAGTTTTTATAAATAGTCAAGCATGTTAAATGCTAAATTTCAGTAATTTGTGCATCTATTTATATTTATTTTTACCCGACTGCAAAGGAGTGGTATTGTGTTTAACAGTCTATGTATGTATGTATGTATGTTTGTATGTTCCTTTGAAGCACTATATATACCAAACGCCTGTGCCGATTTTTATGATTCGCACATCAATCGATTCCTCTTAATCCGGCGAGTGTCACTAAAGATATGACGTTATTGAAAATTCAATATGGCGACTACTGGACGCCATATTGAGAAAATAAAAAAAAATAATGTCAACAAACTATATCGAGTGGGGTATCGTTAAATAGGTATTTAAAAATCATTATTAGTTTTATTTCAACATTTTTCGATTTGACTGACCGTTTAGGATCTATATCGATTTAAAGTTTCGTAACAACCTTTCTCACATATAGGTTTCTTAGACAGTAGAAATTTACGATGAAAAGACGAAAAATTCATATAACTGGATGTGGATGGACATATATTGAAGTATCTAGTAGGTATATTGTCCAATATACCATAGGTAGTCCTACCTAAAGTATCTAATGTCTGACGCGGTCGCCCATCTCCAATTTCTAACGATATTGTACTTTAATTCAGTCGAAAAACTATATATAGTTCGGTACTTACCTACTTATTAATAAATAAGATAACTATAGCTACCTAGGTATTTATAACTAAAAAGTATAAAATAAAAAAAATGATTAAAAAAATCAAAAAACCCGACTGCGTAAAAAGTCACCAAAACTACGTACATAATAAAAAAAAATGAAAAGAAAAAAACAAGCACTTAGATGTCCGGTGGTCTAGAATTCCATAATACATTATTGAATAAATACTATTGCAGAAAATGAAATATATTTTAATTATAGAACATGACAACTGAACAGTCGGGATCCATTAAAAAATTAGATTTGCTGTCGAATAAAGGATGCCGACTGTTCAGTTGTCATGTTCTATTATTAAAATATATTTCATTTTCTGCAATAGTATTTATTCAATAATGTATTATGGAATTCTAGACCACCGGACATCTAAGTGCTTGTTTTTTTCTTTTCATTTTTTTTTATTATGTACGTAGTTTTGGTGACTTTTTACGCAGTCGGGTTTTTTGATTTTTTTAATCATTTTTTTTTTGACAGGCTGTGTTCTAGCCTTCCTCCAAACCAAATGTTCGTTGCGATAGAGGTAAGTGATTACATAATCTGACTTATCATACCTTCTTCGACCATCTACAACCAATTCCTTGACTTCGCTGAAGTTAAAATTTCTAAAATAATATGAAGAATTATAAAATACTTACTTGAAGCGAATCCAAGTTTTAAAATGTCTTTGGCTGGCAGCTAAAAATAAAAACGAGGCCACTTCAAACGCAACGGAAGTCAACGCTATAAAATGTTCGGGTCGTTACTTAAAATTAGACGGCCAATTTCCGTCCCCAAATGTCACTATAACTGAAAGTTAACTGAACCGAGATTAAATTATGAAGTAAATTGTTGAAATTTTTCCTGCACTTTTCATAATTATTATCAACAATTGCTTTGTGGTGACGAAACAAGAATGAAACCATCCCTTTCTTTGAAATGAATAACGTAGAATACGACCATAGGATGTAGATAATTAAATTAAATCGATGGATAAGAAATAAAATTCTAAAGAGAAGCCCATACCAACCATTTTAATTAGTAATTGCCTCTTATTGCCAAGTCCTTAATCATATACATACATGATCGTCTTACAAAAATAAGAATGTTATTTTGCTTATATTACTCTATATTGCCTTATTGCTGTAAGCATTAAACTGTTGGTCGCGAGGTTCCAAATCAAAAATCTTTTTTAAGAACAGTATTTTTATTTCTATACACATAATACACATAATTCGGAACCGCAGTCAACAACTGGCAAGATCTTATAATGATTATAATCTTGAAAACTCTTTTCATATACTAATACTAAGAGGTAAGATAGTTATTTCATCATCCTCATCATTCTCTTACTCTTATCCCAATTGCTTGTGGTTGATACAATATGTACTCTTCTTTCATAGTACATATTGCAAAAGTTATTGGCAAAAGTTTCATGACCGGCCGCCTGCCTGACGTCAATATATATTAGTTATTTATCTTATATAATAATTATCAATGAACCTATCGACAATATCGAAAACCACGCCTCGAAACCCAAATAGAGATAGACATGTAGTATATGGGAAAATATATAGTTGCACGTCGTTCCTTCCGCTACTCTGAACGGTTCGCCTAGGTCTTAAAAAGCAAAACCTATAATAATACTCGCCTAAACATCAGAAATTTAAAAAAAATACAGTCAGTTTTCTATTTTTCGTTGCCATAATTTTATGACATTTTTTACATTAAGATTTTTAAGCTATTGCATAGCTTCTATCGCGGGCCTTGAGCGTGGAGACCGAGTCCAGAAATTCCGTAACGAAAATAACCTAACACCCCCCACTCCAACCGGCACAGCGGTGATACTTTTTAGTTTTGCCATCTATCGATGAATAGCAGAACTTTTAATGACTTTTTGAAATATCACGCTTGTCTCTTTAGTTCAGCAACTCGCCTCTAGCTGGCATTGGTTGTATGCGTAATCCCCTTCTTCGCCCCGCAATCTGGTGACTCATGCCTGCTTAGAGTTTCAGCGTTAGGGCACCTCCTCTTTGTATTTACTTCATGGTACGACTCAACGAAGCTCGCACGAATCGAGACGAGCTGCTCCGAAATCGGACGAATATGTAATCAGCTGTTTATGATCAAGTATATAGGTGTATAGGTATTTATCATCTATGTACAACAGTGAATATCTGTACTCGTAAATAAATAATTATAATTGCATAAGTTGATAAAAAATGCTATGCAATAGCTTTTTATATCTACGTTCATTATGCCACGATAATACGGTCGTAGTGGATATCAAAAAAGAAGGGTCAGATGAATTACGGTTAAGTTTCAACCACGGGGAGACCTCTTGTACTTATAATATGCTGTCTCCTTTAGACCTCTTGTACTTATAATATACGTGTTATGTATACATATATCTCTAATCCGTGTGGTGACGGAGTAAGAATACAATTCAATACACCCTATCTGAGAGGAGACCTGAACCCAACAGTGGGACATATATGGGCTGTGATGATGATACATATCTATCAGCACATCGATTAGTTCATCAATATTCACTATATTGTATACATATGTGTCCCCCTGCGAGGGAGAAATAAACTATTTTTTTTCTTTCTATCAACATAGCAAATTCCTTATTTATTAACCAAAATATTCACATATTATACTGTTCTTTTTTATATGTCCACTTTTAAAACATTTTACGATGAAAACTCTCATATTTGAATAGGTACACAATGTACTGCCTATTGTTAAGATTAAGACAAACGAATATAAACTGTAAAAAGAAATAGATAAAAATATTTAAACAAGTTTTAACAAACGTCTTCTATTTTAAAAACCAAAACGAGGTTATAATATCATACAATTCCTTGCTTTTAATGTTTTATCATTATCGTTATTATGTTAGCTCATAGTTGTGCATCTCACTTCTGAGGCCGCACTTCCTTCACAATACAAAAGAATTTAACCTATACTAGGCTAGCTGAATTGGTTGTGTTTTTATTATATAGTAGCAAACTAGCAAGCAGCACACGTGCCTTTGCAATACCAGAGGTACAGCTAGGCCGCTGCCTACTAATGAAAACCCTAAAACCCACCCAGATAGTAAGGCTGCCGGGTCCTTTGGTCACCGAATAAAACGCAGCACCACATTTCCACTACTCAGACGTCGATTTTCTTTAAGAATTAGTACTATCCCAGACGGACAGACCCGAGGCTGACAGCAAAATGCCAACAGTGTATTTCATCTACTATCACAAATTTAGTAACCGGTATATAATAGTGAACCATGTTCTATTTGTGAACAAATCTTATGTCCATCTGTGAAATGTAGAAAGAAAAGATTAAACATCTATTTATCGATGTAATATCGTAAATCATTATAACCCCATCACAATGCATTAGAATGTTATGTAGACCAGACGCCATATTGGTAGCGCGCCTGGAAGTCCCGAAAATGTTTTATGCATCTGCCTAGCGCTTAAGAGGATTGCACAAGACTTTATTTTATGTCCTCAAGTGATTTTTTACGCTTATTTTTATGGAGTTTACATACAATTGTTTTATCATTTCAGCTCATATATGTCCCACTATTGGGCTCGAGCGTCCTAACAGTGGAAAAGAAATTGACCTAATATACCTACCACGTTGGTCAGACGTGTTGAATTAGGATTTTGTTACGACATTCTTTTTTTTTTAAAGGCAATGGTCTGGACATATCCCGCTTGAACCATCTGAGGTTATGGAAGATCACCGCACGACCTCAATACCTACCACATCCCCTCCTCGTCGCTATGATTCGTTGACGTTGGCAGTCTGTCTGAAATCGTGGTGATTTTGACATAACATCCTCTTTATAAGACGACCTATAACCAATTTTTCTACTACTCTCTGCACCAAGGACTCTACTCTCTGCACCAAGGAAATAATCCTTGGTGGGAGACTCAACAAACATATAATTAACGGACATAAATTAACTATAGAAAATAGAAGAATAATTTATGCATTACACAAAATATTGTTTTGCGTGAGAATTGAATCTATGACACAGCACTGTAGGTTGGTATCTCACAAACTTAGTCGTTTATAGGTTTGATTTTCAATATAACTCCTCGTCTATAGTTAGAAATGTTAATCCCCAAGCAATGGATAGGGAAGAAAAAGTTGCAACCATTTGTATTCATTATACTGATTAAACCTCTAAGAATAGCTCGTGGATCTACCTTGTGGGGGGTATTAGATTAATGGGGAATAGAAATAGTAAATAACATGATTCAAGGTGAATAAATAAATTCCTTTGTAGGGACGAAGTAATAATAGAATTGTCGTTAGTCATTAATTAATCGAAGGATTAACACATCCGTATGGTGATGGAGTGAAAATACAATTCACCAGCCCCTGTTCGGCCTGACGGAATACCCCCTGAAGGTATCCTCTCCTTGACCGACGGACGATCCGCCTGACGATCTCCTCGGTACCGAGAGTCACATGGCTTGCCGCCTCCTCCAGCGTCCCACCGCGGGCTGTGACGAGCGTGTCGTCGGCATAACAGATCACGCCCAGCCGGGCGGGAGGCTCACTGTCAAAACTCTTGCCTCTGGAACACTACACTATCCCCATATTGGTTGGCATGTCCACAAGTGAACGGTGAAGGGCTGAACTTAAAGAATTGTTTTTTACCAGTCATATAAAAAATATCTATATTTTCAGGTCTGTTGTAATTTACTGCAGAGATGATAATAGTTAAAATATTGACTTACCATGCCAAGTATCGCGAGTTCGATTCCTGTGCAGCACAATATTTTGTGGTATCTAGAAATTATCGACGTCTGAGCAGTAGCAATATGCTGTTGGGCTTCATTTAGTGAGCGAGAGAGCCGGCAGTCTAACTTTCTGGGTTGGTAGCCAGCGGCCTCGCACCATTAGCAATAAAAAGCAGTATTAGGCAAGTACGTTGTATTTAAAAAAACATCAATTCTATCTCTTATAAAGTTTTACAAAGACAAAACATTGGTTAAAAGTGTTCACTAAAATGTTTTACGTGCTTACGCATTTGTTCTAACAAAGATATAAGGTAATACTGGAAGTTGCATCAATTAAAATTACCACAGTCCTAGTATCTTTGCTTTATACATAACGAATTAAGAATTACTAGTACACCACCTTTTTGTAGCAGGAAAGATGGAAGGGCAGAGTGTGACCCCATAAACTGCCTTATCACGTCCTTAATACGATTGGGCTAAGCATTGATAATATTTCTGTGGCTTCTGTAGCCCATCCAAACCACGGTAATAAGCAAGGATAAAGAAAATACCCGAAGCGTAGCCCTTAAACAATTAGCTTCTCTAAGGGTGATAAACTAATCCGTGGTTCGATCACCCACAGAAGAAAATCGATAACAGTGCTGTGTGGTAGCGGCTACGAATACTACCAACCCTTACTTTGCTCGTTGAGGTCGTAAAAGATGACTAAAAGTTTTATATCTACCAGTGCCAATACCATGTGATGCCATTTGGCCAACAATTACATTCTCAAGGAGGATTGACGTCATGCAGGCGGCCGGTCTTAAAACTATTGTCAATAACTTTTAAAATATGTACGAAGAGGATTACACATTGCGTCGATCTTTTGTTTTTTTATTTGCAGTGGACTATGGATACGTCTCGGCCCGCCAAATCAGTCCGGGGTGAAAGAAGAGGCGGCGCGCGACCCACAGACTCACCCAAACCCGCTCACACGGCGAAGAGAGGCTCTTCGCCGTGTGAGCGGGCCACCGGTACCCGATCTTTGTCTTCGGTGGCATATTGCGTCGATCCTGGGTCAAGAACAGGAGAATGATGATATAATTTATCTGCTGCGTGTCGGCGGCTACGAATTCTACTGAAAACTGACATATAGTTACGTACTTGCTTTAAAATATAATAATAATGATGAGTTTTATTGATTCTGAAAAATTATCTACACATATATAGAAGACAAAAATTATTTCTATCTATGTCCGTTATAGACTTTTAAACCATTCCAGTTGAATGTCTTCTAGGTAGATTTCATTAGGAAGACAATATAATAAAAAATATTAATATGATTTTAGACCACTCATAAAATGTATTAGGCACATATTCAATACACGACGTCGAAGTGTTGGTACGCTGAAAAATCTTCAACTCAAAATATAAAAGTTAATAAATAAAGTCGGATTTTTTTTGTAATGGTTTCTGATGTTTACACGAGTATTACGCATTTGAAATAAAACTACTTTTACGTATTCTATGGCGTTTATAATTGATTTTTAATTTCCGGACATATTTTAACAATTTACTGTAACCAAGGTTACGGGAGGACCCGTAAATAATAACGCGATAGAATCGGCCTTTTTTATTGAATAACGCGATAGAATCGATCTTTTTTATTATATTTTACGATTGCATTATAATCGTATTTATATGATGTCACATCTAGCTGTCAAGATCATTTGTTGTAAGTTAATAACGGCTCTCAAGCGGTAGCAATAGATCTTTTGGCGCGTGACAAATAAAGACTGATTATGTTACAATATTGCATGTTTGTTTGTATATACTGTTGCAACATTTCCTAGTCTGTCACTATAGAGAATTCGATTTTGTGTAGTTGGTAACATAGTTGGTAGAAATATTTATATTTATTATAAAAGAAAATATTTGGTCCCAAATATTTACTGCTATAATATTATATGTTATGTTTTTTTTTTATAGCTTATGGCGGCAAACGAACAGGCAGCACACCTGGTGGTAAGTGTCACTGCCGCACATGGACCTTTGCAATACTAAGGGTATAGCTAGGCCGCTGCCTACCAATACACACCACAAACCCACCCCAGTTGGGCTTCCAGCTCCCTCGCTCACCGAACGAAGCGCAATAGCACATTGCCACTACTCAGACGTCGATCTTCTGTGAGAGTGTGGTACTACCCCGGACGGACCGGCCCGCGGCTGTAGACAGAGGACTGTGCACAGCGTGGTCCTACCACTGTTAAAATGTTTACAGCCAAGAGCCGGTTCGTCCTGGGTAGTAACCAAACTCTTGAAAAAATCAACGTCTAAGTAATGGCAATATGCTGCTGCACTTCCTTTTGTAAGTGAGAGAGCCGGCAGACCAGCACTATTTTTTTTGCAGCACTTTCTTGGGTTTGGGGTTTCCATTGGTAGGCAGCAGCCTAGCAATGCCCCTAGTATTTTTTATTATATACTAGCTTCTGCCCGCGGCTTCGCCCGCGTAAAAGTTTCCTTACCTAAAGTTTTTGATCCCCTATTTTTATTTTTGACCGTCGGTAATACAGTGCAACGGTATTACAATACTCAGGGTAGGAACTTCATTACTGGACTGCTAGATGGCGTTGAAGAAGCTAGATTTTGAGATTTTTTGACAAACAATTTTTTTATTATTCATATAAAAATTTTGATATTTTTTTTTAATAAAAAGTATCCTATGTTACTTTTAATACCTCCAAGAATATGTGTACAATGTTTCATGATGATCGGTTGAGTAGTTTTAGCGTGAAAGCGTAACAAACAAACTTACATTCACATTTATATATTAAGTAGGGATTATATATTGCTAAGTTCCATGGCTTGTAGTAGCCTTATGACGAACGTAACGGCTACGACACTGTCCCTTCTTGGTGGGAAGCTCTATCTAATAGAGGACGTGCATGTACTGATCCTTATTCAGCCTTTCACCGTACGTAATATAAACCGCCGTCATAAATGGAGGGATAGTAGCGTACGTACCCTATGTTTGGCAGACTAGTTGGCGATCACTGTGAGATATTTTACATACATACATACACATACATACATACATATCATCACGCCATATCCCTTGCAGGGTAGGCAGAGAGAACAGAGTGCAAGAGAACTCTATCTCTGCATACTTCACTCGCTTCCTCAACATTCATAATTCTCTTCATACACGCTCACCGGTTTCGGAGACTCTTGACTCCACCTTCCTTCAGTACATGACCGATCTGGTCTAGGTAGGTTAGTCTCGGTCTCCCTCGGTACCTACATCCTTTCACTTTCGCATTGTATATCTTCTTAACCAGACGTCCGTTCGGCATTCTTTCCACATGTCCGAACCATATTTTACATAACCCTGCATAAAGTTGCTATCCACTCTCCAGGTACAATCTTTACCCCTTACTTTTACAAGTCTTAGAGGTAATAAAGTATGGCGATAACTATAACCTTATTCCGTTGCTACGCTGAAGGCTTTTTTGCAGGCTAAAGTCCGGAGCCATGCCATCAGTTCCATCCAGGACGAAGAAAAAGCGTCGCGTGACCATAACCCCCGTGTTTCCAACCCATCCCCATGAGGCTGACCACTGGTATCGAATCCTTGCCGTCCGTGGCCAGCAGCACGCTGAAGGTTGAAAGATGATGGTTTATATAAGTAAAAGAGGCATTTATTCCTAAATTCAAAGTATAGTCCAAAAAAACAAAAAATCTATATTGTTCGGATGAAGTAGATGAAAGCAAGGACGTTAAGTGGGTGAGAATCCTCGTAAAGATAAAACAAGGAGCGATGTGGGAGCTATGAACTGTATTCCGTTTGCGATAATATTGAGAATTATATGGAGGGTTCAGTAGGCTATTTAAAGGTCAATTCATATCAAACGCTAACATGCTCGTGACATTTTTCAAACGATAAGTCCATATATATTTTTCATTTCAAGTGGTGATGAAGAAATAATACAATTCATCACCCCTATCTTCATCGTGGGTACCTTAAAACATGACTAATATGAATATAACATCTACTCAAGAGTCGCTGTATGGTAATGGCTACGAATACTACCCGCCCTTATATTGCTCGTGGATGTCGTAAGAAACGACTAAGAGCTTTATATTGGCCTAAGCCTACTTCATCTGATGCCGTTTGGTCGATAATTACATTCACAAAAAGGATTGACGTCAAGTAGTTGGCCAGTCTTAAAACTTTCAGTACTATTTGCAATGTATACGATGAAAGTAAAGTATGACAGAAGATACTTCAAATAATTGAGTTAAAAGCAAGATAATAATAATGACAACATTTATTCAAGAGCAGAGAATTCAAAGTAAACCCTATATCAATTTGTCTGACCAGCATAGTATAGTAGATAAATTTTCTCCTATTTTCTGGAACAGTAGGAGGATGTAAATGAGCTGAGATTATTTTTCAATTTATAGTATAGTAGTAGTACAAGCTTTTAGTCAAGCATATAGCCATAATTGTCACGGTTGGCTTGGCGGGTGGGTTGGCGATTACAATTAGTGACAGGAACTATTGCCTATTATTCTGATGATCACTTAGCCTATTTTCACGACTACCACGGTGAAGTATAGAATAAAAACATATATATTTTAATTCTGTTACCATACGCAAATCTCTCTTTTTTTTCTCTTACTTTATCATTTTTTTTTCTAATAAATATTTTGTATATAATTTATGTAAGAAAAATGTAGAAATATTAATATTAAAAGTAACTGTAAAAGAAATAATTATAAAAAACAAGCTCACAATGTTAGAATAAGAATTTTCCAATACAATAATGTCCAAGATCATGAATAGTATGTTAGATGAATTTTTAATTTAATAAGCGCGCATGTTTAGTCATGTGATAAAATATAATCAAATGCATGTCACTATCGGCTATTTTTATACAAAATACTAGTTCTGCCCGCGGCTTCGCCCGCGTAATAGGTTACTTTTCTAAAGTTTTTCATCTCCTATTTTTATTTTACCCCTTAAGGTTTATATCTAATCAATAGCCTAAAAATAAGTTTCAAGGCTTTAAAAATGACGATACTTCCTTACAACTTTTCATCCCTCTTTACAACTCTTTTTTGCTTTAAAAAGTAGCCTATGTCCTTTGTTAGGCTCTAGACCATCTGTGTACCAAATTTCATTTAGATCGGTTCAGTAGTTTTGGCGTGAAAAAGCGACAGACAGAGTTACTTTCGCATTTATAATATTAGTAAGGATAATCAAATCTATTGACAAAATTACAAGTTTAATGTTTATCACTTTAAAAACATTTTTAATATATTTAAGCTTTTTTATATATTTATTACCTATGTTATACAAATTAATAAATGATTTGATTTTATATCTCAAATATAAAATGTTGAGCATAGTTCCGTCAGATGTGAGTTGACCCTAAGAATGCTGAGAACTTAGAATAATGACACATCCATATAAACTATCCGTCTTTTGACTTAGAATAAACTTACAAGTGTTATTTACCCAAAAGTTTCATATTTATTAGTCATATGTAGGGTCCTTTATTATTCTAATGAAGGTTGGTGAAAGTTTTGTGTTTTTTTGGATCTTAAATATGAAATAAGATGTTGAATATAAATAAAGAAAATATGATATTTCTATTGATAGATATATTTTCTTTTATATTCTATATATTTGTTTTGCTTAGTTTCTAAATCTTTGTTTAGGAACGAGTTTCTATGAGAGCAAAATCCAACTATAACAGTAGCCCAGAGAGGACAAGTTAAGATTGTGATCATCGCCCTTTTGCCTTCATACGAGAGTAGTAAAAAGTAACACCCTTAGCTGATCATCAAAAGGATGAACAGTAGCACTCTCCTAGGAGATTTATAACACCAGTTCATCATCATTCTCCTGCTCTTATCCCAATTACTTGGGGTCGACGTAATATATACTCCTCTTCTAGCAAAAGTTAGTGGAAATAATTTTACGACCGCCCGCCTGCCTGACGCCAACCCTCCTTGGAAATTTATAACACCAGTTGCCATCACTATACCGGTTATCAAGCGTGGTAATTAAGGCAATAATCTTATACCTCATGGGGTAGAACATTTCTAAACGAATATAATTAATTTGTATTTTTTGCGTTACGATATTTGCGTAAGATCGATAGGTAAGAGAAAACATTTAATCGATGTGAGTTATTAAATTCATTTGTAACCATTTTATAACTTTGCGTTTTTAGTCTAAATTTTCAACTTGATATTTATTTTATTTTAAATAGAAATAAACTTTAATAACTTATATTTATTGTCCGTGTGGTGACGGAGTATGAATACTATTCACCACCCCCTATCTTACCCGTGGGTGATCGTACGAGATGACTAAGGGATATAAAACGCATATAACATCTATGCGAGAGAAGGAATACTCGAAACAAAACCCTATACCAACACGTCTGACCAGCGTAGTATAGTAGGTCAATTGCCCTCCCATTATGGAGGAGGCTCGAGCCCAACAGTGGAACGAGTATGAGTTGAAATGATGATGAACTTGAAATGATGATGAACTGTAGCGGGTTTAATAAATTTCTGTAATAACGATGACTTTTTGGATGTAAGACACCTAAAGTGTTCGAAACGTCGGGAAATTAAAAATCAAATACAAACGCGATAGAATTCGTAAAATTAGTTTTATTTCAAATTAGAATTATTTTTAATTATAGTCAAAATTTAATATAGGACCTATTAAATTTTCAACTGAGTATAGTTTTCTTTTTTTTTTTTTTTTTTAAATTATTTTCAATTATATGTGAAAGTATTCTATTTTACTCACTATATTATTGCTTACTACATGTCAGTATAAAGATAAAGCAATGAAAATAAACTATATATTTTGTTAACATAAACTACCATAAAAACTAAACTTAAAACATGGGATTGTTTACTACATAGGTCTGATTCAGTAAATAATCTTTTATTTCCCCTGACATACGCCCCTATACTCTGTTGGCTGCTTATATCTCGATGGAAATGAATGAAAAGATTTTAAACGAGGACGGAAATAATTTCGGGTTTAGTTAATGCACCGTCAGATGTAGAAAATCAAAAGATTAATTTAAATGAAACTACTTCAGCTTGTTTACTTAATAATACTTTAATATTTTATTAAAAACCACCCTGATATTTACGCGAGTTACACATTTGAAATAAAACAATTTTTATTTATACCAACCTTTGTTTTTTTTTTTTGCGGTGGGCTATAGATGCGTCTCGCTCCGCCAAATCGGTCCGGGGTGACGGAAGAGGCGGCGTGTGACCTCACAGACCTACTATGCAAACTCCTCTCTTCGCCGTGCGAGCGGGCCACCGGTACCCAATCTTTGTCTTCGGTGGCTCGCCAATATTTACACCCTGCATTAAGGAAATACTCTCTATATTGCGGGGGAGTTTACAAACATATAATTAACACAGACAAATTACACCCAGACTCACAACAACACTTTGTAGATCGCACAAAGTCCTGCGTAGGAATCGAACCTACGGTTCAGGCACGGAAGGTCGTAATCTTAACCACTACGCCATCTCTGCTATTAATATATTAATAACCTAGCTTGTTAAACGCTAAATCACATTCATTCGGATAATGCCGTCGTGGCATCGTTGAATACAGAATATAAAATCAGTACAATACAATACATACTTATAAAATCAGTACAATATGTAATCATTATCGGGTAGATGGCACACGTCTCCCACAAAGACGACAAAATAATACGAGCCGCAAATTGAATGTCATACGACAGCTCACACTTGTCTAAGTGGTATATATAAATTGAAGGACTAATCTAAAAATCATTTGTAAGTCACACAAAGAATTGTCCTTTTTTGGGAGGCTATAGTCTGGACACACATTGTCCACTCCTTCCGGGGCAACGGAGGGACGGCTCGTGGGCCCATAACCCACCATGCTCCCTCCCCATCGCCATTAGGCCGGCCACTGATTTTTTGACCGCTTTCTTGACATTCGTGACCAGCCCGGATAAAGAATTATCCTACGTGAAGATCGAACGTATAATACTCAGCACGAGAAGTCGGAACTTAGACAATTAAGGTATATTTGCAGTCATTAGCTACTGAAATTTATTTAGTAGAGAAAGAGCCGGAGTCGCAAATCCTCTGCACCTCCCTTACCATCCCCGTTCTATTCGCTAAAATTCTTCAAGTACGATAAATGATGACACGCCTGTGTGTCAGAAATTTACGAATACTAACTACTTGCCTACTTGATCTACCAGGAAACATAACAAAACATTCTATTTTAATACCACGATGGTTGACCATGGCAATAAAACTAAGACGTTAAGGATATTAGCAGTTTTATTGGTACGTGGAGTAATAAAATCTAAATGAAGTTGCGTGAATGAAGGTCAACTAGAGTTGTAGATAGGTATTATATAGCAACTTTTATCTTCTTGTGAACTCTCTAAAGATAAAGACATTTTGTACCGACCCACTTAACGTGTGATTAAGTTAAGCTAACAATGATTACGATGACAATTACTATATGATGATCTTCCTAGCTAAAACCAATCATATCTTTAATATATATAAATAACGCGTCACGTTGTTTGTCCGCGATGGACTCCTAACTAAACCGATCTTAATCAAATTTGCACAGCGTATGTAGTTTGATCCAACTTAAAAGATAGGATAGCGTCCATATCAATTTATAGTCGCAATATTATTTTATTGCAAATTATTTGTCTATTATTTGACAGTCACAATTAGCTGTTATCTCCAAATGATTCTAACAGATCTGTTGACTGGATTGAGTAAGTATTTAATAGATAGTGCAATGTTAAACGTACAAACGTTTCATATAGGCTACAATTTATTAGCATAACCATCACGTGTTACTGACCTTAGTGACTGTGTACTGTGACCTTAGCCACAGCATCGCTTGGCCGGTTCTGCTATTATACTATAAAGATTTCCAGTTTGAAGGTTTATCATATCTTTAGCGACTTTCTGCAGTGTAACCAGATAGTTAGCGTGTCCATGAACGATGATGATATCGACAATGTATAAGGACTCCTCAAGATTTATGCTTAATAAATTATATTTCATAATAAAAAACATTGACTGCTGCCAGCTCGTGGGTTTGATTCCCACGCAGGACAAAATTTTAAAGGAAAGGACAATACCTTAAGGTACTATTTTTTTTTATTGCTTATGGTGGCAAACGAGCAAGCAGAATATCTGATGTTAAGTGTGACTGCCGCCCATGGACCTTTATAATAATAATACCAAGGGTATTAGGCCGCTGCCTACCAATATAAACCCCAAACCCACCCAGTTGGGCTGCCGGCCCCGCGGCTGTAGACAGACTCAACAGCGTGGTCCTACCACTATTAAAGCCTACCACTACTAAGTCTGGGTATAATTTGTCTGCATTAATTATATGGCTATATATTTTAAAAATCCCTCAATACAAGTATTATTTTGCTTAGGGTGGTGTCTTTTTGCACGACGAGGGTGGCTCCTCATCGCTCAGCGAGATAGCCACCTGGCGCGAGGACGCCCGCCGGGACGTCATCGCCTGTTGAGTTATGCGGCTGGAGGGGCCTTTTTTTTTTTTTGGTGGACTATGGATTAGTCTCGCCCCGCCAAATCGGTCCGGGGTGACGGAGAAGGCGGCGCATGACCCCATAGACCCACCGTAAAAACTCCTCTCTCTTCGCCGTGCGAGCGGGTCACCGGGACCCGATTTTTAACTTTGGTGGCCAGCCCGGCGGTTCACCCTCGCGGGTTCCTCTCGTCGACGCCCCGACAGATTTCGCCGTCGGGGCGTCGCCCTCACGCGGTGGCCTTACGTCGGGTGACCGGACAATTCCCCGGTCCGATCACCCGAAGCCTCGGTTAGGGCGGCATCAGGCGCAGGTATTCGCGCCTGCGCCGCCCCGGCCGCTGGCGGCCCGGGGCGCGGGAATCCTCCCTTGCCCGTTCCGCCGCTTCCTTCTGCGAGATGACAGCCTCGCAGAAGGCGGCGACCGCGTCCCAGTTCCTGATGCTGTCGACCATCGCCCTCGCGACGGCCGGCAGCGTCAGGTCGGCACCGATGACAGCGACGAGGTCACGGCGCTGCCGCTCCCATCCCGGACACAGCTCCAGCGTGTGTTGCGCCGTGTCCTCGTCACTCCTGCAGTGGTGGCAGGCCGGAGTCCACTCCCTATACACGACCCTGTGCAGGTACAACCCGAAACACCCGTGCCCCGTCAATACCTGCACCAGCCGAAAGGTGAGGACTCCGTGCCGCCGCTCCATCCACTCTATCAATACGGGCCGGAGGGCCTCAACGGTCTCCACACCGTGCCTAGGCCTCTCCAGCCGCGTAGCCCAACGGGCGATGACGTCTCGGCGGGCATCCACGCGCCAGGTGGCTATCTCGCTCAACGATGGGGAGCCACCTTCCTCGCGCGCCGTGATAACCCGCCGGTAGAGGTCGGAGAGCATCTCCGCCTCTAGGTCCCACGGGGGTGTCCCGGCCAACAGGCACGCCGCCTCTGTCGACACTGTGCGGTACCCGCGAATGGCTCTGACCGCCATGGCTCTCTGTGGCCTCCACAGAACCGCCCTGAGCTGGGCGTTCAGAGCCCTCGCCCACACGGGTGCGCCGTACATGGCCATCGAGCGGATGACCCCCGCATACAGCCGTCGGCCCTCGAAACTGGATCCGCCCACGTTCGGCATGAGTAGAGAAAGGGCGGACGCCGCGTCGACAAGCCGGGGAGCAATCTGTCGGAAATGCTCCCGGAACCACCATCGCCCGTCGAGCACCAGACCCAAGTACCTCATATGGGCGTGGATGCTGATGTGGATGGAGTTTACCACTATCGAGGCGCCGATGGGTAGCCTCACACGGGACCCATGGAAAAGTAGGGCCTCCGTCTTGTTTAGGGCCACCCTGAGCCCCAGCGCCTCGATCCGCCTGACCATCTCCTCGGTGCCGAGAGTGGCCAGGCTCGCCGCCTCTTCGAGTGTCCTGCCCCGGGCTGTGACGAGCGTGTCGTCAGCGTAGCACACCAAGCTCAGCCCCCCGGGGGGGAGACTCCCTCTCAACGCCCAGTCGTACCCGATGTCCCACAGGGTCGGCCCCAGAACCGAACCCTGTGGAACTCCGCACGACATGGGCGTCCGCACAATGTCCCCTGCGGGACCCGCGCAGAAGATACTGCGGCCCTCCAAATAGTCTGCCACTAGCCTCCTGAGGTACAGGGGCACTCCATGGAACCGGAGCGCCTCCCTGATGCAGCCGAATGGCAGACTATTGAATGCGTTGGCGATGTCCAACGACAACGCCAACAGCACTCCCTTCCTGGCGACGGCCTCCGCGGCCGCCTGCCTCAGGCGTAGTAGGGCCCCGATGGTCGAACGCCACCTCCGAAACCCATACTGAGCGTCCGACAGATCGGGCCCCACCTCCTCCAGGTGTCGGACGATGCGGGCAGCGAGCACACGCTCCAGCAGCTTACCCACATCGTCGAGGAGCACGATGGGCCTGTAGGCCGACGGCAAATCCGGGGACCGTCCCGGCTTTGGCAGGAGAACCAACCTCCCTTCCTTCCAGCACTCAGAGAATCGTCCAGACGTCAGACAGGCGTTGAACAGCTGCCTGAGGCGAGGCTCGAAGTGCTCGAGGAGCGATGTCAGCACCCGGACTGGAATTCCGTCCGGGCCGGGGGCCGTGGTGGCGGAACGAATCTTCGCCACGACCGCCCCCACTTCCGACTCCGTCACGGGCGGAACACTCTCGTCGTCGTCGGCCTCCCGGTCCTGATCTGGCGGAGCCATGACCGGGGGCGTGTGTTCCGACTGCCGTGGAAACAGCTCCTCGACCACCCTACGAAGGAAGTCGGGCTGGAGGGTCTCGGTGATTCCGCGCGCGAAGCTTGTTCAGCGCCGCGCGATATGGGCGACCCCAGGGGTCACGGTCGAGACCGTCCAGCATCTCCTGCCAACTCGCGCCCTTGGCGACTCGGATGGCCAGCCGAAAGGCAGTCCGCGCACTGCGGTACGCCTCGTACAGCTGGCCCTCCCGCTCGACGTCGCGGTGACGCCGCCGGCTGCGGGTGTAGGACCTTCGGGCACTAATACACGCCGCACGAAGGTCCGCCAGTCTTGGGGACCACCAGTAGACCCCCTGCCTCGGAGGTGGACGCCGCCGCACTCTGGGCATGGCCGCATCGCAGATCTGCGTTAACGCACTGCGAATGCGGACAGCCTCAGCGTCCACTCCGTCCGCTGGGGGTGGTGAGGACAGCCACGTGCTGACAATGGCCGCCTCCTCCAGTAGATCCCTGTCAAGACGACCCACAGCCCACCGCGGAAACGCGGGAGCTCCGTCCGCCCTGTGACCCCTACCGGGTTCCCGGGGGGAGACCTCCATCCGGATGTACCGGTGGTCCGACAGGGTCTTCGCCTCCTCCAGGACACTCCAGTTCCTCACCCGTGGCGCGACAGCGGGGCTAGCGCACGATAAGTCCACTATCGACCCGCCCTGCCGCCGCACGCACGTGTTCACCGAGCCTCTGTTCAGAACACAGAGGCCCAGTGAAGCCGCCCACTCGTTGACTGCCCGCCCGCGGTCGTCCGTCGTAGGGGACCCCCACGCCGTGGGTTTGGCGTTAAAGTCGCCCAAACCAGGACGAGGCCCGGTGCCAGTCGCCATATCGAGGCCTCCAGGGTGGTGAGTGAGGCCCCGAAATCGTCCATCCTCCTAGTGGGGGAGAGGTATACGCTGTAGAGCGTGACCTCTCCCCACTCCGCCGCGACAAATTCCTCGCCCCTATCTAAAAGGGACAAGGACGGGAAGTGCCGCTGCGTTGAGACGACGATTGCCGCGGTACCGTTTCGACTGACCACCCAATTGGGGCGATCAGGCACGGCGTACGGTTCCGCGACTACGGCTGCACCAATCGACCACTCCGCCATGGATTGCAGGAGGAGATCCTGCGCTCCGGCGGAGTGGTTGGTGTTGGCCTGCAGGAGGAGGTGCATGGATGGTGTACCCATTATCGGGTTGTATCCATGACCTCCTCGCCAGCGGGCGATCGGACCGTGCTAGGAGCGGGAGCGGCCGTGGTCGTAGGGCCGCCCCGCGCCTTTGGGGCCGAAGCTGGAGGTTTGCACGCCCCAGAGCCCATGCGATGCTTGGCGGGCTTATTGCCCGCCGCACACGCGGGGCAGTGGGGCGGGGCGGCGCAAGATGCCGCCACGTGCCCGGTCTGACCGCAGCGGAAACACAATCCGCCGCAGTCGAAGCAATTAGTGCACGTCGGTCGAGTATGTCCGACCGCCATGCACTTGTAGCACCTCGCAGGCCGGTGCTCAAGCACGGTTACCCGCGCCGAGCTCCAGCCCACGAGGAGCCTGCCTGAGCCGGCCAGTTGCCTGACCGACTCCACCGGGCGCTGCGCCCAGGCAGCACCTACGCCACCCGGACCGGGACGAATGGCACCGACCCGGACGGTGTCTATGGGACACCCGGTTTTCGAGGCAATAGCCTCCCGGATGTCTTCCACCGTCACTGAATCGTCCAAACCCGAAATGCGCATTTCGGCGCACTTGACGGGCCTGGCGATCTTGATGCCACCCTCCTCGGCGAACAAACCTCTCAGCTTCTCGGCCACGCTGTCGGCCGTCTTGGCGCCCTCGGCCCCTGGGAACTCGAGAATTCGAGCCCCCGTCCGGGCCTTGCGGGTCCTGGCTTCGACGCCTCCAATATCGGAGACGTCTAGCTCCCGCCGGGCCTTCCTCAAGACGGCCTCGTAGCTGAGGCCCTTCTCGGCCGCCTCGGGCAGCACAGTGATCACCACTGCGGCCGTCTTCGGCGACTTGAGCCCCTTGCGCGGTCTCTTCTTCCACCCGGCTCCTGCCTGAGGAGCGGGGACCTCAGCAGCGCGCTTGGCCTCCGCTCTCCTCCTTTGGCCGCGACTCCTTCTGTCGCGTTCGGCTACCTGCCAACCCTGTTCGGGTACGGCAGTCGTGCCAGACGCGGAAGGCCTCGTCGCGGCCTCGCTGGTCGTCGCCGGCGGTGTTGTTGCGGGCGACTTCAGCGGTCCGGCAGGAGCCGGAGCCGTCTTCCTCCTCAGGGCGGGTCCCTTCGGAGCTGGGCCGGGGCCTTTGGGCTTAGGCCCGGCCGCGGCCGCGGCGTAGCTCCCCACGCGGCCACCCTGACAAGGCAGCGCGGCGGGGACTGATGCCACATGCGGCCGCTTATCCGCGGCTAGGGGCGGCCGGACACGTGGTTCTGGAGGCAGTCTTGCCTCCAGAACGGCCACACGCGCATCAACGAGTTTGCCAACTGCGTTGATGATTTTGGCGAGGGCCTCGTCCGACAAGCCTCCCACCTCCAGCGTCGGGGTCGGCTGAGCCCCTCCAGGGGCCCGCTCCGCGGCGCCTGGCGGCTTTGGCGCCGCAGGGGCGCTAGCCGGCGGCAAGCGGTCCGCGGGGAGAGGCGTCAACCTCACCACGGGAACAGGGAGTTTCGCCGCGGTGACCGCGCCAGCGTCAGCCGGCGACGCGCGCTTCGCGGCGGCAGGCGTCTTCCTCGCCGCGGGGACGGGTGTGACGCTGACGCCATCACCCAACGTCGTCGGCGCCGCAGCGCGAGGCGGCTTTGGCGCCGCAGCGCGAGGCGGCTTTGGCGCCGCAGCGGCCGCCGAGTAGCCGGCCCTGGCCGATGGCGCGGCTGGCGCAGGTGACACGAACAGCGACACCTGCGCCTTGAGGTCGGCCACGTCTATCAACAGCTGGCGGTTTGCCCGACGCATTTCCGCCAGGATGTCGCCCAGGTTCCGATTTCGGGTCCGCAGGCCTGACATCTCGCCTCTAAGGCGGACATTTTCGACCTGCAGATCCGTGGCCTCGCCGGCGCGAACAGCGACCGCCGCCGCCCTTTCTATGACCGAGGTCCCTCGCCCTCTTCGAGAGGCCTGGCTCTTGGGTGGAGGCATGTTGGCCACGCTCCCCTCGGTTTCGGCGCTCGAGCTGCCTCCCTTACTCAGGGGGCGCTTTCGCACCTGCGAGGGGAGGACCTCCTCCTTCTTAGTCGCGGTCGCCGGCGGCGTCTTTGCTGCTAGACGCGGCGGCTGGAGAGGCCTAGGTACGGTGTTTTTACCGTTGGGGCCCTCCGGTCGCTACTGATGGAATGGATGGAGAGGCGACACGAAGTCCTCTCTTTCCGGCTGGTACAGCTTTTGTCAGGGTATGGTTCCTTCGGCAAATACCTGCACACGGTCGCAAGGAGGGAGTTGACTCCGTCCTGCCATCAGTGCGGTAGTGACGAGGACACGGCGCAACATACGCTCGAGGTTAGTGTGACCTGGGCTCAACAGTGCTGTGAACTCGTTGCTGGCATCGGTGCCGACCTGACGCTGCCGGCTGTTGCGAAATCGATGCTCGACAGCGTCAGGAACTGGGACGCGGTCGCCGCCTTCTGCGAGGCAGTCATCTCGCAGAAGGAGGCGGCGGATCGAGCCCGGGAGGATTCCCTCCATGCGGACTTGGGCCGCCGCAGGCGCCTCGGGTGGCACAGACGCGAATACCTGCGCCTGATGCCGCCCTAACCGAGGCCTCGGGTGATCGGACTGGGAAATAGTCCGGCCACCCGAAGTGAGGCCACCGGTGAGGACGACGCCCCGACGGTGAAAGCTGTCGGGGCGTCAACTCGAGAAGAACACGCGAGGGTAATCCCCTGGGCGAGCCACCGAAGACAAAGATCAGGTACCGGTGGCCCGCTCGCACGGCGAAGAAAGGAGTTTGCATGGTGGTTCTATGAGGTCACGCGCCGCCTCTTCCGTCACTCCGGACCGATTTGGCGGGTTGAGACGCATCCATAGCCCACTGCAAAAAAAAAGATAAAGGGTGGTGGTATTTTATTACAAAAAAGTTTAGTTTTAATAATTTTTGAACATCGACCTTCGTAGAGGGATATTACCTTAATCGCCATACTTGACCGGTGGGTTGACCATAATTGGTGTTATAAATAAAGTATGGAAAGAAAGAAAGAAAAGAAAGAAAAACAAAATTACACCGTCATCACACGGAATGGTGACATTCTTACCCCATCACCAACCATCATAAATCATCATCATTCTCCTACTATTATCCCAATTACTTGGGATTGATACAATATGTATCTACTCTTCTTTCATAGCATCTATTGTAAAAGTTATTGGCGATAATTTTATAATAGGCCGCCTGCCAGACGTAAACCCTCCTTGGGAATGTAATTATTGACCAAACTGCATCAGATCTACGAGCAAAGTAAGGGGTTGGTAGTATTCGAAGCGGCTACCACACAGCTCACCAACCATCATATGTATGGTACTTAATAATACTTCTTCAATATATTAAGAACCGAGGTGGTTTCCATGCGTCATAAATAACTAGCGTGCAGATAATAAAAGGGGGATTAATACTCATAATGGATCGCTTAAAGTGTCCGTAGTAGTTGATTTATTGGGCATTCAGTTCTTTTGTCCGTTAAAGGGATATACTTCCACCAGAAAATGTGTAAGGTAACTTACAGGAAATGTTCGCGAAACATTATTAAAGCGTTACGCTTTGTTCGTGTGGTTACTGCCTAGAAAAAACAATATGTTATCACTGTTATATTTACCGATACTATTTTGGAGTATTTAATATAGAAGGAAAACTTGAAATAAAACTATATATGAGTCTCTGACTAGGGCAGTTTAGTAGGTCAACTATCTTTTCAATATAGAAGTGGATTTTTTTTACAGCACATTACTTATAGGAATCAATTTTAGTATAGCAAGGGACTTCGAATTAGTAGATACAAATTACATACAGACTCAGAACACCAAATTATAGATTGCAATTTTTTTCCATAGCCATAACGATCAAACCCGTGATGTTTGGCATAGTAGATATTTTAACCACTACGTCATCATATAGCCACAGGTCATGAGATCAAAAATAGAAATACAAAAATATTTAATCAAATTATATCACTATTCTCCTGCTCTCATCCCAATTACTTGGGGTCGATATAATATGTACTCTTCTTTCATAGTACATATTTTAAAAGTTATTGGCAATAGTTTTATGACCGGCCGCCTGCCAGACGTCAACTCTCCTTGCGAATGTAATTGTTTACCAAACGACATTAGGTAAAGTTAGCCCAGGTCTACATAATGCTCTTAGTCATCTTTTACGATACCCACGAGGAAAGTAAGGGTTGGTATTATCCGTAGCCGCTACCACACAGCAAACATTTCATCTAATTATGTATATTACAAAAAAAAATAGTTCAGATCACACAGTTTAAATGTAGGTCATATAAAAAGTCTCATTAAAATATTATATTATTTTCAACACAAAGAAAAATCATATTCAATTAGTTTACAAAACTCTAGAATATGAATTATTAAGTATAGAAATATTTACTTTCATAATAAAAATGTAGGCCTTCTCTACGAACAGTGAAATGGAACTGGTAGAGATGTGACATAGTTATTCACACATCTCATTATGTTGCTTTCGTTTTTTTTTATTCACAATTTGTATTATACATGAAACATAGTTTTTAATTATATTCAAACTTAATTAAAAACATTAAAAAAATATGTTTAATGCTTATGTTGGCAAACGAACGAACTAGTAGCTGTGTGGTAGCGGGTACGAATACTACCAACCCTCACTTTGCTCGTGGATGTCGTTAAAAAACGATTATGAGCATTATAACGACCTTTTTAGGCTTATAACGACCTGGGCCTACTCCATCTAATGCCGTTTGGTCAATAATTACATTTCCAAAGAGGGTTAACATCTGGCTAATCATAAAACTATTGCCAATAACTTTTACAATATGTACTATGAAAGAAGAGTGCATATTGTATCGACCTCAAGTAATTGGGATAAGAGTAGGAGAATAATGATGATGTTGGTAAATGAACTAGCAGCACAGGTAAGCGTTATTACCACCCATGAACCTTTGCAATACCAAGGGTATAGCTAGACTGCTGCCTACCAATAAAAAACACAAACCCACCCAAAAAGTTGGGTTGTCCATTCTCTTGCTCAGCGAACAAGCATAACAGCATATTGTCACTAACCAGGCGTCGATTTTCTGATACATCGTGGTACTAATCCTGTCGGACCGGCCAGCGGCTGTAGACAGAAAAATGCCAACAATGTGACCCTTTTTTTTATTTTCCCTTGCAAGGTGGACCATAGATGTGACCATTTTTTTTTTATTGGTGGACTATGGATGCGTCTCGCCCCGCCAAATCGATCCGGGGTGACGGAAAAGCGGCGCGTGACCCCATAGACCCACCGTAAAACTCCTATCTCTTCGCCGTGCGAGCGGACCACCGGTACCCGATCTTTGTCTTCGGTGGTCCGCCCGGCGGTTTACCCCCGCGAATTCCTCTCGTCGACGCCCCGACAGATTCCGCCGTCGGGGCGTCGCCCTCACGCGGTGGCCTCACGTCGGGTGACCGGACAATTCCCCGGTCCGATCACCCGAGGCCTGATGGATGTGACACTACCATTATTAAAAACATATTATGCTTACAAATAATCTGTTATTTTATTACATATACATATAATAATGAGTTAATAACATGCTTCCAATCTCTATCTTTATGAAGTTGTAATAATCGAGTCAGGCAACCAGGAAAGAGAGAGAGAGAGAGAAAGAGAGAGGTTCGTAAACTGTAGTCTTCTGTATCCCTACTTGGAGGTTATGTAATCAATTATTTTTACGTTTTTAAGAGTAGTAATAAGTTAGTTTTATGATGTAATAAGATTATAATACATTATCACCCTTTATAGTAATCGCAACAGGCGACTCATAATCACCAACAGCATCATCTGTTTGCTATTATCTCTATTGTTAAACGCAATATGTAACAACACTTTTTTCATTACAAATATTGCAAATTTTTGAAATTGAATTTTTATATTACGGATTCTAATAGCATTTCTAAATGATTTTTTTAATTTCCCGACGTTTCGGATAATTTACAGCGTTCATGGTCACCGGAGTACGTATACGTATCACGTCCTACAAGTCATCGTTATTATAGAGATTTGCATATATTCAATACAGTATTAGTTATAAAATCTTGACCCATTTTTTTGTTACAAATTCATTGCCAGTGCAAAAAGAATGTGATTCTATATATAACATTTAATAGAGAGAGATAAAAGTAGAGAATTTGCAAGATGAGATTGTTAGAGAGAAGTATAAAAGTAAACTGACAGAAAAATTGCATGATTCGGCTGATATTAGTGATATGGAAGAATTATGGGAGACTTTTAAAGAAAATGTGGTAAATGTTGCTACAGAAACATGTGGCGTGACCAGAAGAAGGAAAGTAAATAAGATGAAGAATATATGGTGGGATAAAGATGTGCAGAATGCAGTTTGTGAGAAGAAGAAAGCCTGGATAGATTGGCTTGCTATCAGAGCCACTGAGAGAATAGAGAAAGCAACGATTCATGATATAGACATAGCCAAAGAAGAGTACAAGAGAAGAAAAAGAGAAGTGAAAGAAATTGTCAGAAAAAAGAAAGAGGATCAGAAAGACGAGTACGATAGAAGATTATCGCAGGATTACCAATCTAATTTAAAGATTTTCTGGAAATCCATAAGATCAGCTCGAGGTAAAGTTCAAAGTACAGAGCTTGCCTCGATCAGGGATAAGTATGGAAGGATAGTGAATAGAGAAGAATGTGTAATAGAGAGATGGAAGGAGTATTTTGAAAGCTTATTTGAAAGAGAAGAGCCACAAGATCTATCATTTGAGAGTGAAAGAGATCTTGAGGATGGAGAATGTGTTACTATGGTGGAAATTATGAACGCACTGAAAGGTATGAAAGCGGGTAAGTCTGCAGGATACGACAGGATTACAGTTGAGATGCTGACAGCTGGACAGGATATCATAGCTAACATGCTATACCAGCTTTTCAATCTCTGCTGGACTAATGGCCAAGTACCTGACGACTGGTGTAAGGCTGTAATTGTACCTTTGTACAAAGGGAAAGGTTCGCAGCAAGATTGTAGGAACTACAGGGGCATAAGCCTCCTTAGCATAGTCGGCAAACTGTATGCGAAAGTATTGATTGAAAGAGTAGTGAAAGTAACCGACAAGAAAATATGGGATGCACAAGCAGGTTTTCGAAAAGGTATGGGTTGTACGGATCAAGTCTTCTCCTTACAATTACCTATCCAAAAATACTTCCCCCGCAGAAATTTTTGGCTAAAGGTCAGAAAATCTTTTGTGCATTCATTGATTTGGAGAAAGCTTATGACAAAGTGAGGAGGAATGAACTGTGGTCGGTACTGTCTATGTATGGGGTGGACAGCCATCTTATTCACGCGCTGAAATCCATCTATAAAGATTCCAGGGCATGCGTAAGAATAAACGGAGCCTACACGGAGTGGTTTAATATCGATAAAGGTGTTAGACAGGGATGTGTAGCGTCCCCGTGGTTGTTTAACCTATTCATGGATAGCTGTTTGAAAGATCTGAAAAATAATGATTGTGGTTTACGAATGAATGAGTTACTTATCAAATGTCTTCTTTATGCCGATGATCAGGTATTACTTGCATCATCGGCAGAAGATTTGCAGGCGATGGTAACTACTATGCATGAAGCTTTTGAAAGAAAAGGTATGAAAGTAAATGTAAGTAAGACGAAAATTATGGTTTTTGAAAAGGATAAATGTATGACGGAATGTAACATTTTTATAAATGGTGAGGAACTGGAACAGGTGAAAGAATTTTTGTATTTGGGTGTTTTGTTTACTAGAGATGGTAAAAATGATGATAATGTTGAAAGAAGAGTAAATGCTGGTAATAGAGTGAATGGGGCACTATACACCTTTATGAAAAGCAGAAACGTGTCCAAAAAGGCACGTTTAGCTGTACATAGGGGAGTATTAGTACCTACTCTCATGTATGGTAGTGAAAGTTGGATTTGGCAGGGAAGACATGAAAGTAGAATAAATGCTGTAGAGATGAGAGCTCTTCGTAGTATGTGTAATGTAAGTATGAAAGATAAAATTAGGAATAATATTATAAGAGAGCGCTGTGGTGTGAATGAAGAAGTAGTGACAAAGATCAAAAAGAGTATGCTGAGGTGGTTTGGACATTTAGAAAGAATGAGTGACGAGAGGTTGACGAAGCAAATATATAAAGCAAGCGTGAATGGGACGAATACAAGGGGAAGACCACGTCATACTTTTCTGCACCAAGTTGGCGATGTGTTGACGAGAGGTCTTATTAAGAGTATGCGTAATCGTAGAGCATGCATGAAGACTATTATGAGTGTGAATGAAGCGATGGAAGTATGCCAGGATCGTGGTTTGTGGCAATCCGTAGTCTCTGCCTACCCCTCTGGGAAACAGGCGTGAGGCTATGTATGTATGTATGTATATAACATTTAAATTGTTTATGATTACTTATTATTAAATATTTAATTTATAATAATTATGATATTATGTCATTTGAAATAAAACTACTTTTACGGATTCTATCGCGTTTGTATTTGATTTTTCATTTCCTGACGTTTTGAACACTTTACAGTGATCATGGTCACGGGAGGACTAAGGTAAGGTGTCTTACGTCAAATATGTCATTGTTATTACATAAATCAATAAAAATGAAATACAAACGCGATAGAATCCGTAAAAGTAGTTTTATTGGAGTTTACTCCTTAAGAATCGATTTTCATATAACGCGCCCGATATGAGAAAAATTTGAGGAGTAAAATCTAGTGATCGAATGATCTCGTTACGTTTTTGGTGCGCAACCTATTCTGCGCACCTTTCACTTTCTGATGTGAGATAATACTTCACTGAACAGTTTTAATAAATATAAATAAAAATATAGGTATATATATATATATATTACTTTTAGTCAAATGAGCTTTTTTTGCACCTGTTTTGATAATCCTACTTAAGGAGTAAACTCCAGTCGTGCGTCGGAGCTGACACACACACTTTTTTTTCAAATGTCCACTCGCGTAAACAACAGAAATCATTATATTGTGGCATTTCACTAGTTTAAAATACTAACAAAATTATTAAGCTACCAACGGTTTGAAAGGCGAAAACATCAGAAATCATTGTAATGTAAATAGTTTTGGCAATGACTTTATAAATGGTCGCCAGATGATATCTAACCTCTTAGTAATATAATTGTTGACCAGACGGCATCAGGTGAAGTTAGCCCAGCTTAATGTACAGTTCTTACTCTTCTTTTATAATACCCATTAACTATTTAAGGTTTATTAAGGGAACAAAAGACTAATAATGGATATGATATGACATAAAGATAAAATCTGTGAAAGAAAAGGGAAGCTCAAAATGAAACCCTATACCAACTTGATTGGCGTAGCATAGATCATTTTTCCTTCCATTGTGAAGTCCCGAGCCTCGAATTCTCAATGTGAAGAATAGGAGCTGTGATGATAATGATGTGATAAAGATTAGACGATATAAAAATATATACCTAAAGAATACAATAGAACATACATAAACTAGGAAAAAGCACTAGTATTAAAAATATATTTATACTATGACATAAATAAAAATGGCCTATTTTTGTTACATACCTCGATCTGGACTAGTGGACCCGAAACTTTTTGATATATGAATAACAATATAAGGGATGTTTCGATTCGATGCGAAGGGATGAAAGATTTTTTCATGCTATTGGCACGTATTTCAAGTAAACTGGCAAATAAATTTCGAGGCTCTGAACATATTCATTTAGATTTTTCTTCGACTTTATAAGACATTGAATGTGTATTTTTTTATCGGAATGAAATAATAATATAGTTTATAACACATATTCCTTTCTATAGGTATCTTAAAATAAAGACTAAGAGATGTATTTTTTTTTATTGCTTAGGGTGGCAAACGAGCAAGCAGCTCACTCACCGAACGAAGCGCAATAGCACATTGCCATTACTCAGACGTCGATCTTCTGCGAGAGTATGGTACAACCCCGACCGGACCAGTCCGCGGCTCTAGACAAAAATCTATCAACAGCGTGGTTTTACCACTATTAATTTATAGAAAATATCAACGTAAAGAAGGAAAACTTAAAATAAAACTCTATACCGACCCATTTTATTAGCGTGGTATAATAGGTCAGATTCTCTCCTATTGTGGAAAAGGCCTAGGCACTACTGCATCAATATGAGCTGAGATGATACCGGAAGAAGTAATGACTAATTCTTGTATTGTGAAGGACTTTACAAACATACAAATATCAGACACAAATAGCACCCAGACTCAGTATAATCGTTCGCATCCGATACCTTCTGGTCAATTATTAAATTTTCAACGAGTATTGAGGTCAGGTAGGCGGCCGGTCATTAAACTATTGCGAATAACTTTTACAATATGTACCACAAGTAATTGGGATAAGAGGCAAAATGATAATATTGATGACGGTGATAATCTTTTAAACAGATACTAGTTAGTATTTATATCCATCGTCCATCAGTCATTCAACGTTCATTGTTGGACATAAACCTTCTTCACGTTAGCGAATAATTCCATAATTGCTATGATTGAGGGCGTTGTTGATAGCGGGCAGTATGGTCAGGAAAAAAATCCTTTATGCGGACATGCTTCATCGCCAAAGGGTCGGGCGATGAATATGATGATTAGTCCGCCGCCCGTACAGAGGCTGATCCTATAAAGCTTTAACAATGGATACGATGGATTGACAGAAAGAGTAATTGGAAGAATACTGGAGACAAAGAATCATTAACAATGATTAGTACAATTGGCGATGGGTAAGTAAATTAAATTGTAATTTGGGATCGCACATCGCCCTTTCATCACCGCAGACTATTTAGACAGGATATATACAGATCATACTTTAAAATAAAGATTAAGATACATTTTGTATCTATAGGGCCGCGCGCCGCTTCATCTATCGCCCCGAACGGATTTAGCGGGATAGACCAGACCTTAACCCACCCCAAAAAAAAAACATAATCTATTCATAAGCTCTCACGTATCTTTCATGACTCCAAAAGAATATAAAGAGTAGTAAGTAACACGTTTTATTTTGAATCAATTACTTTAAAGGAAAATTACTGGTATATTTATATATAAGTAAAGTATTAACTCTGACTTCCCGCCAAATTACCGCGATCTTGCAAACTTCACACTAACAACGCTTAACGAACGCTGGTGTATCCTTTCTCGTAATTATCTTCACCACAAACTAAATAAATCTTCTGTGTGTTTAGTTAAACATTATCCGAGAGATCCGCTGTTAACCGTTTAATATTGACCCTTTGACGCGTAGATTTGGGGTTGAGGCAAATTTTGAAATACATATTTGAACATGGTACAGTTTCAAACTGGCAAGATATATGTATGTATCTTTTACGGATTACTATTTGAAGATATTCTCCATTTGTTTTTTCTGTTTGCATCTGCTTAAATATACTTAGTTTCCATGTGATGAACAAGTTATCATGACTAAGAATATATTGTACAAAAATTTAATTGCTAGCGAAAAATGATAACTCATCTTAGGCCCACATCTATAAGATTCTTTTTACCATTTCACCTGGAAACGATACGGTCCTAGACTGTACGATTTCAGCGATCATTTCTCCCACCTACGTGCAAGATCTAGAATGAACTACCTGTCCTTGTCCTTCAAATGAGGTTTAAGAAGAGCTCTTTCGTCACAGTAGTAGTCTGGTTGTGTCCTGGTGTTGCTAGATCAATGTGCAACAGTATCACTTACTATCAGGTGTACTGCTTGCTTATTTACCACCATTTATATTTTAATAATTAAATATTTTTTTTAATTTACATTTATGTACCTCCGATAGTTCGGACATGTGAAAAGAATGCCGAACGAACGTCTGTTTAAGAAGATATACAATGCGAAAGTGGAAGGATGTAGGTACCGGGGGAGACCGAGACTCGCCTACCTAGACAAGATCGGTCATGTACTGAAGGAAGGTGGAGTCAAGAGTCTCCGAAACCGGCGAGCGTGTATGAAGAGAATTATGAATGTTGAAGAAGCGAGTGAAGTATGCAAAGATAGAGTTCTCTGGCACTCTGTTCTCTCTGCCTACTCTCCAAGAGATATGGCGTGATGATATGTATGTATGTAAAATTACATTAATTTAACAATTTCACTAATTTAGTCATTTGGATAAGTAACACAATTTATGAAAGCATTATTAATCGACACACTTACACTCGACTTATAAATCAGATCTGTAATGATTAGGCCGAACACTGTTTCCTAAGATACAAGCCTCTTGGCCTAGTTTAGGAGTCAGGGTTTTATAACTCAAAATTGTAACTCGTCAAACAAACATCTGTAAGTTATTTCTACTGTACCATACTTCTCATGTATTGTTAGAATGTTTATTGTAAATTAACTTTGAGCGTTTTGTAATGTTTATTTTTGTGTAATAAATAAATTATTATTATATATTAATGTATAGGCAATAAAAAAAATCCATTCAAACAGCCTTACTTCATATAGTTAACGTAGTTTTCGCATTATAATCAAAATAATTTAAGTCACGCATTATTAGTATTTACGCGAAACGTTTTACACGCCATCTACCAGATAATAATTTTACACAGTGATCCGATTTAATACTCTAACATTTCAGCTAGAATTTTATTAACCCGTGATTTGACTCCCTTTTCCGTGTATTGACTGATTAAAAATACAAATTACTACCCCCTCTGTTGCCCGTGGGTATCGTAAAAGACGATTATATCATATACATATGGCATCTATGCAAGATAAGGCAAACTCGAAATAAAACCTTATACCAACATGTTTGACCAGCATGATATAGTATTACATTATGGAGAAAGCCCGTGCCCGATGGCCGATGGCCAGCCCGACGACTTTACCTTTCAGATACTGTCCCCATCGATACTCCGGCAACAACAGTGTTACTGCGGGTGACGGACTAACACTTGATCCGTCTACCTGTAACCAGTTTACAGAAGCATTTATGCCGCTGGTTTGTCAATAATTTCCAAATTATAATTACATCCAATCCATTCAGAAGGTTATCAAAATCTATTATATTATTTAATATAGGCCTGCTGAAGAATGCGGCGTGCATTAGTGCCCGAAGGTCCTACACCCGCAGTCGGCGGCGTCGCCGCGATGTTGAGCGGGAGGGCCAGCTGTACGAGGCGTACCGCAGTGCGCGTACCGCCTTTCGGCTGGCCATCCGGTCCGCCAAGGACGCGAGTTGGCAGGAGATGCTGGACGGTCTCGATCGTGACCCCTGGGGTCGCCCGTATCGCGCGTCGCTGAATAAGCTTCGCGCGCAGGGTCCCCCCCTCACCGAGACCCTCCAGCCCGACCTCCTTCGTAGAGTGGTCGAGGAGCTGTTCCCGCGGCAGTCGGAGCACACGCCCCCGGTCATGGCTTCGCCAGATCACGACCGGGAGGCCGTCGAGAGTGTTCCGCCCGTGACGGAGTCGGAAGTGGGGGCAGCCGTGGCGAAGATTCGTTCCGCCACCACGGCCCCCGGCCCGGACGGAGTCCCAGTCCGGGTGTTGACGTTCCTCCTCGAGCATCTCGAACCTCGCCTCAGGCGACTGTTCAACGCCTGTCTGACGTCTGGACAGTTCCCTGAGTGCTGGAAGGAAGGGAGGTTGGTTCTCCTGCCAAAGCCGGGACGGCCCCCGGATTCGCCGTCGGCCTACAGGCCCATTGTGCTTCTGGACGATGTGGGTAAGCTGCTGGAGCGTGTCCTCGCTGCCCGCATCGTTCGGCACCTGGAGGAGGTGGGGCCCGATCTGTCGGACGCTCAATTTGGGTTTCGGAGGGGGCGTTCGACCATCGGGGCCCTGCTACGCCTGAGGCAGACGGCCGCGGAGGCTGTCGCCGGCAAGGGAGTGCTGTTGGCGGTGTCGTTGGACATCGCCAACGCCTTCAATAGTCTGCCATTCAGCTGCATCAGGGAGGCGCTCAGGTTCCATGGAGTGCCCCTGTACCTCAGGCGGCTGGTGGCAGACTATTTGGAGGGGCGCAGTGTTCTCTACGCGAGCCACGCAGGGGACATTGTGCGGACGCCCATGTCGTGCGGTGTTCCGCAGGGGTCGGTTCTGGGGCCGACTCTGTGGGACATCGGGTACGACTGGGCGTTGAGAGGGAGTCTCCCCCCCGGGCTGAGCGTTATTTGCTATGCTGACGACACGCTCGTCACAGCCCGGGGCAGGACACTCGAAGAGGCGGCGAGCCTGGCCACTCTCGGCACCGAGGAGATGGTCAGGCGAATTGAGGCGCTGGGGCTCAGGGTGGCCCTAAACAAGACGGAGGCCCTACTATTCCATGGGCCCCGTGTGAGGCTGCCCATCGGCGCCTCGTTAGTCGTCAACTCCATCCACATCAGTATCCAGGCCCATATGAGGTACTTGGGTCTGGTGCTTGACGGGCGATGGTGGTTCCGGGAGCATTTTCGTCAAATTGCTCCCCGGTTGGTCGGCGCGGCGTCCGCCCTTTCTCGGCTCATGCCGAACGTGGGCGGACCCAGTTTCGAGGGCCGACGGCTGTATGCGGGGGTGATCCGCTCAATGGCCATGTACGGCGCACCCGTGTGGGCGAGGGCTCTGAACGCCCAGCTCAGGGCGGTGCTGTGGAGGCCACAGCGAGCCATGGCGGTCAGAGCCATTCGCGGGTACCGCACGGTGTCTACCGAGGCGGCATGCCTATTGGCCGGGACACCCCCGTGGGACCTAGAGGCGGAGATGCTCTCCGACCTCTACCGGCGGGTTACCTCAATGCGTGAAGAGGGTGGCTCCCCATCGTTGAGCGAGATAGCCACCTGGCGCGAGGACGCCCGCCGAGAAGTCATCGCCCGTTGGGCTACGCGGCTGGAGAGGCCTAGACACGGTGTTTTTACCGTTGAGGCCCTCCGGCCCGTACTGATGGAGTGGATGGAGCGGCGGCACGGAGTCCTCTCTTTCCGGTTGGTGCAGGTCTTGTCGGGGCATGGTTGCTTCGGCAAGTACCTGCACACGGTCGTGCGGAGGGAGTTGACTCCGTCCTGCCACCATTGTAGTAGCGACGAGGACACGGCGCAACATACGCTCGAGGTATGTTCGGGCTGGGACGGGCAGCGCCGTGACCTCGTCGCTGTCATCGGTGCCGACCTGACGCTGCCGGCTGTTGCGCGAGCGATGGTCGACAGCGTCAGGAATTGGGACGCGGTCGCCGCCTTCTGCGAGGCTGTCATCTCGCAGAAGGAGGCGGCGGAACGGGCCCGGGAGGATTCCCGTGACCCGGGCCGCCGCCCGCGGCTGGGGCGGCGCAGGCGCGACTACCTGCGCCTGATGCCGCCCTAACCAAGGCTTCGGGTGATCGGACCGGGGAATTGTCCGGTCACCCGACGTGAGGCCACCGCGTGAGGACGACGCCTCGACGGCGAAAGCTGTCGGGGCGTCGACAGGAGAGGAGCCCGAGAGGGCATACCGCCGAGCGGGCCACCGAAGACAAAGATCGGGTACCGGTGGCCCGCTCACATGGCGAAGAAGAGGTGCTTGCAGGGTGGGTCAATGGGGTTGCGCGCCGCCTCTTCCGTCACCCCGGACCGATTTGGCGGCGTGCGACATCCATAGCCCACCGCAAAAAAAAAAAAAAAAAAAAAAAAAAAAAAAAAAAAAAAAAAAAAAAAAAAAAAAAAAAAAAAAGGCCTGCTGAAGAAAAGTATTTTATTCGGACTAATCCTTTCAAAGACTCCCTTCCAAAGTCAGGATCTACATGATTTTCACAAAAGTCATTTGACCCTCAAGAACTCCCAGGAAATTTTCTTTTATTTATCTTGAAACCCGAAACAAATTTAATTAGAAAAGAAAAACAGGAGTTTACAAAAATGCCACTTCTTTCCCGTGCAAAGCGGAGAACATGAAGTAAAATTGGCTAATAAGTCAATAAAAACGGGGATATACAGTTACGAGAAACGCAGCAGTACAGCACCATGAATATTACAGAACTTATGTAGGCTATATGCAAAACTTAAGATTTATTGTACTAGGTATGACGGAAACTCTGAATGGACAACAATTTTCTCGACTTGTTACAAGATCCGTGTTACATATACGAGATTTGAGACTGTTTTCCGCAAGATTGCGCTCATTATACCAAATACTGCACTCCAGAAGGATTTGGTGAGTTGATTGACATTGTCAGACAAATCAGTGAATATATTACTTTAAAAACTTCCATGGGGAGCGAGATATTAGGCTATACAACGGTCAATCGCCAGCCATATTATTTTACTAAACCCTCACGAATAGATAGAAATAATAGATATGGGTGACAGCCCTTCGTTGATGAATCCCATCTTGTCTGTTATTCTATCAGAAGTTTTTCATACACGACAGATTACGGTGCGTAAATTGTAGTAGTTTTATTACCTTCGCACGACAGGAGAAATTTAGTGCACCCGTTTTGCCGAAGGACTCGTCATCATCAACTTGGCTCATATACGACCTACTATTGTTCTCGATCCTTCTCCACAATAGAAGGTCAATTGACCTACTATACGCTGGTCCGGTAGGTTGGTTTAAGCTTCTATTTGGAGTATTCCTTCTCTTGCATAGTTGTGGCTATGATTGGGGTGGTGTATTATATTATACTCTTTTCCGTGTGGTGACGGAGTAACAATACAATTCACCACCCCATACCTTACCCGTGGGTGATCGTACGAGACGACTTGGGAATATAAAACACATATAACATCTATGCATGAGAAGTAAAACTCGAAACAAAACCCTATACCAACACGTCTAACCAGCGTAGTATAGTAGGTCAATTTCCCTCCCAATATGGAGGAGGCTCGAGCCCAACAGTGGGACATATGTGGGCTGAGATAATGATGATGATGATTATATTCTTACTCTGTCATCACATGGAATGTAATATTTAACATTAAAATTTTAAATTCGTTTTATTTGAATTAAAATAATTTCTCTACGTTTAGAACACTTTAAAATGGTCATGGTGTTGAAAGGTCAGCCCTCTCACAAGTTATATATAATTATAAAGATTAGGAATAATGTAAAATAAATGACGTAATGAATTATCAATAGTACATTAATTTGATGTTTCTCTTATATATTTCAACCGATACTTACTCATCATTCTCCTACTCCTATCCCAATTACTTGGGGTCGATACAATATGTACTTTTCTTTCATAGTACATATTGTAAAAGTTATTGCCAATAGTTTTATGACCGGCCACCTGCAAGACGTCAACCCTCCTTGGGAATGTAATTATTGAACAAACGACATCAGGTAGAGTTAGACCAGGTCGTTGTAAGGCTCTTAGTCGCCTTTCACATCCACGAGCAAAGTAAGTGTTGGTAGTATTCGTAACCGCTACCATACAGATATTTTGATTCTTACTATTCTTAATTACTTCCACATGAAAGTAATGTGTAGCAATTTGTACTCTTAAAAAGTCTGTACACGGAGAATTACTCAACCATGAATCTATGCAGTAATATTTAATAATAATAGTCTTTATGACCACGAAGAAAGATGCAATTTCAAATTTAATATAAAGTACTTTTCAATTTCACAGTTCTATCCGTTGGATAGATTAAAACTGTATTCTTTAATGTCCACAAATAATGTTATTTGGTCCACTTGTAAAAAAATTCAACAAAATAAAACACCCGTTATACAAACGGGGTAATGTTAAACAGAGCCTTAATTTTAGATATTTTTAATGCTGTTTATCACTGATTACGAATACCACCATTCCTTATTATGCTCGTGGACGACTAACAGCTTTATCCACCAATTCCATGCGATGCTATCTTGTCAACAATTACATTACCAATGAGGATTGACGTCAGGCAGGCGCCTGGTCACAAACCTATTGCCAATAACTTACACAATATGTACGATGGAACGACAGTATATATTGCGTCGACCCCAAGTAATTAGAATGGGAGCACAATAATGATGCAATTAATATCTACATTTTATACAGACAATATTTATTATGAATATATATTGTTAGATGTCAAATTTGATATCGACAAAGAGTAGGGAGCTGAGCTTATATAAAGCACTGTTACGGAGAGTAAAAACCACTTCCGGGTTGAGAGCCCTCAGCGCTCACCCATAGTCCGGGTCAAAGAGTAAAGTTATTAAACTGAAAAAGAGTGGCAACTCGATAATAAAATATGCATGTATGGAAAGTGCTGCTGCCCAGAGTTTAAGCGGTGAACTAAAGTTGAAGTGATATATATATACATATCTACATGTGTATGTGTAATTATACAGAATATTCTTTTACTATGAGATATAGCCTGAAATATAAAAAAAAACATATCGGCTGATATCGAAACAATAATAATATAAGTTTAACAATGAAAATTGATATAATTTTCAGAAAGTACATCAATAATCGAAAATAGATCGATGACAATAACTACCTACACTATGAACAAAAAATAACAATTCTCAGTTGTCAAACGTTTGACAGACGGGACAAAATGGCAGCAGCTAAGTTTGTACAACCAGTCTGTAGGCGGCGCGACGGTCAGTAAAAAAAAGTAATGTTTTAAGTGTGCCCCCCCAGGTCCGGGTTAAGCTCTGACAGCCATCTGCAGCTAACAGCTAAAAGACAGACACAAAAAAAGGAAAAACCACATTTTGCATCCGACTTTAGTTGCGAGCGGTATTACTGCCCGCCCGTGTATCGATTACCGTTTGCTTTAATATTATTGAAGTGTTAGGATTAGCGATTACTTAAACATGTGCTTACAATGAGCTGTGTGGTAGCGGTTAAGAACACTACCAACCTTTACTTGATCGTGGATGTCGGAAAAGACGACTAAGAGCCTTATAACAACCTAGGCCAACTCCATCTGATGCCGTTTGGTCAACAATTACATTCTCAAGGAGATTTGACGTCTGGCGATAGGAGAGGAGCCCGAGAGGGCATACCGCCGAGCGGGCCACCGAAGACAAAGATCGGGTACCGGTGGCCCGCTCGCACGGCGAAGAAGAAGTGCTTGCAGGGTGGGTCAATGGGGTTGCGCGCCGCCTCTTCCGTCGCCCCGGACCGATTTAGCGGGGTGCGACGTCCATAGCCCTCCGCAAATAAAAAAACAAAACAAAAAAAAAAGGCGGCCGGTCATAAAACTATTGCCTATAACTTTTACAGTATGTACTATAAAAGAAGAGTACATATTGTAGTGACCTAAAGTAATTGGGATAAGAGTAGGAGAATGATGATGATATTGTTAGGTGTCAAAATAATATCGACAAAGAGTGGGGAGCCGAGCTTATATAAAGCAATGTTACAGAGAATAAAAACATACCATCGGGCAGTTTATGAAGCGATGCTCTCAGAGCTATTTTGACTCTGCCATGACACACCCCAACCCACTAGTGGTTGGGGCGGCTTCCTATACCCCATCGCGTATATCAAAAATCCGACGTCCGCGTCACGTCCTCAATGACGATGACGACCAAATTACACTCATCCAAACAAGAGCCTACGCCGCCCGCGAGGCCATCACATACAAATATCCGCGGTTTCGTTCTCGCCGTCGAGGTGCGAAAACACGGCGCGCAATAATCACCAACCCAAACGTGGACACGTCCACTTTGTCTCCAGCGACGCCCCGAGCAGAGGTCCATTCCCCTGTGGGGGAGCCCTCGGGCGAAGTCGCTTAGTTTACCTTATTCGGGTTGAGAGCCCATAAGGCTCGCCCATAGTCCGGTTCACCTGTCAAAGCCACATCAGCTAACAGCTAGCAGTTGTTTTTTTTAATGGGTATTTAGTCACCCCTTCAGGGCCTGCGAGTCCCACAAACCCCTCCCGGGCGGAAGTGCGTAAAATGCATTTTTTAGCCACTGCGATACCAAAGACAAAAAAAAGAGAGTAAAACCACATTATGCATCCGATCTTTGTAGCGACGGGAGTTATGCCCGCTCTTGTATCGATCACCATTTACTTTAATATTGTTGAAGTGTTACGATTAGCAATTACTTAAACGTGTGCTTATAATTCGCTTATTGGTTAGTTTTATGGAATGAAAATAATAATTAATATTTCAGTATTACACATTAAAAACCATTTAGTTGTTTCTCTTTTATATTAAATATTTTTGTCGCCGAAAAATATGATGTTTTAACATCAAAGAAATATTGTATTAAAGAAAAAATATTGTTTTACAAAGGTTATCTTGTCCGTTGTCCATATATAAACCCTCCGAATACTTGAATCTGTAAATATATAAATAGAAATAGTAAGGGTGAAATAATAAAAATGTAATAAAAAATTCCTCCCACACATGTATCTCACATTACAACATTCAATCATTCTCGTACAATATATCCAACATTATCTGAATGAATTTCTATTCTCGGTAATAATTTACCTGAATACGAACTTTATTCTGCAACATTTTCTACTTAGAAATTATATATGATGCCCTCATTAAATATGATTTCAATTATTTGTAAGTTTAAGTAAAAATACATACATACATATCTGTATATCATCACGCCATATCCCTTGCAGGGTAGGCAGAGCAAACAGAGTGCCAGAGAACTCTATCCTTGCATACTTCGCTCGCTTCCTCGACAATCATAATTCTCTTCATACAGCTCCGCCGCTCGCATCCAACAACGCCCAGCAATCTTCACCAGGTCGTCTGTCCACCTAGTAAGGGGTCGTCCCACATGCGTCGCCCGGTACATGGTCGGTTGTCGGTTCTTCAAGCGATGTGGCCTGCCCATTGTCACTTCAGCGTGCTATATATCTATATACATGTTTATCTATATCTTTTTTCTTTTATTGCTTATGGTGGCAAACGAGCAAGCAACACTCCTAATGATAAATGTCACTGCCGCCCATGGACCTTTGCAATTCCAAGGGTACAACTTAGGCTGCTGCCTACCAATAAAATACCGAAACCCATCCAGTTAGGCTTCCGGCTCTCTCGCTCAGCGAACGAAGTGCAATAGCACATTGCCATTACTCAGACGTCGATCTTCTACGAGAAAGTGGTACTATCCCGGACGGACTGGCCCGCGGCAATTAAATAACTCTATCTCTATAATCTATATATATATATATATATCTTTAAATGACTCATATGGGTTGCCAACTAAAAATCAGTGGTGCTGGATGATTTGTCATTTAGTTTTACGCTGACCTGGCTAACTTTGCCTGCAAGACATGTTATGCTACTTATAACGAACATAACTTTTCTTTTTTTTTTGGCGTGGGCCACGGTCTACGCACTCCTCGCACCACTCCGTCCGGGACGACAGAGGGCGTAAGCATACACACATACACACACACGTAATCCACCCATGACACGTCGCCTTCGTCTTTGAGCTGACCACCGGAGCAGAGTGACTTGACGTCAGTGATCGGCCCGACGGAATACCCCCTGAGGCGTACCCTCTCCTTGACCGACGTCCCTCCCTCTGTACACTGTACAGAGCCATCGACCGGACGACCTCCGCGTACAGCTGTCGACACGTAGCGCTCGGTCCGTCCACATTCAGCATAAGCCACGATAGGGCGGACGCCGTGCCGACGAGCCGTGTAGCGAGCCTGTGGAAATGCTCCCGGAACCACCAATTCCCGTCGAGCACCAGGCCCAAATACTTCATATGGGCCCGGATGCTGATATCAACCGAACTGACTGTGATCGAAACGTCGATGGGAGGGCCCATGCGGGGCCCAGGGATAACTAACATACCTGGGCTGGGTTTGCTAGTTATAAATAATAAGTTAAATAATAGATGTTTAGTTTGTTCGTAGAAGTCGATAAATCGCAGCGCCGCCTGGTGGCGAGTTACATCGATAGAGATAGCACATAAAACTTCTCCGTGAAAAATACATATACATACCAATTTTCATAATGATCAGTCAATTAATTTTTGAGTTTAGCGATGTCATATATACAAACACCTTTTTTTTGTAAATATAGATCATAGTTATTTTCGTTATAAAAATAACATACCGCTTATTTTTAATTGAATAACAAATCAAATAAAAATTATAACAGCAAAATGTAATCCCTCATTTTTACCCTTAGAGAATGCAAATCAAAAAATGATAAAACACGTGTTTATATATTTTCACTGAAGAGTATTTATTTATGCTTAATTTTGTAGGCAGAAGATAAAACTTTTTCTTTCCATACAAACTTCTCCATTACGATTCACCCCTTTGGGTTTGAATTTCTTAAAAATCCTTTCTTAGTAAATATCTGCATCACAAAAGGAAAAACGTACAAAAGAAATGTCGGCGAATCGTATTATTACTTTATCAGATATATGAAAAAATAACTAACAGTGAAAAAAGCTAACAGTGCTATATTATATATTCTAATACCAATATATTTTAGGAAGATGACAAACTTTTCGCTTCAATACGAAAGCAAAATTGCGAATGATTTATTCATTTGAAGGTTCTTATATGTATCTATATTGTTATTATGGTTAAAGGTTAACGAAAAAAAAGATTTTTGTCCGAATTCATATATAAATAATGATGTAACTTTATTTTTTTATTTGTAAAATACTTTCTATACATACGAGTATATACTGACTGCCCAGATGATGTAGTGGTCAAGATATCGAACCTTCCGTGCCAGTGCCGCAAGATATCGAACCTTCCGTGCCGCTTTAATTCTTACGCAGGACAATGCTTTGTGCGAATCACAAACTTTTGTTCTGAGTCTAGGTGTAATTTGTCTGCGTTAATTACATGTTTGTGAGCTCTCCCGCAATTCAAATATATATTTCCTTAAGGCAGAGTGGTTTTTTAATATATACAGGGTGGAAGGGGACCGCTCCCAAAAACAAAGACAGGTAACCCTACTAGTCCTACTTGTAATGATAGGCTAGAAAAAAATCGATTTGGATAAAAAATTTTTTTTTTTTTTACCACGCGAGGTCTTTGAACTCTTGAACATATGATCGTGAGTTTTGAATAGATTGCGTCTTTCCTCATCTAAGTATAGTTACGTATTTTTTATGAAATTGTCGTTATATGACACTGTCCTAATACGATGGAGTGTAAAAAAAACTTAAAAGACGTTGTGAAAAAAAAAATTCATTCGAATCGATTTTTTTCTAGCATATCATTACAAGTAGGACTAGTAGGATCACCTGTCTTTGTTTCCGGGAGCGGTCTACTTCCACCCTGTATGTATATATATATATATATATATATATATATATATATATATCTCGGCGCATACACATACATGCGTATCATCGCGCCATATCCCTTGCGGGGTGGGCAGGGAGAACAGAGTGCCAGAGAGCTCTATCCTTGCATACTTCACTCGCTTCCTCGGCATTCATGGTTCTCTTCATGCACGCTCGCCGGTTTCAGAGACTCTTGACTCCGCCTTCCTTCGGTGCGTGACCGATCTGGTCTAGGTAGGCGTATGCGTATCGGCGCAAATACAACAATACACCTACTATAAATAATTAGACTAATTAATTGAATAGTTTAATTACTTCATAAATCATCAATTGATTACTTAAAGATTATTTTGATGTTAAATTAACATTAACAAACATGTGATTATTTATAAATACCCGATGCGAAACGAAAAATGATGTCACAAACGGGGTTCGAACCCGCACCTATTGGGAATCCGGCCCAACCGTGCTGCCACTTACACCATTGTGAACTATTTTAGGACATGCAAATTTCGAATCATATTATATCTTACGTCTTCAAGGTGACGTATGCCATCTATCGGACAATGTTTACACACTGTATAGACTTAATACTTCAAACTTTACAGTTAGAATTGTATTAAACGATGACACAACCTTGTTATTCAAATTACTGAAATTTTTAGCATTTAATATGCTTAATTATTTATAAATACCCGATGCGAAACGAAAAATGATGTCACAAACGGGGTTCGAACCCGCACCTATTGGGAATCCGGCCCAACCGTGCTGCCACTTACACCATTGTGAACTATTTTAGGACATGCAAATTTCGAATCATATTATATCTTACGTCTTCAAGGTGACGTATGCCATCTATCGGACAATGTTTACACACTGTATAGACTTAATACTTCAAACTTTACAGTTAGAATTGTATTAAACGATGACACAACCTTGTTATTCAAATTACTGAAATTTTTAGCATTTAATATGCTTAATTATTTATAAATACCCGATGCGAAACGAAAAATGATGTCACAAACGGGGTTCGAACCCGCACCTATTGGGAATCCGGCCCAACCGTGCTGCCACTTACACCATTGTGAACTATTTTAGGACATGCAAATTTCGAATCATATTATATCTTACGTCTTCAAGGTGACGTATGCCATCTATCGGACAATGTTTACACACTGTATAGACTTAATACTTCAAACTTTACAGTTAGAATTGTATTAAACGATGACACAACCTTGTTATTCAAATTACTGAAATTTTTAGCATTTAATATGCTTAATTATTTATAAATACCCGATGCGAAACGAAAAATGATGTCACAAACGGGGTTCGAACCCGCACCTATTGGGAATCCGGCCCAACCGTGCTGCCACTTACACCATTGTGAACTATTTTAGGACATGCAAATTTCGAATCATATTATATCTTACGTCTTCAAGGTGACGTATGCCATCTATCGGACAATGTTTACACACTGTATAGACTTAATACTTCAAACTTTACAGTTAGAATTGTATTAAACGATGACACAACCTTGTTATTCAAATTACTGAAATTTTTAGCATTTAATATGCTTAATTATTTATAAATACCCGATGCGAAACGAAAAATGATGTCACAAACGGGGTTCGAACCCGCACCTATTGGGAATCCGGCCCAACCGTGCTGCCACTTACACCATTGTGAACTATTTTAGGACATGCAAATTTCGAATCATATTATATCTTACGTCTTCAAGGTGACGTATGCCATCTATCGGACAATGTTTACACACTGTATAGACTTAATACTTCAAACTTTACAGTTAGAATTGTATTAAACGATGACACAACCTTGTTATTCAAATTACTGAAATTTTTAGCATTTAATATGCTTAATTATTTATAAATACCCGATGCGAAACGAAAAATGATGTCACAAACGGGGTTCGAACCCGCACCTATTGGGAATCCGGCCCAACCGTGCTGCCACTTACACCATTGTGAACTATTTTAGGACATGCAAATTTCGAATCATATTATATCTTACGTCTTCAAGGTGACGTATGCCATCTATCGGACAATGTTTACACACTGTATAGACTTAATACTTCAAACTTTACAGTTAGAATTGTATTAAACGATGACACAACCTTGTTATTCAAATTACTGAAATTTTTAGCATTTAATATGCTTAATTATTTATAAATACCCGATGCGAAACGAAAAATGATGTCACAAACGGGGTTCGAATCCGCACCTATTGGGAATCCGGCCCAACCGTGCTGCCACTTACACCATTGTGAACTATTTTAGGACATGCAAATTTCGAATCATATTATATCTTACGTCTTCAAGGTGACGTATGCCATCTATCGGACAATGTTTACACACTGTATAGACTTAATACTTCAAACTTTACAGTTAGAATTGTATTAAACGATGACACAACCTTGTTATTCAAATTACTGAAATTTTTAGCATTTAATATGCTTAATTATTTATAAATACCCGATGCGAAACGAAAAATGATGTCACAAACGGGGTTCGAATCCGCACCTATTGGGAATCCGGCCCAACCGTGCTGCCACTTACACCATTGTGAACTATTTTAGGACATGCAAATTTCGAATCATATTATATCTTACGTCTTCAAGGTGACGTATGCCATCTATCGGACAATGTTTACACACTGTATAGACTTAATACTTCAAACTTTACAGTTAGAATTGTATTAAACGATGACACAACCTTGTTATTCAAATTACTGAAATTTTTAGCATTTAATATGCTTAATTATTTATAAATACCCGATGCGAAACGAAAAATGATGTCACAAACGGGGTTCGAATCCGCACCTATTGGGAATCCGGCCCAACCGTGCTGCCACTTACACCATTGTGAACTATTTTAGGACATGCAAATTTCGAATCATATTATATCTTACGTCTTCAAGGTGACGTATGCCATCTATCGGACAATGTTTACACACTGTATAGACTTAATACTTCAAACTTTACAGTTAGAATTGTATTAAACGATGACACAACCTTGTTATTCAAATTACTGAAATTTTTAGCATTTAATATGCTTAATTATTTATAAATACCCGATGCGAAACGAAAAATGATGTCACAAACGGGGTTCGAACCCGCACCTATTGGGAATCCGGCCCAACCGTGCTGCCACTTACACCATTGTGAACTATTTTAGGACATGCAAATTTCGAATCATATTATATCTTACGTCTTCAAGGTGACGTATGCCATCTATCGGACAATGTTTACACACTGTATAGACTTAATACTTCAAACTTTACAGTTAGAATTGTATTAAACGATGACACAACCTTGTTATTCAAATTACTGAAATTTTTAGCATTTAATATGCTTAATTATTTATAAATACCCGATGCGAAACGAAAAATGATGTCAAGATAGAATATGATTCGAAATTTGCATGTCCTAAAATAGTTCACAATGGTGTAAGTGGCAGCACGGTTGGGCCGGATTCCCAATAGGTGCGGATTCGAACCCCGTTTGTGACATCATTTTTCGTTTCGCATCGGGTATTTATAAATAATTAAGCATATTAAATGCTAAAAATTTCAGTAATTTGAATAACAAGGTTGTGTCATCGTTTAATACAATTCTAACTGTAAAGTTTGAAGTATTAAGTCTATACAGTGTGTAAACATTGTCCGATAGATGGCATACGTCACCTTGAAGACGTAAGATATAATATGATTCGAAATTTGCATGTCCTAAAATAGTTCACAATGGTGTAAGTGGCAGCACGGTTGGGCCGGATTCCCAATAGGTGCGGATTCGAACCCCGTTTGTGACATCATTTTTCGTTTCGCATCGGGTATTTATAAATAATTAAGCATATTAAATGCTAAAAATTTCAGTAATTTGAATAACAAGGTTGTGTCATCGTTTAATACAATTCTAACTGTAAAGTTTGAAGTATTAAGTCTATACAGTGTGTAAACATTGTCCGATAGATGGCATACGTCACCTTGAAGACGTAAGATATAATATGATTCGAAATTTGCATGTCCTAAAATAGTTCACAATGGTGTAAGTGGCAGCACGGTTGGGCCGGATTCCCAATAGGTGCGGGTTCGAACCCCGTTTGTGACATCATTTTTCGTTTCGCATCGGGTATTTATAAATAATTAAGCATATTAAATGCTAAAAATTTCAGTAATTTGAATAACAAGGTTGTGTCATCGTTTAATACAATTCTAACTGTAAAGTTTGAAGTATTAAGTCTATACAATGTGTAAACATTGTCCGATAGATGGCATACGTCACCTTGAAGACGTAAGATATAATATGATTCGAAATTTGCATGTCCTAAAATAGTTCACAATGGTGTAAGTGGCAGCACGGTTGGGCCGGATTCCCAATAGGTGCGGGTTCGAACCCCGTTTGTGACATCATTTTTCGTTTCGCATCGGGTATTTATAAATAATTAAGCATATTAAATGCTAAAAATTTCAGTAATTTGAATAACAAGGTTGTGTCATCGTTTAATACAATTCTAACTGTAAAGTTTGAAGTATTAAGTCTATACAGTGTGTAAACATTGTCCGATAGATGGCATACGTCACCTTGAAGACGTAAGATATAATATGATTCGAAATTTGCATGTCCTAAAATAGTTCACAATGGTGTAAGTGGCAGCACGGTTGGGCCGGATTCCCAATAGGTGCGGGTTCGAACCCCGTTTGTGACATCATTTTTCGTTTCGCATCGGGTATTTATAAATAATTAAGCATATTAAATGCTAAAAATTTCAGTAATGTGATTATTTCTCTCATTGAAATTTCTATACTTAAATTGTAAAGACGTGCACGTGCGCCGAGCCCTATAAATACGGACGCACTGTCGCAATACATTCATTACGGATTGAGAGCCCTCTGCGCTCACCCACAGTCCGGGTAAAGTTGTCATAGCCATCTGAGGCTAACAACTGAAGCCGCATGCTTCACACGGTTTCAAACAGTGGTTTGAAGCAGAAATGTGCTTTGCTGGCTACATGGTTTAAGAGTAGTTTGAAACAAACAGTGTTTAAGAGAACGTGGCGCGGATAGGACGTCTTTACACTCGCGTACCGTATATTCACTACGATGACGTCATGGCGCCTTACCTATCAAAACAACAAAAAAATGGTTACTCCAAATTTTTGTTTAAAGGCTCAAATGGGAGCCAGTCTAATGGTACGACATTCAAGGAGACATCATTTTGTTCAAAGCGTACGAACAATGAATTGCATTTACCTAAAGCCTACCTATATTTTTTTTTTGGCGTCGGTCTATGTAGTGTTCATCCCGCTAAATCCATCCGGGGCAACAGAAGAATCTCGCTCTAAAATATATCTGTACCATATGCTTTTTGGAATGCTTCGCTTTCGGCATTCTTGCATCCCGTTTTCGAGTTTTAAGACAACCGCTAAATATAAATCTTGAAAATTTGTATTGGAAAGTTATGTTTTACACAATTTATTGAGAAATACACAATTTATTAAGAAAAAGTTTTGACAATTTTTTGAGGAAAAATTTATTTGCTAAAATATCCAACGCATTTCTTTTTTGTGTAATATTTTATAAGCTTCACAATTTAAGTCCCAAAAGCAGGGCAAGTCTTTGTATAACTCGAGAAGTTGAGTAATAACATCGCGATCGCGTTCTGTCTACTCACGCGCAGAACGTCGTCACGTGCGTCTGCGCTCACCTCTTCAGCGTGACTGTCGTTCGTTTGGTTTGAAGCAAGCGGCTAGACGGTTTCAAACAAGATTTATAAGAACGTTTGGCCAGCGGTTTATAGCGCAAGCCTCGCTACCAAGGGTGTTTAGAGGTCATACGAAATTTGGCATAAAATATCTATCTACACTGTTTGAAACCGCTACTTCAAACCACTGTTTGAAACCGTGTAGCGCATGCTTAGAACACGCGCTACACGGTTTCAAACAGTGGTTTGAAGCAACGGCTTCAAAGGCAGTGTAGACAGATGTTTGATGCCAAATTTCGCATGACCTCTAAACGCCCTTGGTAGCGAGGCTTGCGCTACAAACCACTGGCCAAACGTTCGTCTAAATCTTGTTTGAAACCATCTAGCCGCTTGCTTCAAACCAAATGTACGACAGTAGAGATGGGCGTTTTCAGATTTTTACGCAAACCGATACAAATTCGATTTCTGATATTGAAATCGATTTAAAAAACCGATTTCAGAAATCGATTTCCAGAGCGATTGTCGGAGCGGATTTACCTTAGTCTCGATCGATATTCGATGGTTTTAGTTATTTTAGCGTAGCAAACGAAAAACGCAAACGAACAAACGCATTCAAAATATTTTTCTTTAGTTTCTTTGTTGATTGGATTTAGGTGTACGATTTTCCTTCATGCTTTATCTAGGCTTAACTAGAGTACTAGACTAGCAAAAATGTTTTGTTTTGAGTGTGATACAAAACTTTCTGGCGTATTTAAAAATCGTCATATTTACAATGATTTTATGATTATATTATATAATGTACATTTTTAGTATGGTTTTTTTCTTACCATTTTACATTTAATAGTTATTTCTTATTTATCATGAAATCGTATGTACGATACTAACATACGTTAGTATAGTATTGAATCATAAAATACCTATATAATTATATAGTTCACGAGAACACAAAAATAACATTACGCGCACACTGCACGTATCACCAAGGTCAAGTGTGGATCAAAACTCTCCAATAATTCAAAAAATCTATTTAACAAACGCAAAACTTAAACGTATTGCGTAATATTATCATGGAATTAGTTGCATTCTGATATAGATCTTATTCCCTGTCCCGTATAATTCTGTTTCGTATCAATCTGCCATTCTTAGTTTCTTAGAAACCGCAATTCTCTCCATCTCTTTCACTGCACTAAACGATCGCTTAGTTAGAATGAAAGGAGGCGAATTTTAAAGAAATTCGCTTTCTCTCATTCTGACTAAGCGATCGCTTAGCGGAGTGAAAGAGATAGTTAGTAAGTTTTCAAATATTGGTTTGGTTTGCAAAACTAGCAATAGAAAACGATTGCGCGATGATTAGATTTATTATTAGTTTGCGTTTTCGTCGTTTTGTTTTGATATGTGTTGATTTAGTTTCTGCCGAAATACGTTTTCTAAAATCAGTTTGTATAGTGTTGAATATCGATACGATACGATTTCTGACTGAAATCCGATTTCAGATTCGTTTTGATATATCGGACGAATACCTATACGACAGTCACGCTGTAGCGGTGAGCGTAGACGCACGTGACGACGTTCTGCGCGTGAACAGACAGAATGCAATCGCGATGTTATTACTCAACTTCTCAAGTTATACAAAGACTTGCCCTGCCTTTGGGAGTTAAATTGTAAAGCTTATAAAACTATTACACAAAAAAGAAATGCGTGGGATGTTTTAGCAAAAAAATTTTTCCTTAGTAAAAATTGTCAAGCCTTTTTCTTCAATAAATTGTGTAAAACCCAACTTTCCAATACAACTATAGCATCTATATTTTATTTATAAATAATAAATAAAAATGAAAAAAATAAAATAATAAAAATAATTTATAAATAATATTTATAAATATTTTATAAAATGACGTCTCCGTGAATGTCGTACCATCAGACTGGCTCCCATTTGAGCCTTTGAACAAAAATTTTGAGTAACCATTTTTTTGTTCTTTTGATAGGTAAAACACGCGCTACACGGTTTCAAACAGTGGTTTGAAGCAGAAAAAGCAGAAATACGCTTTGCTGGCTACATGGTTCAAAGCTAGTTTGAAACCAACAGTTTTCAGAGAACGTGGCGCGGATAGGACGTCTTTACGCTCGCGTACCGTATATTTACTACAATGATGTCATGGTGCCTTACCTATCAAAAGAACAAAAAAATGGTTACTCAAAATTTTTGTTCAAAGGCTCAAATGGGAGCCAGTCTGATGGTACGACATTCACGGAGACGTCATTTTATAAAATATTTATAAATATTATTTATAAATTATTTTTATTATTTTATTTTTTTCATTTTTATTTATTATTTATAAATAAAATATAGATGCTATAGTTGTATTGGAAAGTTGGGTTTTACACAATTTATTGAAGAAAAAGGCTTGACAATTTTTACTAAGGAAAAATTTTTTTGCTAAAACATCCCACGCATTTCTTTTTTGTGTAATAGTTTTATAAGCTTTACAATTTAACTCCCAAAGGCAGGGCAAGTCTTTGTATAACTTGAGAAGTTGAGTAATAACATCGCGATTGCATTCTGTCTGTTCACGCGCAGAACGTCGTCACGTGCGTCTACGCTCACCGCTACAGCGTGACTGTCGTACATTTGGTTTGAAGCAAGCGGCTAGATGGTTTCAAACAAGATTTAGACGAACGTTTGGCCAGTGGTTTGTAGCGCAAGCCTCGCTACCAAGGGCGTTTAGAGGTCATGCGAAATTTGGCATCAAACATCTGTCTACACTGTTTGAAGCCGTTGCTTCAAACCACTGTTTGAAACCGTGTAGCGCGTGTTTAAGGCACCATGACATCATTGTAGTAAATATACGGTACGCGAGCGTAAAGACGTCCTATCCGCGCCACGTTCTCTGAAAACTGTTGGTTTCAAACTAGCTTTGAACCATGTAGCCAGCAAAGCGTATTTCTGCTTTTTCTGCTTCAAACCACTGTTTGAAACCGTGTAGCGCGTGTTTTAGACACACAAAAAAAAAAAAAAAAGAAAGCAATACATTCATTCGTGTTCGAGCCTTTGTACCGTGCGGAGCTCTCTGCGGGCGACGTTACGCTACTCGTTGAGAATACAACATTTAAACAGTTACTTGTGGAGTTTTTATTTCGAAGATTAAAACCGTACCATGAGTAATCCACGTAACTAACAACAGTGACGTCGGCAATGGTGACGTCACACCTTTTAAAAATACAATGGTGGTGCCTCCTGCGTCATGATTGGTTCCTCCTTCGTCATATATATATATATATATTAGGGTGATTCATTTCCGCAAAATTTTTTTTTTTCGGTGCTCATGCAAAATATTAATCTACACATGGAAAAAGAAATTCTCACCAAATTTGAGATCTTAATATTAATTTTAAGTACTTGCAATTTAAATTTAAAGTTTTACCATTTAAAATGCATGTAAAAAAATCTTTTTTTTTTTCAAATTTTTAATGCTTACCCGGCTTTTACAATATCGCAAATCGGTTTAATGGACCTTGTGGGGAATTTTACGCTCTTCAAAATATCCTTAGAGTTTTTTTGTGTAACTCGCACTGGTTCACCAGTAGGAGTCGTCAAAGTAGTTTTTGATAAAAATATATATTTTTTTTAATTTTTCGAGCAAACCACCAAAAGTAGGAAGAAAACAAGGACTGACTCATAAAATAAAAGTTATCCAACCAATATTTAATGAATTTACAGGCATTTTTATACCGGAAAATGTAAGAAATTGATAAATAATAACTCATAATGTTATTTAGATTCATTTTTTTTATTTATTACCATTTTATTTCTTTATACTACGAACTTTTTCAAAATTAGTATGATTTTTTTACTCATAATGAATACAAAAACAACACATGAATTCATAAAAAACTACAAGAATAAAATTGTAACATAGATCTTGCAATTTTTCAACATTTCTGTCGTTTAGCAAAAAAATGAAAATGAAGATTATTCAATTTTTTGTAGCGAAATTCCAAAATTAGTAAAAATTTAATTTTTTTCATCGTAAACTTTGTTCACGCCAACTTTGTATAAGTAAAAATCATTCATTGAAAAAGTTCTTAGTATAAAGAAATATAATGGTAATAAATGAATCTAAATGACATTATGAGTTAATATTTATCAATTTCTTACATTTTCCGGTATAAAAATGGCTGTAAATTCATTAAATATTGGTTGGATAACTTTAATTTTATGAGTCAGTCCTTTTTTTCTTGCTAATTTTGGCGGTTTGCTCAAAAAATTAAAAAAAATATATATGTTTATTAAAAAATGTACTTTGACGACTCCTACTGGTGAACCAGTGCGAGTTACACAAAAAAAACTCTAAGGCTATTTTGAAAAGCGTGAAATTCCCCACAAGGTCCATCAAACTGATTTGCGATATTGTGAAAGCCGGGTAAGCATTAAAAATTTGAAAAATAAAATTTTTTTTTACATGCATTTTAAATAGTAAAACTTTAAATTTAAATTGCAAGTACTTGAACTTAATATTAAGATCTCAAATTTGGTGAAAATGTTTTTTTCTATGTGTAGATTAATATTTTGCATGAGCAACGAAAAAAAAAAAAATTTGCGGAAATGAATCACCCTAATATATATATATATATATATATACTATAGTTTCTCACCTGTTGCATAAATATTATATCTTAGTCAACTTTTACAACACCTCACTGGCAAGATAGTAAGACGGTAAGTTGATGTTGAATCGTATTTTTATTCTATCACTAAAAAGTATTTTAAGGCAAATACATGTAATTACATATAAAGGTACTTCTAAATTACCGGACAAATTTTAATGTATTTTTGTTTAATTCTTTAGATCGTTTAGATCCAACAACCTATCTAATTACTCTGCTGGATATAAGTCTTAACTATAAGAGGACTAATCTAACATAATCGCCACACTTATTAAGTGGGTTAGTAATCGCATTCAGTGTAATTCCCAAGCGCTCACATTTTTGGGTGATCCCACAGCCGGATTTTATATTATCATTATCACTGCTGGACTCGACAATGAAAGCTTCCTGCACAATGAGAGGTAAATAACTATACCACACCGATCAGATTAGTTAGCATAGCTTTCTATTTCAATGATTTCTTCTTTTGTAGTAATAATATATAAGTACTTTAGTTTTCTTCACTAATTATAACGACCTGGACCAACTCCATCTGTTGTCATTTGGTCAACAATTACATTTCCAATAAGGGTTGACGTCTGACAGGCGGACGGCCGTAAAACTATTTCCAATAACTTTTATAACATGTGCTATGAAAGAAGAGTACATATTGTATCGACCCCAAACAATTGGGATAAGAGTATGAGAATGACGATCTAGTTTTATGACGTGATAACGTCTTATAAATTGATGAATACCGGTTGCTCGCACGAAAAAAAGTCACGTTCTGCCTGAACTAAGCGTGCAAGCGAGAGTGCGGAACAAGCGATAGAGAGGCGCGTTTGGCCAAAGCATTCTTGCATTTTAAGAACTTGATGTGAACTCTTTATAAAGTGAAGTGAAAACTTAATGTGGTTTCAATTGTTTGTTTATTCAATTCCTAAAAGTATGCAATTTGCATTAATGTTTTCTTATAACGTTATTACGTACAATTATCGTCCGCAAACTGACTTCGTAGACAACCATCTGCTTTTTTTTTCAAACAATTTAATACTAAGGAAAATATTAGACGGTATTAAATGTCTCTTTTTAACTCGAAAGGTACGGAAACCCTTAAAGTTTGAACAAGTTAAGTGAACTTAACCTCATGTCATCAAATACGTCAATACGTGTACATCGGAGATTATAAGGTAAACTTAGTAAGTTAGCAGGTAAGTTTCTCTCACCTCAATTTACTTAAGGCGTTTTTCAAGTATAAGTTTTCAACGTACAGAAATCTTACTGCCCGTGGACATGACCCAAATAGAACGGTAACGCTTATCAGTTTAAAGGTGGAATAACTTGACGGTTTTTATCTGCAAGACATAGTAAATATTTTAGTTATTTTACGGGAATTGTAAAAGTCTTTTCGGTATGTTGATGGAGTAAAATCCATCCTGACCTCTTCTTTTTCCGTGGATGATTAGTGAAGAAGACTCATCATTCTCCTACTCTTATCCCAATTGCTTGGGGTCGATACAATATGTACTCTTCTTTCATAGTACATATTGTAAGTTATTAGCAATAGTTTTATGACCGGCCGCCTACCAGACGTTAACCCTCCTTGGGAATGTAATTTTTGTCCAAACGGCATCAGATGGAGTTGGCCCAGGTCGTTATAAGTCGTCTTTTACGACATCCACGGAATTAAAGTTTAGCATCAGTGTTACAAATTAACATTCTTTAATAGTGCGTTAGAATAAATAGAATATATCGAATATCTCGAATATAATCACAGGTTTAACTGTATAGATGCCCTGACGGCGAAAGCTGTCGGGGCATCGACTCGAGAGGAACTCCCCGGGCGAACCACTGAAGACAAGAGATCAGGTACCGGTGGCCCGCTTGCACGGCGAAGAGAGGCGCTTTGCAGGGTGGGTTTATGGGGCCGCGCGCCACCTCTTCCGTCGCCCTGGACTGATTTGGCGGGACGTGAAAACATCCATGATCCACCGCAAAAAAAAAGGAGTAACTTTATAGTTGTAGGGCACACTATTGACAATTTATTGTCTACAGCCGCTGGCCGGTCTATCCGGGGTAGTACCACACTCTCACAGACAATCGACGTCTGAGTAGTGGCAATGTGCAATTTAAGCTTTGCTATTATTCTTGGGTATTATATGTGGCTGCTAGAACTAGAATGGCTTTACTGCATTTTTGTAAATTTTAACCTAACTGCAATTTCAAGAGTAATAAAATCAAACAATCTGGTGATGTAATTAAAATGACTTGAAACGTGATAAATAGTGAAACTGGTAGAAATACTGTACGGAAGAAGGACTTCAATTTAATTATACATGATAAAAATATATGTGCGGACATAGAAGTGGCCACCGAATTTGAAAAATATTTCAGTAATATTCCTTTACTGACAACTAAATCATTGATGTGTTCTCCTATTTTAGCCGAATCACTCTTGAAACAGTGTATTGTAAAATGCGACACATCTTTTGAGTTCTCAGATGTCAGTAGGAATGATATCATAAACTCTTTTAAAAATCTTAATGTTAAGAAGACAGCTGATTTATGGGGCTTTTCTGTAAACAGAAAATTCTATAATTGATATTATTGCCCCCCCACCTGGCATCTGTGTTTAATGGTTGTATTGCTCGAGGCGTATTTCCTGATCTCATGAAAATTAGTAGAGTGATTCCTTTGTTCAAAGCGGGTAGTATGTCTGATCTTAATAATTTTCGACCAATTTCCATATTACCCACACTTAGTAAAGTTTTTGAAAGACTTATGCTTAGTCAAATGTTACATCATTTTAAGAGACATGATATATTTCACAAACAGCAATTTGGCTTCACTAAGAATGGCTCTACTACTGATGCGGGTGTAGAATTATTAAAAAATATTTTTACAGCCTGGGAGAAATCGCATGATGCTTTAGGTATATTTTGCGATCTATCCAAGGCGTTTGATTGTGTACACCACGAAATTCTCGTTAAGAAATTATACCACTATGGGATCAGGAATAAGGCTCTCGAACTTTTAATATCATATTTGTACAACAGAATTCAGAGGGTCGATGTTAATGGTGTACGATCATCTGGTTCTGTTATAAAAATGGGCGTTCCACAAGGATCCATTCTGGAGCCATTTCTGTTCCTTGTATATATTAATGACTTACCTTATTATGTAGGGGATAACCAAAACATAGTGTTGTTCGCAGATGATACCTCCTTATTGTTTAAAATTAAAAAACAAAAGATTAATTATGACGATGTGAACAACGCTCTGTCAAATGTTGTTCATTGGTTCAGTACAAACAACTTGGTTCTTAATGAAAAGAAAACCAAATGTATTAAATTCACCACACCTAATGTGAGACTAGTGGAAACCAATGTTCAAATGAATGGTGTGGCCCTAGAGCTTGTGGAGTCCACGGCATTTTTGGGTATTACCATCGATACTAAACTCCATTGGGGTCTTCAGATTGAAAAATTATCAAGTAAGCTAAACTCAGCGGCTTATGCGATAAAAAAATAACATCTTTGTTCTTCAAAAATGGGCTGTCCGCGCGATTTATAATCTAGGGCCAAGAGCTTCACTGAGAGAAAAAAATAGGGAAATAGGCATTCTAACCGTTGTATCATAATTCATATTCGAAAACATATTATATGTAAAAAAAAATATTGATAATTTTTTTTTTTTAGTGACATTCACCGTGTGAACACTAAGAATAAAGATAATTTAGTTATCTATCATACTCGCCTACAAAAAATTAGTAGGTCTTTCATGGGGCAATGTATGCGCTTTTACAATAAACTGCCTAAAGATATCCGAGATATGCCAATGAATAAGTTCAAAAAGGCTATAAAAAATAGACTCTGCAGAAAAGGATATTACAGCATTTCGGATTATGTAAATGATAATACGGAATGCTTATGAGCAGCTCCTCTCTCAGCAATTGCTTTTTTAATGTTTATCTCTTACAGCGTTCTGACGCTGATCCTCACTGTCGTATGATACTCTTGTATTATTTGAATTGTCGCGTGTTTTGCCTAACGAGGTATGTATTTATTTATTCAAACTATCTGTTTCAAATTTATAGATTATGGTGTGGTCATGCTCACTGAAAAGGTCTCTGCTTGCGGTAGCTACGTGGAGCGGGTCTCTCCCTTCCCTCCAATGTGGTTGAAGGGCGTGATGGCTGCTCTAATATTCAACTCGTGATCGGGTGCCGCTTGTGGGATCTGATCCAGCCATTTTTGTTTTATAAATATTCTTAGTTTAATTTTGTATTATATACAAAATTTTAAAAAATAATCTTTACTCAAAGGGCATGTCACTGGAGCTAACATAAATTAAACATGTACCGATCTCTTTTGTGAAAATATATAATTTAAAAAAAAAATGACGAGCCCACTGAGTTTCTTGCCGGATCTTCTCAGTATGTGGCTGCTTTCCGCTCCGGTGGTAGATTAATTAAATTTAAATTAAAAAACAATATTGTAAAATTGACAATATGTAAGTGCCCTTATGGGGCTTATGCATAATAAATGATTTGATTTAAAAATGTTAATATACAAAACCACAGCGGCCTAAAATTGTTTACAAGCTCTTAACAATAGATGGCAGTACAAGTACATTTTCGGATTATGTTCAAATCGATTAAATTTAATTTAATTTTGATTCCCTCCATATTGGTAAAACATTGTTCTTGTAATTAGGCCGCTCTGGTTCTAGCAGCCTCATATTAAATATGATAGGCATTTTGTAATTTTTTTTTAGTTTAATAGATTTAAACGTACAAATGAGGTGCAAGAACTTAGTTTTATGCCATGTAAATATAAAGAAATATATAGACATATATGTCTGTTATCGCCCATCGAAAGGTGGCGATTCCAAGAGTGTGCTCTGGCAACATTAGCGTTACGTATGAGTGGTTTCGTGGCGAAAACGGGTATAAATAGCGGTTACAGACGCGTAGACAGGATTCTGTTGTGATATTTAATCTGTGGTAGAGAGTCTGTTAATAAGTAATGTAATAATTACATTCCTACTAATATATAAATGTGAATGTAAGTTTCTTTGTTACGCTTTCACGCTAAAACTACTCAACCGATCATCATGAAACATTGTACACATATTCTTGGAGGTATTAAAAGTAACATAGGATACTTTTTATTAAAAAAAAAATCAAACTTTTTATATGAAAAATAAAAAAATTGTTTGTCAAAAATCTCAAAATCTAGCTTCTTCAACGCCATCTAGCAGTCCAGTAATGAAGTTCCAACCCTGAGTATTGTAATACCGTTGCACTGTATTACCGACGGTCAAAAATAAAAATAGGGGATCAAAAACTTTAGGAAAGTAAACTTTTACGCGGGCGAAGCCGCGGGCAGAAGCTAGTGTAGTTATAAAGGTTTACGTATATATCTATGTCATTTGTTTGGTGTACTATTATATGACTGAACTTAATACCACAAAGGGCAGCTGATCACAAGATAACTATTAGAGCAGACATCGTTCCCGTTAATCACATTGTATGCAAGGGACTGGCAAGGGTAATACCCACTCCACATAGCTACTGTCAATAACATTAATATTCTTACATACTGATGTACATATAATCGTGTACTTCAAATATAATCTTAGATAATCGATAATCGTTCACGATACGAATTCGTCGTCGCGATGTTCAAGCACCTATATAAAATTCCATTAAATTTCATACAATGGTACATTATATTTTACTTATAAATATTTCGGTATTCAGACGATTTTCTATCGAGTTTATATCCTGTATATGCTGTCTCGGGAATATTGTAGCGTACGGCCATCTTGTAATTTTATTGGCGCGTTTTATTTTCTTTAGAATTTTAAATATATTGTTTATTATTATCACTTTTTCTTTTTAAAGATAATGTCTTGCACTGAATAAATAATCCTACAAGGATTAGATGTAAATTTCTCTTGTATAGTTGTTGCATGCATTTTTATACGCTGTGTGGTAGCAGCTACGAATACTACCAGCCCTTACTTTGCTCATGGATGTCGTAAGAGACGACTAAGAGCCTTATAACGATCTAGGCCAACTCCATCTGATGCCGTTTCGTCAACAATTACATTCCCAAGGAGGGTTGATGTCTGGCAGGTGGCCGGTCATAAAACTATGGCCAATAACTTTTACAATATGTACAATGAAAGAAGAGTGCATATTGTATCGACCCCAAGTAATTGGGATAAGAGTAGGAGAATGATGAATCCTACTGATGGAAGTAATCTTTGTATTGCGGGGTGACCTAACAAACATATAATTAACGCAGACAAATTATACCCAGACTCAGAACAACAGTATATGGATCGCAAAAAGAATTTTCGTACTTGAGAATCGAACCGCTATCACAATCAAATTCACTATGTGGTAGCTATAAATACTAGTATTAGTAGATGGCTATAAATACGACCAGAATAAAACTACTTTTACGGATTCTATTACGTTTGTATTTGATTTTAATTTCCCGACGTTTCGAACACTTTACAGTGATCATGGTCACGGGAGGACTAAGGTGTCATACGTCCGGCCATCGAAGGTAAAGATCGGGTACCGGTAGCCCGCTCGCACGGCCAAGAGAGGTGTTTGCATGGTGGGTCTATGGGGTTGCGCGCCGCCTCTTCCATCGCCCCAGATCGATTTGGCGGTGTGCGACCACCTGCATAGTTCACGGCAAAAAAAAAAAGGTGTCGTACGTTCAAAAGCCATCGTTTATTACAGAAATTTAAATCTACCCGCTATAGTATCAGTTATTAACATACATATTACAACCAATATTTATTTATATTGTACGTAGGTGGCGTACAATATGACCAACTTAATATAAATATATGGTAAGTCTTCGGTAGTATAGTGGTAAGTATCCCCGCCTGTCACGCGGGAGACCGGGGTTCGATTCCCCGCCGGAGAGAATGTTTTTGTACATTTTATTTTCAACACAGTTATTTTTGCAACCAATTCGATATAGATTTTCAATATTTTTAGTCATTAATTCTTGTTAATATATTTTATTATTTATTATATTATATACTAGCTGACACCCACGACTTTGTCCGCGTAATATTCTTAAATTGACCCTTCTAGTGACTTAAAAGACGAATGATGATTTTTAAAACTTAAATGGTCATATTTTTTTCTGACATAAGATTTTAATGAAACAAAGACTAAATGTTGCTCTGGTCTAAGTTTAATCTATTTGTGAACTGCGGAAGAATTTATTCCGTAACTTTAGAGATTAGCGGGTACATATTATACATACAGACACACAAGAGATTAGCGTGTACATATTATACATTTAGACACACAGACATACAGATAGACAAAAAGCCAAAAAAAATTTTGAATTCTCTTGGGCTTTCCTTAATGCCGTATAAGCATTTTCAATGAATTTGTGAAAAAACACGTGGTTTCCACTCATTTATTGTATGTATATTTTTTTTCTTCTTGCGGTGGGCTATGGATGTGGTCGCGCCTCGCCAAATCGGACCGGGGCAACGGAAGAGGCAACGCGCGACCCCATACCCACCTTGCAAGAACACCTTTCTTTTAATTACTCGACATTTCGAACATTTTACA